>SSNS01000071.1:1124161-1134873 GCA_006937985.1 Aphyosemion australe | reverse complement strand
AGCGATGTGCTCCGGGAGCGTCTCTCCGTTAGAGCTGCTGCAGCTCAGATCATCTGACTGTTCACAGTGATGGTGGAGGACACACACCTGTAGAGAAATGTGGAAAAAAAACTCAACGAGCGCGGCTTTGATCGCAATAAAAAGCAAGTTATGTCCAAGATAAACGGAAGTCCGTGACAGCGCGGAGACCGCCCCCATACCTCCTTTATGCCACCATCACGTAATCTTTTATAAAACGGACATGATTGCGCAACATTACCGCCACAGTCTGAGCTCTTATAAACAGGCTCCCAGATGCCTCAGGCGTTGCGCAAATTAGCGGCATTGTTTTATAAAAAAGGCTTTAGACTGTATGTCCGCCATACACAAATCATGCAGCAGTGCCATCTAGTCTTTATTTCGCAATCCATTTTTTTTTGACTCGATGCATTTTGTCACGTTTTATATCGCGAAATTTCGCCAAACGATATTTCGTCCCATCCCTACTGTCTGACATGCTAAAGTCCTATGCACCGACGCGTTCATTGAGGTCGGCGACCGCCTGTTACTCTGCACCCCTTCAATGAACTATAAAATGAGGGGGGAGCGTGCTTTTGTGCATGCTGTGCCTGTTCTCTGGTATGACTTGTGGCTTTCAAGTCTCAATTGAAAACCTATTTTTATGACTTGGCTTTTAAACTATGAATTGGTTTTTGCTACATTTTAGTTTTTTTATTGTTCTTATTTGTATTTTTATTAGGTTTTATTGATTGTACAATAGCCAGTTTGGCATTTTATTTGTTTTTATTTTTGTTAATGTTTTATGCTATGATGATGATTGTCTTTTTATCACTCCTTTTCCTGTACTAAAGCACTTTGGTCAGCTCTCATGCTGTTTGTAAATGTGCTTGATAAATAAAGTGGTATGGTACGGTACGGTACGGTACGGTACGGTACGGTATGGTATGGTATGGTATGGTGTTGGTTCTTCTACAGATGCGTCATTCTTTCAAGTTTTACCTGTTAGTAAAGGTAACTCAGCAGGCTTTCCAACAACACAATATTCATTACAGTTTAGGTCTGAATTCCTATCCCCTGATGAAATCACACCAAACTCTTAATATTTCCATGGGAATTACATAATAAAAACATTCATACTTGTATTGCTTCCAAAAGAACAGTCAAAATATCTGCTCAAATGTTGATCAGTGTGTTTTATTCATGTGCTAAATTGTAACAAGTGAACTGATAAACAAAATTCCAAAATGATGTTTTGTTTCACAATAAGTCTCCCTTTGATCTTTGTGAATATTTATAATGCATAGTGTTACAGCCCTTGGCTGTTTGTGGTTTTTTGTATGTAGATCTCCTCTGGTTTCCTCCCTTCCAGTGTGTGTGGGTGTGTGTGTGAGAGAAGGCAAGCCACACCTGGTTCCTCTCCCCCGATTGGCTCTACCAGCTGTCCCTAGTTGTAATCAGGCTGGCTCTGCTACAAGAAGCCAGCCTGACTTCAGTTCAGGGGAGCAGCAGGGCAGAAAGATACTCTGCACTGTTGTTTCCCCGGTGGCATTTTTGTTTGATTTGTCTTTGATTTGATAACAACATGTCTCTGCTTTGTTTATTCCCTTTTAGATGAGGAGTCAGCTCATGAGGGAATCCACTTGTGATGGTTTCTGATGCGTCTTAGAAACCGGAGTGAGGTTAAATTAACCTGAGACCTTTAGTAGGATTTTGTGCAGGTCTCTAGTAGAAAGTGGTTTTTGTGAAGCAGAGACGAAGTGTAGGTTGTTTCGATAGAGTTTTGCCACCGGTTTGATTTGTTATCTTCTGTTTGTTCAGTTCCATTTGTAAATAAATTTGTTTCAATTAATTTTGCACCCGAGCATGTGTCCTAATTCTTGTTACCCAGGTCACCTGGACGACCTGGCCTGTAACACATAGATAAAATGCAATTAAACATGCTAAAATATTATTTGTCCAAATGCTCATTGTGCTTACAAAGTAGTAACGTAGTCTGAAATGTTTAGTATAGCAACTCCAGATTGCAGATTTGGCTCACTATTTGGCAAGAAACTGGTCAGTTTTGTTTCTTTCTTGCCTTTAATTAATGCACAATAAACACTTAATGATTTATAAAGTGTATATATTACCACATCACTAAGCTTCAAATGTTCATGAGCAAACTTTAGTTGGGCCTTAATTGTTTCAGCTATGGAGTTTCTTTTTAGTTGGTGACCTTGGAGTCCTCCATGATGAAGAGATCCCACAACTGTCTTCCTTCACAGATCAACTCCAGCTGAGCAACAATCATCTTGGCAAGGACCCTAGGATTCTTGATGACATCTCTGATTATTTTTCTCTCCAAAGTTTTTGAAGCTTTGTGCTTACAGCCACGCCCCGGTTTTGTTTGTAGCAGAATCTGTCTCTTGGTGCTTTGCAGTGATGCATCATACAGCTACTGTAGACACCATGAAATGTTTGGAAATGGCAGCGTCGCCTTCACCCTCACTATAAGCGACTATATCATCTTTCTGAGGTCAGGACTAATTAATTTCTTTGGCGTGATGAATTTGCTTCTTACCAAAAGTGTCAGAATAGTCGAAGCATTCAAGTGCCACTGGCCCTGCTACCCACAGTTTCATGTGTAAGAATCAATGCTGATTGATTACTCAAGTGTGGTGTGGAAGTTAACTGAATGTTCAGGTGTGGTTTTGAAGCTAAATGAATGGTCAGATTTGTCTCGGAAGCTAAGTCAGCACAGGAAAGCTAATAATTTTGGCCTGGTCATTTTTCTTTTTAGAAGTCAGGACATAAATATACTGATCAAACTCTGTGGAGATTTTGGGACTGTTCTTTTGAAAGAAATACATGTATGAACAGGTTTTATTATAGTCATTCCCATGGAAATAATACGTTTTGTATGAACTAAAGTGGAAACTGATTATGTCATTAAAGTAGGGGCCTGTTTTTCTTCTCAGAACTCAGACATTTTAAAGGTCTCATTCACTCCTTTTTTAATACATTTGCTGTGATATGAGAGGAAATGAAAGCCTTGTGAGTCTTTTTTTGTGAATTTGGAGTTTTACTTGTTAGTATCAGGCCTGCCAACTGTCACGCACCTGACAACCTTCACATGCTCTCATGCCACACCTCCAATTTGTCACGCTGAAACACTCATTCCATGCTTGTTGATGATGAGTCCTTGGGGGAGCATGTAGATGGTAAACATGGTCGGCCCTAGGACTGATCCCTGAGGGACCCCACAGGTGATGTTGGCCGCTCCCAGGGTGACATACTCAGCCTCCCTGTCAGGTAAGAGTGGAAACATCTAAGGACGGTTCCAGAAACATTCTCTTAGGAGAATGTTGTTGTCTTTTGTATCTAATGCAGCTGAAAGGTCCAGAAGGATGAGCCATGAGGGAGAGCCCTGATTGGCTCCCACCAAGAGATCATTAGTGACCCTGACCAGGGCTGCTTCAGTACTGTGGGTTTTACAAAAACCAGACTGGAATTTTTCAAAAAGTGCATTTAAATGGAAATGGTCCTGAAGTTGTGCAGCCACAGCCTTTTCCATTTTCACAAGGAGTGGAAGGTTTGAAATGGGACAGTATAGTTGGATATCAGGGTTCAGAGAAGGTTTTTTCAGCGTGGGTCTGATGAGATCACTTTAGAGTGCTGGTGAAACATAACCAGTCTGCAAAGAACGGTTAATGATAGCAGTGATGATAGGGCTGACAACAGCTGCATTTGTTTCAGCGAGGGGAGTGGGAATAGGAGCCAGTGCACTTGAGGAGGAGCTCATCTGATGGGTAAGATTTACCACCTCTTCTTGAGAGGTGGTGAAGGATTCTGAGAATGTGGTGTCCTGTCCAGCGAGAACATTTCTGTGAAGGAAAAATGGGACTGATGACGATCAGTGGGCTTTCTCTGACACAAGTGTTTTCTCGTTTATTTTCCTTCATTGACTAACGCAGGAAATAGGGATAACATGTTTAGCCTGCTTGTGAAACTCAGGGTGACCAATCATAAGTAACACGTATAAAACACGACTTCTCAGTGAATCTGCTCTTTAATGCTTGTGATGTATGATGATGGATGCTAAAGTCTGATGGCTAGTTGGTTTTACTCTCCTGACTCAACGCAGATAACCAAAATGAACACACAGACACAGGCAAAAACATTATGACATGTATTTTGCCTTATGGAGGAGGGTAGTAATACACAAATTCAAACTTCATACAGATTGTAAATCAGTTGTTCTGGTTGTTGATGCCACTGATGTTTTTCTTGTCAGATAACAGATGTGTTGTGTCTGTGCTGCTGTCCCAGTTAAGTCATCATTTCTTCACAAATTAAAAGTTTCTGACGTTTCTGTGAACTGTCTGTATTTTTTTCAGCTTTCAGTTTTGGCATTTGGTCTCAGAAACAACACAGGACTTTAATAAGTTTCAGAGATCTAAGAAAAACCCAGCAAACATATCTTCATCTAATATCTCCTGAATGATAAAACTACTTTGTGATTCAGCGACAGCAAACAGATCAAAAGGAGTGAATGTCTGAGCACGGTCTTGACATACGAGGGAGTCTCCAGCCTTCACGGGTCCAAGGACGGGGTGTTTAATGGCACATTTTTATTTCATTCAGTGAGTCAGAAATGGACAAAGATGAATGAATTCTAAGAATAACCTCTTCACCTCCTACCTGCTCTGCTGCAGAGGCTTTAAATACACTGTTTTCACCTCGTAGTGCCATGGTTCCCTTATTCACTTACTGGTATAAACACAAACATCAGGACTTTAACATTTTATCTTGATGGTGCTTTTATTTTTTCTCATGTTCTAAACTGGATCTGAAGCTACTAATAAATATTAACTGTTTTTGCTTTGATCACATTTCACATAATATTCTTAAAATGGTTCAATTTTTTAACACACAAGGACATGTTTTTGTTTGGTGGATAAAAATGATTGAAATACCTTAATAAACATTTCAGTTGTTTCCATTGGCTGCTAACTGGATTTTATCTGTTGAAAATTGAGTGAAACCACTAAACTCTAATGCCTCTATCATCTTCTCCTGGACACAGCGGCGATTCTAAGAATTAACGTCGTGTGGACAAATGCTACGTCTCTGATTCAAACATAAGCTGTTGTTCTGCAGCAGTTTGCAGTGAATGATGGAGTTAAATCACAAACCATTATTCAGTTATTTCTGAGCCCTCTGCAGACAAATCAAACACACCCGAGTTCCCGTTTGCTTCGGGGAGTCCGGGATGGATTCTCATTTTATTTTCTTTATTTGAATTCTGTGCAGGTAGAGTCTTCGGCATGGTGAGAAGTCCATGAATTAGAGATGTATGGATATAAAGAGAAACACTGTGTTCTCTTTGGTTGATGGACAGGAGTCACGGCGAGAAAAGTCTCTCCATTCCTCCTCCCACAGGTAAGCTGAAACCACTTATCACTCATCTCTGAAAGAGGAGGATATCATACCAAGGAAATAGATATGTAGAGGACTCTTGAGGTAATAAAAAATCTCAGTGGCTGGTCTAAATAATTGATCTCAATATTTCCCTTGTACTCAAAGAGGAAGATTGCTTCTCTTCCTCTCGTTCTGTGAATTTAAGTGGGCAGAAGTTACTTTTTCATCTTTCCCAGTGAGTTTGCAGGAAGCAGCAGTTTTCAGAAATAAAACTACAAAAATGTGCACCTTCTCGGAACAAGGCTCACGTTAGCAATTCAGCAAGAATAGAGAAGGATTTTTAATTAATATGTGCAGAGAAAGTGTCTGCTGATGTGATTTAATGAATTACCAGGCATTTGATCTCTTGTGTCTTCAGGAAGGGGTTGTGATGGTAGGCTGGAGCAGGAGATTGAACAAAGGATCAGGGGCCTCATTTATAAAACTTGCTTACACTCAAAAATGTCCAAACCTTGCATAAGACACTTTCTATGCAAACTTTGTGATTTATTAAAAAAAAAACTTGATGGGAGAATGTGTGAAATAATACATCAACTCTGACCCTGGCGTAAAGTGGTGAGATGGCAAAATGGTGAATTTAAGTCACAATTTCAGACTTTGAGAATCCCCACACACACACACCTCTGACTTGAGAATAAAAATAAAAATATGTTGGATTTAAGAGTTATATCCACCCACATGTACATCTTCATATTACATAGCGATTTCACTCATTGGTGCACTAATTGTCTGGCGTGTCCAGTGGAAACCAAACCATGGACTATAACGACTTCTATTAGCAGCAGAGACATGCTGCTGCTATAAAGTGCAGCTCACACATGTGGAGTAAATTGGGGGTCAATACTATGATGCTCATGCATAACACTTCACAATTGATGCCATGGCACTCCTTGAAGATCACGCCAATGGCAGGATCTGGATTGAGAGTTTTTGACTGACTCATGACTGGCTGGTCAGTCAATTTCAGTTCTTTAGAGCAGTCCTATTAGAACAATGTACTGAAGTGGGCTTTGAGTGTTAGATCAGCTGACTTACTGAAACAGTGCAATCAGAATGATTCATTTTAGAGTCATATAGTGTAAAAACCCATTCTGTCACCAAGAATATTCAGTTAGAAACATTTGTGTATGTAAAACTAAGTTTTTGCCAGAATACTGACAAGCTCAGGTTAAATCGTCTTGAAAATCCAGAGATGGGGCCAGACCGAGCTGGACCCTCAACGTTCGTTTTAAACACATAAGATATGAAATAAAAGTGTGCATGCGCAACTCACTCTCAATAGAAAGCTGTAGGGCCTGACAACTCTGGCCGCAATCTCAGATCATCCAATCAAATAAAGGAAAAAACACACGTGACGTTATGTTTAGGTTCTGTGAGACTGCTATGAGCAGGCAGCCATGCTGGCTATCCTGGTTAGATATCAAGACAAATAAAAATAATAAGTAGCACTTTGTCACTTAAAAAAAAGAGATTAAACTTTTGGGATTATTGAATTTTGACAGAGGAGTTGTTGAAAGGTTTGTCAAGATGAAAGATCAACATTTCTGTTCAGGAAATGAACAATGCTGGTGAGTGACCCTTTGTTTGTCATGTCATGTGATTTACATTTCTATAGACTGATATCTCTAGTTTGCTATTGCTGTTGAACCACGATGAATGTGTCTTAAAACTACTAAACTGTTCCAAGTCTTCAAATGTATCCCACGTATTTCTGCTCTCCGTAATAGCCTGTAAATTATTAGCTAACATGGACATTTCCTGCACATCGGTGATAATCAATAGATGAGTGAGATCAAACATTTTGGATTCATTTATGTTTGCAGCATGGATTTCAGTCCTCTCCATCAATGCATCTCTTCATGTTGACATGAATATTTATCGTACTTCTCTCCTGCAGCTTCGCTATCAGCTCCTTTTCAGGTGTGCATGCGGAATGGATTTGAACCATTATCTGTGACACAAGTTGCGGCTTAAAAGAGCAAATATTTCTCAGGAAATCCTCCCTGAAATGGAGATTTTCCCATGCAAATCTGTGTTCAGCATCCGCTGAGTCAGCAGCTAATTCCACAGGCTTAAAGCTCTGACATGTCTGTTCTCTCATCACCTAAACAAGGCTGAAGGTATTTACATATCGAGGCACAAAAGCATCTCAAAACTTAATTTAAACCACAAAACAGAGAGCTGCAGGCTAAAGTAATTTCCTTTATTTTAATGTTTTCTCCTCAGCCTCTTTGCATTTTTATTTTACGCTTTTGCGGCCAGTCGAAGCTACACAATTTAAAATGAGTTGAAAATCGAGGCTTCGTGTCAGTTTGTATAATGAACTGAGAGGATGGAGTCAGTAGCTTCAGTCAGATCAAATAAACATCAAAGCAGCGATGGGAAGTCCTGACAACTTTGATTCGACAGTCAATACATTAAAAATATTGCTTTCCGGGTTTTTTCATAGTATTTTTCACCCTGAAGCAAAAGCACAACGGTTGTTTTACTCGTGAGAACTGATTTTAAAAAGAAAAATGCTTTACAGCACCTCCAGTCTTTTTAAAATCATTATTAAATTATATTTTCAATGTGTGATGAGCTGATAACAATTAGAAAAATCCAATTAAAGCCTATTTAATTTGAGAAATAACAGAAATTGTTGTTGTTTGGCTTATTTGGGGGTCAGGAGCATGGTTGGTACAGAGCTTGTATTTTTGGGTGATTTCAGTCTCATCTAAAAAGCTGATACACTTTCTCATAACATCTCATTTGGGCTCTCGGCCTTTCGGCCAGATGGGTGGCTTTAAAAAGTCTGAGATTATGATTGCTCAGGCTGGACAGCTTTCTTCATCAGTCCTTTGCAGTTCAGCTTTGGAACAAAAAAAATCATTCTAGAATGTGTGAGGTGGACATTTAAGGTTTCACTGAAGTAAGATGACTCATGATAGCAAAGAGTTGCTTTGAACTTTTTTCCCATGACATTTCACTTTGTTTCAGCATGAAATGAGTTTATAAATGCTTATTTGATCATCATTGCTCTTTGAAATACAGCTCAGCTGATCCAGAACTGATCACTGGAGTGGACCAATTGAAGCAAAATGGAAATTTCAAGAGGAGTCTATATAACTTATTTTTCCCATGAGATTTATGAATGTGCTGTGATGATGAATGTATTTTTTTATTTTTGTGCCTTAACAATTCAGCTGTTCGTTCCACTGAACGATGGTTAAATCTGGCTCCTTGAGTCTGATAAACATCCAGGGTCAAATATTCAGTCTGCAGCCTGTCTCTGTCTCACCTGTGGCCTACCAGCTGCCACTTCACTTTTCATAAAGTAATTAAGGTCATTTAACCAGTAATGAATCACTGACATGTGGCTCATTTTAACAACCAACATCAATGCAAGGTAACTTCAGAAGCAGAAGGCTGGATTCATTCATTCATTCATTTTCTTTACCCACTTGTTCCTGTGCAGGGTCACAAGGATCTGATGCTGTCACTGAGTGAGAGGCGGGGCTACACCTGGACAGGTCACTAGTCCATCACAGGGTCACAAACAAACTCGACAGACCATTCACACTCACAGCCAGTGACAGTTAAAGTCATCAGTTAACCTAACATGATTGTTTCTCTGCATCATTTATAGATTTAAAAAATCTCGTTAGATAAATCTGGTAAAAGAGAGGGAGAAGGTCACAGGTTCAAATCCTTGCTGTGCCTTTCTGCATGGAGTTAGCATGTTCTCACCATGCATGTGTTGGGTTTCCTCAGGTGCTCTGGTTTCCTCCCACAGACCAAAATATGCATTTTAGGTTATTTGGCTATTGTAAATTACCCCTAGGTGTGAGCGAGTGTTGTTGTCTCTGTGTGCCCCTGTGACAGACTGAGACTTGTCCAGGGTGTCCTCCACGTTTCACCCAGCATCAGGACATGGACACTAGCTTCCTGTGACCCTAGTGAGAAAAAGCAGATCAGAAAAAAACATCCTTGTTTTATTTTTTGTAAAATGCCACCAATGGCCCTTGGTGAGTTATGAGCATCATATCTGGTAAATATTGTTGTGAGATCTGATATCACTCAGTGTGACATCGATGACTGTCAGCTGCTAACACGTCTAATTTTAGCTAAATATTGTGGCGGCCCTGCCTGCTGCTAGGCAGGGGTAGCGGCCGCAAGGCATTATGGGGGTAAGTTCGGGGTTGTTTTGGTCGTTTTTGTTGGGTTCTGGTTAGTTCTGTTGGTTTAGTTTGTGTTAATGTTGTTTTACTTTTAGTTAGCATTCTGCCTGTCTTTTTTATCCGGTGCCAGTTGGCACCGTGAGTCATTGTTTTATGTTGGGGAATGGGGAGGGGAGCCGTTTGGCTAAATAAAGTGTTGTTGACTTGCTGCTGGTGTGTCTCCTTGGCTACCGCTGCATCCACTCCCTGCTAGGCGGCGACAGAGAGGCCGTCACAATATATTTGTAAAACTTACTGAATCAGAGAAACGTTTGTGTTTGATGATGTTGATTAGCTGCAGCGGCCATCTTGAAACTGGTTGACTAAAAGTTGCTTGGTTGTAGAAATTTACTCACTTAACACTTCATGTGGGTTTTACTGCACCAGCACATAAACACAAGCAAAGTTGTTATCTGACGTATTTTTGCTCGCTGAAAGTGTGCACTGTTTGTAATTTTGCACACAATTTATAAATCTGCAGGCAAAGTTTATTAATGTACAGTCTGAGATTATGAAAGCAAACACGTATCTTCTGAGCAGATGTAAAGGACTTCCAGCAGCTTTATAGTACTGGTGCTAGGCAAAAGGACAAGCTGGTAGCAGTGAGGCTGAAACTAAAGTTCTCTTTAATTCTTTGAAAATGTGTCTCCAAAAAGCCCTTCAAATTCAGCTGCTGCTCAGTTTTGTTGTTGTCAGTTCCAGTTTCCTAACCTCTAGTTACTGTGGCATGTACTGTACATACTACTGTATTTTCTGAGTTCCAAACCAAATTACCTTGAGTGAAAATGGCAGTGCGAGAAGGAGCCGAACGCCGACACATCCACTCTGCAGGAGGACGTCTCTCCCTCGCCGGCTGGCAGTCTGACAGCAGCATCTGCGGGAATCCGAGCGCTGCAGTTAATGACACGCTGCTGTGAACTGTCATGGGAGCAGATGGTTTATCAATTCAAAGTAAAAGAGGGAGAAACAGAGAGAACCAGCCTTTAGACAAGAAAACAAACAAACCAGCCAACAACGACTCCATCAAAGTAGCACTGGTCTGTGGATTCCTTC
>SSNS01000071.1:1049161-1119161 GCA_006937985.1 Aphyosemion australe | reverse complement strand
CCTATACAGTAGGCGTCTCTATGTCCTCTTGAGATGGATAAAAGTCAGCTTTTTGAATGCCTAACTGCTCCATAGCAACCAGGCAGCCAATCGTATGGCAGCAATCATCATTTGGCCCTGGTGGGTGGCATTTTAAAGAGCCTGTTGTCACAATGGAGGGAGAGGCATAATGGTTAGAGAGCACATCATCGTGGCCCGTGGCAAATGGAGCGGTGATGTACAGAGGAGTGTGAGTTCCCAGACTACCTTGAGAAGTCCTTGAGAAGACTGTTAATGTCAGTCTGCCCACATTACATCAGTTGCCCTCAGCCTCGTTTCTCCTTAAAGATCTGCTCTGAGTCACGTCAGTGCTGTTGTAGGATTTATTTTCTCAGATGTGTTTTTCACAAACATCTTTTATTAACTAACCACCTTTAGATAACTGTGTAGACATCAAACCCCACCTTCAGGAAGGTGATCAAAATGTTTTAGATGCAAACAAAGAGCCTAACAATCCTCAGGATGGAGGGGAGTGGGTCTGTAAACTAGCTGCTATTAAAGGAGGTCTCACTACAGATTAAAGGCACACTTGGCAGTTTTGCTTGCTTTTAGCACCCCCTATTGTCCATTTTAATTATATGCGGTAAAAGCAAAAGTAAAACTTATCTTTTTGCTGATGCGTTTGTCTTTTTAACACCTTAATCTAACTGCTGAAATGTCTCCTCAGCCTTCATTAGTGCCTGCAGGAGCGGTTCATCACTAAATCTAACTAATCAGCTGTGTTCATGATCTAAAACATGCAGGAAACATGCTGGAAGCAGACTGCAGCATCAGGTATTTAAGTTGATTTCCTCAGGTTGCGGCCCGTCACTCTAGAGTTGCAAATGTGGTATTCAGGCCACAGAGGACAGTGGGTCTGAGTGACACTTCAATAACCCTGTAAAGGGTCATTTTTGCACATACTCGCTCAAGAAAATGATTAAAAAATATGAAAAAGTTGCATAGTATGGCTTTAAAGGCTTGGTGCTCTAGACTTTGAATTGAGAAAACCATTCAAGATAAACAAGTCCAGTGTTTTCATTTCTGAACCTATAGGATTACAGAAAAAACCTTTTGTTTAAATAAATGTTACTTGGTAATAATCTGTATCTCACCTGCAGTAGACAAAAGTCAGAGCTGCCCCACATTTTTATTGACACAACTTTTACATACAACACACATGTTATACATCAAACTGTTCAGTTACTTCTCTCACACAAAATGTGAAAATATGACAGATCTGAGGTACAGTTTTTGATTTGATTTTTGAATTTTTGTTGGTTTGGCACAGCTGTCCTAACCTAAACTGAAGTAGTTGTCATTTTTTTCACATATAATGTTTAAAGTTTAAGTATGATAGGAGATATGCGAGTTTAGCTTTACCTAAAATGATTTAGTTTGTGAAGGCGGGACCCCACATATGTTGGTAGCAGTTTATATATTTATTTATTCATTTATTTGACTTATATTTAATGAGGATATAAACCGCTTGAGATGTATCATCTCGTTTTCAAGCGGGTCCTCAAGATATACAACAAGTAGCAAATAAGATAGCAGAGTCATATATGTATCAGACCTAAACTATACTTGGATAAAAAAGCCAATGTCAAACATCCCTAATTTAGAGATAATCTGGAAACTTCCTCAGAAAAGTTGTAGCCACAGGAAAGATAATTTCTACGAGCTGCCGCATTGCCTAGACTATTCCAGATATTTTTCACATATTTTCACTTTCTGAAATTTTTTCATCAACTTTTTTTTCATAAAAACGCTTAAAGTCACTGTGTGTGTTTTCCCTGGCGATAGGACATACCAGAATCACTGAAAGCAAGCAGTATTTTTGTGTTCAAGTAAGACCTTACCAACGGATGGCCATTAGGGTCAAAAATAGGAGCACAATTTTTAAATGAATGCTTCCTCAGATCATTTAACCTCCAGCAAAATGACAAGCATCAGACTTCCCTATATCACTGGCAACAAGCAAAGATATAAATGTGTAAAACAACAACGTTTCTGAATGTCGAAGGTTTTGTAACCACTTGTTACAAATCAGTAAATGCATTTTGTCCTCATGGGCTTCTGTAAAAGGAAACATTGCGTCTAATATGGCATCGCCCAGAGACTTAGACCCATAGACATGAATACGTAGACGCCTCACTGGAAGCTGGAGAGCGTAACAGCGTCGCCGCCATATTGGATGGGTCTTCTCATGCTGCAAAGTCAATGCAGAGTGGGCAACTATGCCCGTTTTTGTGCAGACTACGGTTGCAACAACAGGTGTACTACTGAAAACAGATCATGTGGGATTACTACTGACTTTTCTAGCCTACCTGATGAGATTTTATATTTTCATTTATTTTCATTTATTTTGTTTAATTATGTTTATATTTTAATTATCATGCCATACCATGTGTCTGGTTTTGTGAAAAAGCATGATAAAATGTGTTTTTTAGCTGGGTAAGCACCTTCCTCAGTAGAAATGAATGCACTGGGGGCAAATGGAGACCCATCTAAGATGGCAACCGGCCACTACGGCAGCTCCAATAGGCAGCGCCAGTCCACGAGGCATCTACGTATTTATGTCTGTGCTTAGACCCACTCCCATGTATTTAATACCTGAGTTTTATGGTTATATGATACGAAGCTGCCAATATTTTTCACCAACTGGGAATCATTTAATTCATTTTCAACAACATTTTGATGGCTATTTCCAGAGATTAATTAACTTTAAATACCCCCACAGGACCTCTAAGTGGCAGTAACGTCCATAACAACACATCATATTACACAGGAAGAACAGTTTCAGTTTGGAAAAAGGTTTCGTCCCACAGATTGGATCTGGTCACTGAACACACACGGTCAAAGTCGAAGGCAGGAAGGAGCTCTGAAATCTCTGCCTGGGAAAAACATTTCCTGTTCAATATGCAGCCCTTAAACTGGTTGAAGGAAACAAAATATTTCCCACCTGTTCCCTACTTCTCCTGTAATCACAAAATGATGGGGGTTTTAACCCTGCAGCCAGCGCTGTTCCTTATTAAAACAAATAACCTGTATTCTGCTGCTCCATTGAATCTCTTCTGTTCACTTTCTGTTTCTCTGTTCTTTTAGATTTTAATCTAGAAAACAATGTTTTATATGTTGGTTTGCTTACTTGTTTAATCCGTCATGCATTCATGCATCTAATTGCTTTTTAACCACTGAGAGATGATCAACTTTTGCTGCCAGCAGCTCGTTTCACACGCCTGCAGCTTCAGCGTCTCATCGCCGCTCCCTTGTTCTTCCTCTTCTGTCCGGACATTTTTCTGACAACTTGCCAGATTAAGTCAACCCGGAATTCTGAGTAATAAATCAAGACACCTTGGATGTCCAGCTGATAACAGCTCATACTCGGCAATTATCTGCTGAATCAGATTGGTCACAAGTCAAATCTAAGGAGCCATAAATCTGCAGCACCTCTGATCTCAGATACATTCAGAAGGAGGGAAATAAGACAAGAAGCTGCTGACATGTCTCTTTCTACAGCAGCGGGGCACGAGGAGAGGTAAGGGAGATGAGAAAATTTATGATAAATCAAAAGTGTGTTGTTTGTAGTTTACTTGAAATGAAAGTTTTCTTACTGATGTCCTCCAAGAAATCTCTTCTTACTTTTTTTGGCAACACCTCAACTGAAACCAATTGTTTTGCAACTTACTCCAGCCAGTCGGCACTTACTGAGGGACCCAGGTGTTAACTGGGATAAAAAAGATGCTTTTTCTTAAAGATAAGCTCCTGCTGGAGCAGAATAAACAGGAAATATTCTCTCACAGCACAAGACCCAGATCTGCTTGTTCCAAGTCTGGAGAAAGTTCAGCCACACTCTTTCATTACCCCCTCGTTTGACTCATAACCTTCATTTGAATTGAGCTCCCTCCACAGAGCTTCAGAGCATCAGACCAGCGCAGAAACACCGAAGTTGTTTTTGTGACATGGCACTCCTGGGCCCACCTCCTCTATTTCCCCGCTGCATGCTTCAGTGGTGCAGTTAGAGGTGATAAATGATTTATTTTCTTCAGCGTTCACTGCAGTTGCTCAACTTTGCCCGAGCTTTTCCCACTCATAACGCTGTGTGATTTATGTGGGAATGTTCAATGCTCCGACTTTGGCTTTTCTTTAACGCTCAGCTGCATGGACAGGAGTGGATGGTGTGAAATAAATCAGCAAAATCAGCAACACAAAACAAGGCTGCAGTGAACATGTTTCAAATTAATAATTTAAATGTTTTCTGCTTTGGATTCTGATGAATAAAGAAAACGGGTGTTTGTATTAAAGTGTTTGGTTATCGTACCATAAATCCATTTCTTAGTAAAGATAAATTAAACAACTAAACTGTTTCCTGGCTTAGAGAAGCTGATCAAGTTTGGGTAATAGCAAAATATTTTCATCTAGATTAACTGATTATTGATTTCTTTATTATGTTGTCCAGTTGTTTTGATTCTGAAATGATGCAACATTCAGATGGTTTTCACCAATGAGCTCAATGGTGCATTTGTGTGTCACTTTGTAAAACACAAGCCAGAATTAATTTAGTAAAAGTAAAGGTGGAAAAACTAACCTGGCTCCAAAAGTAAATCATTTGCATTTTTGCAAAGATTTTTTCTTTTTTTAAGGTATTTCATGACTTCTCCATATTGTATATTTTTGCTGCACAGCTGGAACTTCTAAGATAAGTGAGCTTTTTTTGCATTTAGATTTTGAAATTAAACTGTACACAACACAATAGTCATTCACCCATTAATACACACATTCACACGCTGAGTCTAATGTCTGTTCACTCACTTCCAATGATATTTCTAGGTCAAAGCGTATTAATACAGTCAGATCAGCCCAGAAAAATCAGTAACTTATTCATCCTTTTTAGAGACTTTTCTATAAAGCTGAATATATATTTTAAGTTTGTTTTCTTTTGCAAATTGTGTTGCAACCATAAAAGATATTTAAAAAGCTGCTTCAATATGTTAGAGTCTAGTGTCTCATACGACACATTCAAAGTTTGGTGAGGAACAATAGGGAGTTACTGCAGACCACTAATTAATAATAAAGTTACTTATACACAGCATCACTCAAACTCAGTTGGTCTTGATATATGGAGTTGTTGTTTGACCAGATTGATGTGTTAACCACTAGTTTGAGCTGGGACACAAAGTGTTTTGCCTCTGTCTCCAATCTCAAAAATGTGAACATGTTATTTTATAAATCTTCACACTGCGGTTTCGCGTTACACAGGGATCTGTTTCACTAGTTATTTTTGTGTTTTTTGTAAACCTGTCCTGTTTTTATAGACCATTTTTTATCAGAGCAGATTTGCTTGATGCCAGGAAAAATTGGATACTCCTCCTGTTGCATAGTTATTAAATTTATGGCGCACACATAAACTACCTGATGTTGCAGCAGGGAAAATCTGGCAGAAACATTCTGATATTTATGCTGGAAGTGCCCCAGGCTTCACCAGAGACAGCTGCTGCTCTTGTTTATGCTGCTAAAACACTCAAATCCAGTTAACACTGTGTGATGTGAAACTGATGGTGATGTAAAGATTTATAAAATAGTATTTACATGAACTGCAATGATTTCTTTTAAATTACAGTTGTTTTAAGACAGATCCTGGCACCTTTATAGTGTCAGCTATGCTAGTTTAGGTTTATTTTATTTATTTATATGAATTGATTTATATTTTTTGAGGCTACAACTGGTTGAGATGTAACATCTCGTTTTCGAGCGGGTCCTCAAATTATGCAACAAAATAGGAAATAGAGTCATTACATGTTTCACCTACTTTATGTGTTTCTGTAAAAATAAAATTGAAAAAGGTTTCTTCTGGTGCATCCTGTTGAGCAGGGGGTTCTAATTTTTTCTTTGAAATAATATAATGTGAAATTGATGTCATCCAGAGGTTATTAGAACAAAGTCACACAAACATCTGGAGCATCTAGGAGATATGAGCTGTTTTAAGATGACAGCAAATAAAACCACTCACTCGGAGAAGCTGTTAGCTCAGATGAGCTGTTGTCTCATCAGTCAGAAAGTACATAATCACCATCACTCTGAACAGAAGTGGAAATATTACCTGTGCTGAAAAGTTAATCCTGCAGTTTGCTTTAGGTGAAGCTTCACCAACTCTGGTAACAATATTCCAGTCCAGAGTCTGCTGTGTGCTGCTGAGACAACCCCTCACCGAGTTTGTGTCACAACCAGAACATTCTGCTGCAGAAGAAACCCCTTCATACACATTCTCCCTGATGGTACAAACTCTGGTTTTATTTTTTTGTCCTGCATTTCTTAAATGCTGTAGCTGTCAAAGTCAATGTTCTTTTTGGTGGGACGAGAGGCTAGTTCTCCTCATTATTCATGACCCCCTCCCAGTTTGTGTGTACCTGCCCTTGCATCATGCCCTCCTCTGTCTGTCACACACCGTAATCGTATTCACACAGTGGAAATCACATTACATATCAGCTGCCACTGTGGAAAGGTTCAGGGCAGCTGCTGGACAAGCCTAATAAATGCCTAACCATCAAACTGACAATGATAATTGCATGAAAGCAGTTTCCCTAAATACCCTGGCTTCTCCTCCACCTGTCCCTGGTCTTCTTCAGCTCCGCTGGGTGCTAGCGTCCTCACACAAAAACAAATTCATCACTTCTGCACCCCAAATCACAACTGCATTCCTGCCAGTCAGTGGTTTTCACCTCTGAAATGAAACCTGCAGTAATGTGATAAAAGGTGCAATGTTTCCACTTGTGTTTCAACATGTAAGGCAAGAACATGCATGTACAATCAAAGACTTTGTAGCACATTTAGATCTTCACCAGCCAAGGTTGCCTCTGGATGGATGAGATTAAAACATCTCATTAGGTGGATGGTGCAGATCTGGTTTCTTTCATGTTGCTGCTTGGTCTTTATTTGATCCTGCATCGATGAAATGGTCTGAATGTGCTTCTTTTAACTAATCACATCGTCTGTGAAGCTCAAGATGCAGAGACAGGGTCAGTTTTATTGATGAAAACAAGTTGTGTCAAATTTCTGAGGACAGCATGAACAAAATCACAGGTAAATTGAAAGAAGCAAGTTATGACTTTTATTCTTAATTTATAATAGTTTTATAGTTGATTAAAAAACGTGTTTGGGAAGCACTTTGCTCTAAATCTCTCTCACATGAAGCCATTTCAGCAGTTTTATTCTTAACAGTTTCAGTACCTTACAGAATGAGTCGTTTCAGGGCGCTGTCCCTTTAAGTAAACAAGCTGAAACTAGCCACGCCCACCCCTCCCCCCACTCCGGCTGCTATCAGCTGAGAAGCTCCGATATCTGGGAGGGGCTCCTCCAGCAGCAGCTCTCATGTGAGAGGTGGTAATCTAATTTCCCTTTATGAAAGGGCTTGTTTTAGGCACATAAGGTGTGTTTCCTTTATTGGAACTTCAGGGTAAATCTGTGAGTGTAAAATTGACCGGGAGATCCGAAGCCCCGGTCCTCTTAAGCTGTCCTGTCTCCATATATATTTGGCCCTGTAAGGAATTTGATGACACGTCAGCACATCGAGACCGCTGTGCAGTGAGTTACGTCATCGATTGGCAGCGTTCCTGCCCAGCGTCTTCACCGGGCCTTTTATCGGGCCATTCCGAGTACCTACCCCTGATCAGGTACTCAGAAGGTTCCGGAAAACGGCCTGGAAAATGGCCGTTCGGCCGGCCCGGTCAAGTGGAGACAAGCGCACGTCTGGAACTTCCTGTAAATTTACCCCGAAGTTCCGATAAAGGAAAGGCACCTATAATTCCTAAAATTCAACACTGACAGAAAACGGATGTTTGGTTTTTTTCACGTTTGGAGCATTTAGAGGCAGTAGAGACCCACATGGAAGCACAAAAAGATGCAAAGGGTGAGTTTTGTATAATATGCCCCTTTTAACAAATATTCCTATAAGAAATAATATCACAAAGGCTGCAGGAAGAGCCTAGCTGCCAAGAGGATCAGCACCACTGAATCTGAGACAAAAGTTTTCAACTGGAATGAGGTGGATATCCAACTCTGGCTGAGTAAAATAGGTGCCAAAGTTTTCCTATAGTTGTATATTTTAAGTGAATTAGTTCAGTATTTCAAATGTACCTGATTATGCCTGAAAGCACAAAGTTCTTAATGCAGAGTTTATCTGATTCTGTAAAGCCTAAAATATCCAACGTTCACATTTTACGAGACACCAAATTTACAGCAGTAGGTGGCAGAGTTCAATTAAGAGATCAAAATAATATTAATGATAAAAAAAGCCTTCAGTAAAGGAACAGCTGATTTTAATGCAAAACTCTTTCCTTTATGTTCTTGACATTTCTCCCCAATAGGCTCAAAATCCTTTATTAGAATAAATTCAGTGCTTTATTGAACATTAACACTGTCACGTTACGTTACTGCAATCTAAGCCTAAAGAATCCATGTTTTTGGATATCAAAGTGTCACTGCAGCGCAGATCAATGAAGTCAAAAGGTCTTGGGTGTGTGCTGAAGTGATGAGCAGAGGGAATCCAGGGGCCTGACGGGGTCAATGTGATAACTAAAGCAAAGCTCACATCACCCAGACGATCCGAAGCCAAGTGAATATTCATTAAATCCTCCACAATAAGAGAGAGTTTAATCTGCCAATTTAATTATAAGGTCGGCGCACAGGAAGGCTTTGGTCTAGATTCTTTTTCCCTGGGAGATTTGCCCTCTTTCCCCAACTCCCTCAATGAGAAGCAACAGAGAGGAAGAAAAAGCAACCGTTCGACCAACGATGATGGCAGACCTGGGTCTTATTGCTGCTGCTCAGACCAGAATAGGAATAATGAGCGAGGGATAAGAGGGAAAAGAGGGGGAACTACTCAGAAATGTGGCCATTACTCCTCTGCATGGCCTATTATAGTGAGAAAACAAGCAATATCCCAACACCACAAATTAGGACACCGGAGGAGAAGGGAGTTACCGAGAATGTGAGATGACACTCCTGAGCAGGATGCAGCTGCAGTAATAGCTTTCAAATAGACTTTTTACAACACGGCTCCAGCTCCTCTTCCTCTGTAATGTGAAGTGATTCTGCAGGAGGAAATTAGGCTAACGGAGAGAACCCCAAAGCAAGAGCTGTCTTTGGGTTTAAGATTTAAACAAAGGGAGCAAAGAAGTGGTATCTCTGTAATCTAACGTTATCATTTTTAGACAAAAGCCAGCATGAAAACGTGTTTTTAGTTGTTTTAATGATTTACATTTTAAACCCGCAAGTTTCTCGATTCTAAACTGTCAGGCCAAATATGAAACACTTCAGCAAATTTTAAAAAGTTCCTCTTAACAGAAACCAGCAGAAAATCTGAATGTTTGAAGACCTGTGAGAGGCGACCTTTATCTGAGTCCGACCCAGGCTGGGTTCTGGGGAGTTCGTGAGGTCAGATTTGTCAAAGTGTAAAATCAGCTCTGAGTCAGAGGTGGATGACAGCATCAAGATTATTTAATACCTTAAGATAGTTTGTGGTAATAATATGTTTAATCTTTAACATTTTGCTTGTGGTTGCTATTTGCAAACAGTCACATTTGTCAATGCAAACAGGTAAAGGTGTTTAATGAGCCCTTGTGTGTGATGACAGTGTGAATCTGAGCCCGGCAACAGCAAGACTAAACCTTGAGATGGTGTTCTCATCAGAACTCTGATTTCCTTTGTTAAACTTCTCATCTTTTGCAAACCTCTGTGCTGAATATCTGAAGGAGCATCAGGATTCCTGTGGAGGATTATTTTGCACACATTTCCTTTAGATTGAAGACTAGCTGTTAGCTCAAAATGCTAAATATCGCTGGCTATTTCAGGAATCTGTCTAGAACGGGTTAGCTATGAATTATATACTTTTACACTGTAAAATGATAATGGCTGAAAAAGATCATTTAATTTGTTGAATGAATTAGTTATGTTCATACATGTTTTGTTTAGTTTTTCTACTAAACGCTGCGGCGGAGTGAGACTACTCAAAATCTGAATTCTTCTTTTTCCCTCCCAGTATCTTGTACAGAACAAAAACAGGAGCAGACCTGAAACCAACATAAAAGCATGATCAAGCACAACTAGTTATATAAAAACCCAAGTGTTGTTATTTTAAAAGTTTAATTTAGTCAAATTAACTTTTCAATTGAAGGCAGTTTGATTGAGCACCACTGGACTAAACGTAGCACAACTAGTGACTCATGTTAAAGCCATACTATGCAACTTTTTCATATTTTTAAATCATTTTCTTGAGCCAGTATGTGCTAAAATGACCCTTTACAGGGTTAATGAAACGTTACTCAGACCCCCACCGCCCTCTGTGGACAGAATACCGCACTTGCAACTTCAGAGTGGCGGGACGGTCTGTTGGACTTAATAAAGTGGAGCTGACATACCTGGGGCTGCAGTCTGCTTCTAGTGTGTTTCCTGCATGTTTTAGATCATAAACACAGCTGATTTGTTTAATTTAGTGATGAACCGCTCCTGTAGACACTAATGAAGGCTGAGGAGACATTTTAGCAGTTAGATTAAGGTGTTAAAAAGACAAACACACAGCAAGAAGATAAGTTTTACTTTTGGTTTCACTAACGAACACTAGGGGGTGCTAAAAGCAAGCCAAAACTGCCAAGTGTCCCTTTAAATAGTTTCCTGCCCGATTAAAACAGAATTGAACCATTCAGGTCTGTGACCATTTAAATGTATATTTTTCTTTTTTTATTGCAGGGTGAGATGCTCCCTTTTGGGGAGTGACCTTGTGGCATTTAATTAGGTTAAATCTTGTTCAGAACAAACAATGAGCTCTGCAGGAAAACTGATAACTGCACTTATACACTTTTTAAAACAGCTTTTGGTTGATTCTGGTACTAAAACGATGAAAGTCTGTATCTTGGTTATTTGTGTAATTTGGCTGCAGAAACTCTGCAGTTTTAGAAAAGATTTGGATGAAGAGACTGCTGAAGCGCAGTCTAAGCCATCCTATACGTATATGTAAATACCTGCAGAGCAAAGCCTTTTACCACTGCTACAGTTTGTCTAGATTTCTACGCTAGCTAAAACAGCCATTACTCATAAATAAAAAAGTAAAAAAAAATATTTGGATTCATTTGATATTTGTTTGAAATGACCAGAAGTTTCAGACAGGCTAATGAACTGCAGGTTGCAGACTCTGGACTAGAAAGTGAATAAATTAATCTAAGCAATTTATCTGAATCAAAATTGTTCTCAAAGAAATTACAGGGTCTAATAAAAGAGTATCTTGATGGCAGTTTATTCATGTTTTTATAAATGTTTGTGCTCTCACTTTGAACCTCTAATTAACATTAAATCGCTGCTGAAGCCTGCATCTGTGAACGCTGCATGATGGCAGAGAATAAACCTCTCAGTGAAAAGCTTCACTTTTAAAGTCAGTATTTTCATGAATTAAAATTACTTTTACTCCGCAACCTTGCATTAGAGCAGCAGCAGCAGCACGGGTTTCTCTGGTCAGAGCAGAACGATGCTGCTGCAGAGCTTCAGCTCAGGGTTCCTTCAGCAGCGTCCGTTATACGAGGATCATTCAGCGCTACTGTTGTTGCACTTTCAGGGACTTTTCATTTGATGCTTTTTCATTCATCTTTTATGACGTTTGTGATGATGATGATACAAATCTGGACGCTCTGCTGATGGGAAATAGAAAGTGTTATCTTATGGACGTCTTTTCTACTCCAGGGAAAACAAAACAAATCACTTAATTATACAGTTATTAAAAATTACAGAACAATGACAACAATCCTACAGTGAGCTTCTAACCCTCTGGTTTATCTTGGGAAAGAAGGAGGGGACAGAAATCTGAGCAGCTTTTCTGTGAAACAAGGTCGCCCTCTACTGAGTTTGACTGGCAACAGCCATCAAAATGCCAGAGGAGGGCAGTTTTTCAAACATCTGCAAATCAGAATCTGTCTGATAAGCACAAGGTTGGTGTGTTTCAATAAAAGTTATTAACTGACCCTTTAATTGTCACATCAAAGAAAAAGCAAACACAAAATTCTTCTTTTGCTTTTTTAAAATGGATTTGGGAAATTAAGGTTGTTGTTTTGTAGGGAGGTTCCTGTGATATTTAATGCATGTTTCAATAAGAAGATAATAAAAGTGTTTTACCAAGCAGTTGATCTGCTAGTTAAAGGGTCAGAATTGTTTTTTTCCCCAGATTTAAAAAAATCATTAAATCTACACAGAACAAAACCATTTCTTCATCTTACGGCAAACACTGTTTTCATACAATGACGTGTAATCCAGACCTGCAGTTGACCCAAAATTAAATAATAAATATTCTTATGACTGTTTTGCTGTTGATTCAAGGCTCTGTTATAATCACAGGGTTAAAAAAATTGCTCTCAAAAGAAACAAAATTGTGTATTTTATAAAAAAAAAAAGTGCAAACATTTTCTATCTTAGTTTTTATTTTCCACAAACAGTTTTTTCTAGATTTGTTGCCAGATTTATTTTCTTGTGTGTCTTTTTCTTTATCAAATAAATGGTTTTAATCTCTGTCAGCTATGTAACTGCTCCTCACCTCAAACATCTCATACATGAAACACATCTCCACCAAGTGTTCAGGTTATTTAGACTCATTTCAAGTCTGTATGAACACTGCTGGAGCTGTGATCTCATGGAGCAGGTGCTTGAGGCTCAGCCTAAGTGAGCATGACGTTGTGTGGTGCTGTTGTGGATCCTATCTGTCAGCTCAGGGTATAATTGTGAGTGAACCTGTTATGGTGTGAAGAAAGACTGTAGAAAATTTCAGACCGTTTCACTGCAGTACAAACATGCAGAGCTCTTGTAGCTCCTGCTCTTCTGCAGGCATCTCTCTGCTCTTTATCCACAATGAAAAACATGAAATAATTCAGATAAATCCAAAACTGGAATCTACACTTATTATGAAAGCAGCTGAGGTGGATAGCACTAAAATATTTTGTCCCAATTCTACAATAATCTGATGGATTACATGAACCCGGTAACAGACCACTGTGATCTAATTCTAGTCCAATCTAGTTTTTCACAAATCTGAGGCTCTCTCTGTAGGCTAGTATATGTGAGAGAGCTGCAGTACAGCCAATCAAATAAAGCAGATTTTTTTTAAAAAAGAGAAAAAATACATGGCAATAGCTAGATGCACGTGCAGGATTTCTTTAAAAAATGACTCAAAATGACTTGCCATTTGAAGTTTCAGACTTGAGACTTGACTTGAAATTTTCCTGTCTTGACTTGAGCCTTGACTCGAACTTGCCTGTATTTACTTGAGACTTGACTTGGGACAAGGTCCCACCTCTGTATCAGAGCTTAGTGGTTAAAGAGCAGGCTCACTGAGAAACTAATTTTTATTTCATATTTTTGAAAATGATCGGTCACTCTGAGTTTTTTATGCAGGCTGAACATGAAAATAGTCTCCTACACCTATCTCCTGCTTTAGCTTCTGATAGAAAATAGACGGTGAAACTCTAGGATTAGAAAATCCTGACAGATCTACGTCACACTGTCACTTAACATTCATGAACTCACCCATCTTGACTCGCGATGGGGAAGGCTGTTGTTGTTTTAGCGTCCAGGAAACAGCAGAGAACATCTCAGCTAGCTAACTGTTAGCATTAGCAACTCCACCACACAGCATAACTCCTTCAGGCTTGTGTTATTTGTGGAGATAAAACATCAATGTTGCAGTGCAAACTGAGTCAGTGGTAGAGTCGTGTTGCTGCTAGCCAATCAGAGGAGAGATGTCCAAATATCAGGAAATAAAACTCCAAAACTTACTGTCTGAAGCTAATTTCTCCTCCGGCTGACTTCTACGTCCTCAAACAGGTGCTCCGGAGCTTTTTTTCCCCCAGAGAACGATTTACAAGGCATTCATTCCTACTAGAGACCATTGCAAACGTATTAAAAATATGAGTGCACTTGACCGTTAAGGTTTAAGAGTGCTGGTATCTAGCTGCCCTGTTCCTGAGTGATGGGAGGATGGAGAAAAGATGGATTGATGGATCAGGGTTTCTTCTGCAGTAATGAGGATGTTGGTCTTGTGTTTTGTGGTGAAGAAGAGGCTGAAAAGCTAAGCTTTCAGTTTACTGCTCCATACGTTTTAACCTAAACACATGGTCATGAGGTTTGGATCAGGATCAAAAGTAAAATACCCTGGATCCATGCAACTGAAAGTATCTTCCTCTTTAAAGTGGCCAGGTTCAGCCTGAGAGATAAGGTGAGGAGCTCCTTCATCCAGCAGGAGCTCAGAGTAGAGTAAGTCTAGTGTTGCCAACTCCTCAGAGAGGAGTAGCTATTATCTGTCCTAAAGAGGTTAAATCAGGGGGGGGGGACCTCTGGGCTCATATGGACCTCGTAATCCTTTAGCCCACCATGCAATTTCAAACAAAAAATAAGAAAGTGGATACTGAAGTGAAGCACGTGTACAATTTTGCATAACAAAACCAACCTCCACCTGATGAGAACGATGTTTGAGCTGATTATTTACTCAGGCTTCATGTAACACCAACAAACATTTTACACCAACAAAAAATGGAATATTCTTTCTGCCTCTAACGACTTTATTCCTTTGAGACGTGATGAAAGTCTACCTGGAAGTGAGACTGATGGAAAGGCTGAGACACTGTTGGATGGTAATAAGCCGTCGTCTCAGCACAGCCTGTAGCTCAGCTCGGTTAAAGTCCTCATTTATTCTCCTGAGCAGAAACAGTCACACTTTCCTTTTTTTATACCTGATTCTTTCTTCTGATAAATGGAAACTTCTTTGGCTCAGAGAAAATTGGCCTCCCAGAGGATTTCTGTGTGTGTTCAGAAGCATTCAGCCGAGTTCGGTCATTTTTACTGTGAGCTGTCATTTCTAATTTGTAGAGACAAGAAGCCTGTGTGCACTCGTATGGGATGTGAGAGTGTTCAACAGTGATCTGTTTTCTTGTCGGTGTGTTTTCATCATGGTGAGAGTAGAGTTCACATTCCTTAATAGCAAAAGCTTCAAGGAAAAAAACACCAAAATAGTGTCATTCATGGAGCGCTGCTTTTTACAGCAATACGCACTAGGCTATCGCTCAAGGAGAGGCCAAAGAGAAGGCTGAATTAACTGTTTATCTGACCAAGAGAAAAAATAAATGTAATGTGAAGCAATAAAAGCAGCAGTTTGCAGAGAAGATCGCTGCAGAAACCAGAATCAGCAGAAGTCAGAAAAGACACAAACAGCTTTGAGTGTAGGTTGTGTTTTCATGCTGCAGAAATACATTATAGGCCCCATGGAGATAAAACAACAACATTGATTTTCAGTCTTAAAGAAGAACAAAGAGATCAATGAAAACCAACATTTCATAATTGTGTATGGGTGCACATAAATGTTATGTTTTGAATCAAAAAAGAAATGATCAAAGAATTAAAGTTTGATCAATAGTTTATTCAAAAGGCCAGCTGTCTCTTGCTAGACATAGTCCATGTTACCAAAATAAGTCCAAGATCTTCTGTAAAACCTGTTGGTTTGCTGGCAGAACCAGACTGAAGCAATGATGTCATCCAATCAGTAGAGAAAGTCGTAAAACTAACCAACACTGCATCTGAATTATTAGCCATGTGTATTTAATGGAAATGAGCACATAGGAGAGACATTGTGAAAGACAAATAAAAACACATTAAACATATTTAGAACTACAAATGAACACATGAAGGACTGGGCCACCTGTGGGTGCTTTGGGACGGAGCGATAGAAGGGGGCCATGACAGCTCTTGTTTTTTGGGTGCAGCTTTGGTGTAAGTTTAGTGTGAGCACAGATCAACTATGAAACTGAAAAGAGAGACATGCGGAACAAGTTTGGGAGGAGTTGGGGACCAAATTGTGACCAAATAGACATAATTATGACATCTTGTGACAGAACATGTTCTTGCAAGAATGCTGCATGTTTTGCTTTTTCAGCGTATACTGAGGTGTTATGTGACTAAATGAAATGTTCATATTTACTTTCTTTTTTGTGTCTGTTACCAGTCCCAGCCCAGTAAAATGTCAGAGATTTCTGCTTCACAGCGAGTCAAATAAAGGTGTAAAATCTTCAGATTTCTACGTAGCGGCACTTTAATGTACCATCGCATAAAAAGGCATTAACAGACTGGGGTTGTACTTATTTTATGCACCTTCTAAATCAAGTATGTTTAAGGAGATGGAGCCAATTCATCTTTGTCTCCTGGCTTCCTGGAGAGGCTGTGATCATTTCCTCACAGCATCTTAGCTCAGAAGCTGCAGCAGAGTGTGATTACCTTTTTCTTCTCTGCACAGCGGTAAAGGAATGCTGCTGCACTCGTTTCCCTGTGAGGACAGTTCGAGCTGCTCACTTCACTGCTGATTAGCATTTGAGAAAGAAAATAGGAAACTTTCTTTCTTCTTCCTGGAGAGCTTATTACTGAGAGCTTGTTATCACTTATTACTGCATTTCATCTTGATTAACAGAAACAGAGGAATTCAGAATCACTGCACTCTTATTTCAGAGAGGTAGGAGTATT
This sequence comes from Aphyosemion australe, assembly GCA_006937985.1. NCBI lineage: Eukaryota > Metazoa > Chordata > Actinopteri > Cyprinodontiformes > Nothobranchiidae > Aphyosemion > Aphyosemion australe. The sequence continues at coordinate 1,102,604 of SSNS01000071.1, read as the reverse complement.
CCACCATCTTCAAATAACAAGATCGCAGCATAATAAGGCATCTTTCTCCTTAACACAGGTGGGACATCATGAGGCATGAATACAAGAGCACTGCCTGCTGGGAAATCAAAAGCTGCGGAGGTGGACATCAGTGGCCTTCAGAAAGAAAAGATGTGCAGTGTGAATCCACTCGGGATAATTGGAGCTCCTTAGAAATGTGCTGAAAGGAAAAAGATGGTCACAGCAGTGTGAGACGGTAATGACAGCGACACACTCGCCATGAAATCACACCTCACGTCATAAAACTTTACATTTAATTTCAAGGAAAAAAAACACGCACTCACGACTTTTAAATGTGCACATCAGAAAAACTCAACAAGGCATGTTTCAGAAACATCTTCATAAAATCAAATTGTCTAAATATGTGTTAAATTGTTAAAAGAACACTTACTTCTTAAAGGTCAACTTTACTCATGTTTGTAAAACATTTGCAATGGTCTTTAGTAGGAAGGAATGACTTGTAAATCGTTCTCTGGGGGGAAAAAAGCTCCAGAGCACCTGTTTGAGGACGGGAGAAGTCAGCCGGAGGAGAAATTAGCTTCAGACAGTAAGTTTTGGAGTCGTATTTCCTAATATTTGGACATCTCGCCTTTGATTGGCTAACAGCAACACAACTCTACCACTCACTCTGCAGTGTTGATGTTTTATCTCCACAAATAACACAAGCCTGGAGGAGTTCTGCTGTGTGGTGGAGTTGCTAATGTTAATGGTTAGCTTCTACTAGCCAAGACGTTCTCTGCTGTTTCCTGGACGCTAAACCAACAACAGCCTTCCCCGTCATGAGTCAAGATGGGTGAGTCCATGAATGTTAAGAGACAGTGTGACGTAGATCTGTCAGGATTTTCTAATCCTAGAGTTTCACCGTCTATTTTCTATCAGAAGCTAATGCAGGAGATAGATGTAGGAGACTATTTTCATGTTCAGCCTGCATGAAAAACTCAGAGTGACAGATTATTTTCAAAAATAAGTAAAAAAAGGTTTCTCAGTGAACCTGCTCTTTAATAGAGCTGCTTGGTTATGAAAAAAAGCATGATCAAGATATCTTTGTCTACTTAACATTGTTGGGAAACTTTCTGCATTTTCAGACAAAAACACATCAGACTGCAAATTGACTCATCAAAATAAAAGCCTCAGATCCCCAGAGCACTAGATCGTTTATTCTGACCTGTTTACCAAACTGTTTCATTCATATATTGTTAGATGATGAATAAACACCTTCAAATAGAACTTTGATCACATCTTTTGTCCTGAAAGTTCAATGTTTTGTGACAGGAATCTCCTGATGCTGTAAAACCTAAAATGTCCAGAGTTCACGTTTTAAGAAACTGTCATTACCAATTTACACCCATAGGTGGTAGAGAAGAGCTGGTTAGCAGTGATAAATCAGCGCGAAGCTGTAACTGAAGCAGAACTTAGGAGCTTTGATGCTTGGAAATAGGACCACATGGAGAAATTTAACAGGACGCCACACCCCAGCAGCACGTGTGTGGGCCATAGTTAGAAATAATAAGGCTTATTTTTAGATACGTCATCTTTTAAAAACACAAGATAAATGTGTGTTTAGCCTTTGGAGGGGGAGGAAGTGGGTGTTGTTTGGAAAGAATGAACAAAATGATTCCTGCAGAGGAATATGATGAAATAATGTTAATAATAGTCAGGGTTTTGTCCATTACGTTTAGTCATTTCTTCCCAGTCCTCTTTAGAATTATCATAAAAAGCCCATTGAGGCACATTTAAAAATGTGTTTATTTAAAAAAAAGTGCAGCAGAGCGTTAGTGAAGTAGAAATGTGTGCCCATCTCCACTTCAGACTCTTAAAGGAACTAGAGGCAGGAAAAAAAAACGATGCTCACGAGCGACGCGCCCGGCTCTGCGAGTAACTGCAGCCCAGCACGGGAGCGTGCACAGACGGCTATGTTACACAAACACAAAAATACCATTACCTGACCCTCTTCACACGCTCTCACGCCACACCTCCAATATCTCACGCTGAAAAGGCAACTCCCCGCCGCTCTCACGGACAATATTGCGGCGAAGCAATCCACGCTGCAGCCCTGATCACAGCTAATGCTACTATCACAGCTAATGCTACTGCACGCTAGCTCTCTCTGAGTCATCGGTGAGGTCAGATCATTGTCATCATCTCTAAACACAACCTATAATGTTTCTTACCTGCTCACTAGGAAATGAGCCGCATCCTTTTTGAGTCCCAGATATAGTTGAAGCAGCCTCCATTCGTCAATCACGTATCTGATATAGATTCGGGTCCCTGCCTGTCTTTTACCATATTTGGTTTTTGACTCACGAGATGCCGCTGAATAAACTTCCTTTGTGCCACGCTTGGTCGTTTGCTGGTTGCAGTAGAATCCATTCCCACAGTTCTTCTTTAGGAGTTTGGCGGTTGGCAAGCAACTTAAGGTGCAATAGCGCCACCTACCGATCTGCAGTGTCGAACACATTTTCTTTCTGTTTTGAAGCTGTCGTGAACGCGCAAGCAGTGTCAATTGACGCCATATCCGTAGGGCAGCGCGGGAAATTCGTGACCGAACTGCAGCGCATTTTGCAGCAAACAGCCTGTTCAAGAAAATGGAACGATACATGGGTGGCCTCATTCTTTTTGGTTTATAACGCTTCATCACCCATTAGCTTTGAAAAAATGTACATGTTTAATTTTTTACAGATTTTTTAAAGATCCTGCCTCTAGTTCCTTTAACTCGACTGTTTTTGTTTTCCACTTCATCTTTAGTTTTCATTAAGACTAAATGTGTCATTTATTGGTCCGTTTGACACAGAGAAGTTACCTGCTTTAGTCGATCATGACCACCAACAGGAAGTCAAACGGTAAATGTTTTATATAGTAGATTAGATTTCTTTTAAATCAGATTCCCACAGAGATTTAAAAGCATGCTTAATGAGTTTATGTAAAGAATTGAACAACGCAGTGTGCTGCTGCTTTAGTCTGTTTAATCAAGAAGAAAAACCATATTCATCTTTTTTTTTTTAAGAAAAAACTGTTTCTTCTTTCAAACCAAACGAGCCAAAATAAAAACCACAGCTTGATTTAAATAAAATAACTCAGGATGCACTGGTAAAAGTCTCTGAACTGATCGTGACGACTTCCTGTGGAATCAGCTGGTTTTCAGCCTCTTCGTGTTGAAGTTGTGCGTCGCTGCCTCCTCCTGGTCTCTCTTGGAACCTCGTTCAGGACCAGCAGTTGTGTTCTGGTCGTTGTCCGGCTCAGTGAGGCCTCCTCTTTGATTTCTCAGCTCCCTCTTCTCCTTTCTCTCCTCCATCTCCTCCAGCACCTCAGCAAAGAGGCTCTTCAGCGCAGGAATGAGTTTGGGGATGATTTTAAAGTCTCTGAAACGAATCTGGAAGAAGGGAATTATTTCAGTTTAGTTGTATTTAGCTCTTAATTTAACCTGCTTTATTCAGCAGGTTTAATCTGTTTTAACTTCAGTTTCCATCCTTTAAACTGTCCTTAAGTGCTGCAGGAAAATGAACAATTAGCCAATCAATGAGTCGGGTTTCCTTCTGTTGTAATATTTTTATTTCTTAAAATGTGTATTTATTCAGCTTTTTTGTCTTTGTTTTGATTCTTTTAAGTATTTCTGTCATTTTCTTGTTGTTTACTCTTAATTTCTTATTTTTTTACTATGTAATTGCTGCTGTGATGCCAGATTTTTCCCACTGAGGGGAAATAAAATGATTTTCAATTCTTTCTTTCGTCACCATGGTTCATACTCGTTTCGGGCAATAGTGCCCCAGACATGCAGCTGCTGTGACTGTGTGATGTTGTCCAGGTGGTTTGCTCCTGTGTGGCCTGATTATTGCAGTGTGAAATGAACCTAACCAACTGAAAGCCCTCCCAGCCCCATCACACAGGGCCTATCCTGGTGTTGAACAGTTCGTACCTTCATGTGGTCGAAGGATATTCCCACTCTGTCGTTGAAGTCTTCGCTGAAGAGAGGGATTTTAGCGTAACGTTGGCTGAAATGATTCAACATGATGAAGTCGGCGTTCATCTTCATGCCGATACCGATGGCCTGAGAAGTCGTGCTATCGGGAGACAAATGATCCAACAGCAGATTAAAGAAAATACAAGCTTCCACCAGAAAACAGTAGAAACTTGTTCCCTCACCTGTGTCTCTTCTCCACAGCTTCCTCCTCCAGCTCATCCTCCAGCGTGGCCTCATGGATCAGTAAAGTTGACTTCTTTCCTAAAAGAAAAAATTCCCCTGAATCACCAACACTTCCAGCTTTTTCCTGCTCCACAGAAAATCAATCGGGTCATAATCAACAATCAGCATGACTGCTGGTGCGCTGAGCAGATGCATCCATAAAGAACGGGTCTGGGATACGCTTCTGCTTGGACCGAGTCCAGTCAAGCACTTTTAGAAGAGTCAATAAAGCTGGATCTCACTGGGATCATTAGAAGGCAGCCAGCCACAAGAGTGAAAGCATTAAGAAAAATCTGATCAATTATTCAGAGCGGCCCGAGCAGCGGAGCTACAGTTAAGATTCTGACCTTTTATGAGTCACTAAAATATTGAAATTGTGCGCTTAATTTAAGTGATGCACATGCCTCGTCTGACTGATGTTTGGACTTTAATCTAAGAGAGTGGTGCTTACCGATGTTCACAAACGCATCGCAGGGCATGGTGTCCCCCGAAAAGGCCAGCTTCCAGCCTGACTGGTGTGTGATGCTGCAGGCGAAGGCGTTCTTGCAGTGACGCACCATGCATGTCCGGAACTGAGACACACACACACAACAAAACTTTACCAACTTTAACTCTACTTCAGATGAAACTCAGCATGAGGCAGACCTTCTGCAGATCATTCTTCTTCAGCATCTCTTGGATGAAGGAGTTGGTCTTGGGTTTTTGCTCCTCAGCATCGTCACACAGACTTCTGTCTGGGATGAGACTGAAAAACAGAAAAAGGCCCATCATCAAAGAAAACCATCCAGCTCAAACCTTTTAAAACCTGTTCAGAGGAAGCTGAGAATAACATTTAAAATGAGTGTTTCTTATTTTGTCACAAGAAAAGTTTATTTGAAATTCATTATCATGATTATTGTGCAGACTTTAATCAGTTACTGATGTTATAATCATTATCATTAATACATTCATCTAAAGACCTGGTATTTGCTGAAAGAACGTTTTGTAGCCAAACGAGGAGAATGAGATGCTCAGATATTGAAATAATAAAAATATTGTGTTGTAGAAGCATTGCTGTTACAGAAGCATTGCCATCACACACACACACACACGCGCGCGCACACACACACACACACCTTATTATTTATGATCATTTTTAACTTTGTCTAAAAATCTAACGTTAAATATAAACATCATGCATGTTCCTGAAAGTTGATGCAGTTAAAAACATTTTACATGCCAGAATTATTTTAGAATAAATGAACATAAAAACTGTCTGAAGAACCAGAACTAACCCTACAGACAGCTGTTTGAGACTAAAACAGTCCAGTTTTATTGTGTTGTTCAGGGTGGAGGTCGATGTGGGATAAAGGTTAACTGCTGTGTTTTTATTTGAACCAATCACATCTGCAGCAGAGCCCTTATTCACAGAGCTGAGGTGCTTTTACGTACTTGAAGTGACCAAGGATCTCCTCACAGTAGTCGTGATACTGCCTGAGCCAGGTCATGATCTGGACCGGAGCCACCAGGGAGACGGGGCTGAAAGCTTTGCCTAAACTGGTCTGGATACATGAAGTTAAAGTCGGTTTTTATTACTTCAAAACAAACTCTCTGCATTCAAACGTAGAAGTTGACTTTGACGTACCAGCGCTCGTTGCCTCTGATACAGCAGCTTTAACAACCCCTAAAACAAACATCCAGTCAGGATTTTATGGCATCTGGTTTTAGCTTCAGCGTGTCGTACGGCTGCTTACTGTGTGATGGTCAGCATGCAGGTGTGAAATGAACACTGTTGAGATTTTAGACAGAGCTTCGTCTACATCGTCCCCATAGTGTCTGCAGAGCTGTCCAAAGGTTCCCTCTCCACAGTCCAACAGCACCGACTGACTCGGACTTCAAGCAGAAGAAACAAAACAAAAAAAGAAGAAGCTGAAGGGAAAAGTGGTTGTTTTATCCCCCCGACTGGCACTGTGATGGACCCGCATTTATTTAAGACAACATACAATTAAAACATTAGCCTCATTGATCCAGAGAGGGATTCACCAGGATTACATACATTGCCATTTGGTAGTTAAAACAGTAAAAACTGATAACAGGTGAATATGCAAGCAGAAAAACAGGTCAGCTGGAAGAGAATCTCACTGATTTACAGCTCCACAAGAAAATAATTCAAATGCTTTGTTCTCCTGTTTAAATGCAAGTGCAAAGTAGTTTTCTGCTTCGTCATTAGGGGTACATTTTTTAGCACACCTACTAAAAAACCCCTGATGAGATGCAACATCGCTAACCATCCTGGTTTTATTTTGAAATAATTACTTGTAATTTTGATTATCCTGACTTTAAATGCTTTTCCAATAATAAACAGTGGTTGTGATCGTCTTTCTTTAGTGTTTTCTATATTCATAAAGATACTGAGCAGATTTTTTGTTACCACAGTGAAAACAAGCATAACAATCAAATGTACCTGATGTTAACCAAAGTGCCGCTAACGTTTCTGATCTTCATGGGAAGAGCTGATCCAGTTCCCAGAAACACCACCTCTGGGTAGTTTTCTCTTGGATCTGCAGCAACAACACCAAAAATTACATTCTTTAAATCGCTGTTTAGCATAAATGACACTCCGTCGTGCTAACTGACCAGAAAGACCTGCAGCTTCAGCCGAGCAAACCTTCCTGCACTTATCCACTTCTTCCAGAAAGTTCGGCACCTCCGAAGCTTCTTTAAGGAACTCCTCAGTGTTGCAGGAGGGGATGGCGTCCCTAATATACGAAGGAGACAATTATCACTGTTCATCAAGCTACATGAACTCACCTGTAACCCTGACAGATCCCAGATGGGTTTAAAGAGAAGAAAATAGTCCATTTCAGACCACGTCTGTCACCAGGCAGAGCTCGGAGCTGCTCATAGATGTCAAGGACAAACTGACCTTTGCCACTCGATTACAGGTCTGAGTTGGAACTTCAGCAAACACTCAGCTCTGACATTTGGGACATGCAGCGTTGTCCGAGTCTCCTGAAGGAGGAACAATAAGAAAAGCTTTGGTGTTTTGTTCACACACATGGAGTTCTTTATCTCTGGAGCTCTATAGCTCAGCTAGATTCCACATTAGAAACTTCCCTGAGTTTTGACTTCTGCTACTGTTTAAATATTACGGTATATCTTATGATCATTGACAATGCAGTGTAACATGGTTAAGCTATTGAACATCTTTTGATTTCACACATTGATGTTTGCTTTTGTTTGCTGATGAATGATCAATATGGATGTCTGTATGTATAACTATTATGAGAGCGCTGTAACACCTACATTTCTTAATCATGGGACAATAAAGGTTAATTCCATGTACCGTCAATGTCGTAAACTGTATGCACAAGCTAATATTTTACGTAGGACCTTCAGTTATTGCTCTACTAAAATCAAATTGAACTTGTTTAGGGTGTTCTGTAGTCCTATGTATACGGCTCACTTGTGGCTGAATTACAAATCAGCCAGTATGATGAAGCTGAAGGTGGCATATAATGATGCATTGAGGATTATGTTGAATAAACCCAGATGGACTAGTGCCAGTGAACTGTTTGTTACGTCAAGGGTTAACACAATGAAGGCAGTTTTAAGACATTTTATCTATGGTTTTATTGGTCATTTAAATGCTTCCATTAATGAAGTTATTCAATCTTTGACTAACATCCAATTCAGTGCTGTACGGCACTTCTCCAAATTCTGGAAACATTGGTATGCATCTGGGGATATTTTTTTTGCTGTTGTTTTATAATTGTATAATTCTGATGTTTTTTTTATATATTCTACTTTGGACCTGGAGTCTGTAATAAAGTTAAAGTTAATCAATTCAATTCAATTCACACACTGTAAACATTTCAAGTCCTTTGTAAACAAGCTCTTACTCATACGACGTTTTTATTAAAAATACAAATTATTCATCAAATCGTTGCTTTTTTAGTCTGACTTCCTGTCTGAATAAATAAATTTAATGTCAGTGAAGGTGAATGGTTACCATGGTGACCCCAATGAGCCACTGGCAGCAGCTTTAACATTCGTGTTGATCTTGTTACACTTCTTATGCAGTTGTTACATCAAACGTTATACACTTAGTTTCAGTTTACAGAACTAACAAAGTGGATGTTTGGTTTACAGATGTTCTGATAGGATTTTTCACCTTTGACTTGTAGGTTTTAAGTTGTGGAAAGATCTCTGGGTGAATCATGTTGAGCTGCGTCTGGATCTTGTGACTCCTGATGTTATGAACTGTGCAGGCATTCTCGTTAAGGATCAGGTGTTGTGTTGTAGACGGAAACCTGCAGAAACATCACAGACTCAGGATTAGACTCTACATCAGAAACAGGTTGAATGTGCTCCAAGGTAGGTTTAAAAATGGAACAAAGCAAACCTCTCCATCCACTCTCTGTACTGCGTTGTTTTCAGGACAGACTCTGGAGTCATGTGGACCACCAGAGCAGCAGAGTCTTCGGCCCCGTCAGCCTGGTACCTGAGAGACGACTCACTCAAGCAGGGTTTCTCACATCATTTAAAGTAATGTGACAGTTAAACTTTTACCTTTGGAGCTGCTGATTGGTACAAACGGCTTCAACAAACTCCTCAGACGGACACTCCACTATAATGAAGACTGGTCCTGGGTCAGTGGGAGTGCACACCTGCTCAGGTCGGATCTGTGAGACAACAGCAAACAGTTTCAGCTGATGCAGTTTGGAGCTGCAGCCTGTTTCCTCTCAGGGACACATACAGCACCTCTTTTCCTTCATAGATGATACTTTTTCCGTTTTTTAAAGCCGAGATGAGAGGACCGATGGCTGCTGTGCCTCTGTGGATTAAGATTTGATCAAAATCAGAACAGCAGGAGAAATGATCCAAAGCTTAAACATCCCAAATGGAAATTGGAAATCTTTATGGAAATCTGTTTTTGTACAGAAAAGCAGCTTACACCGGCAGTCCGAGCTCTTTGGCTTGAGCAACTAAGAAGTTTCCTTTCTTGGGGTGAAGCTGTAAAGATGTTTGACACGAAGATAAGATCAGAGTGTTTACAAAACATATTCTCACAAAGATATTTTTACAGTGTGTTACCTTGCAGACAAAGGCAACCACCAGCGACGTATCTCTAAAAGCTGCTCCTCTTTCACCTATGAGTGGAAACAAATAACTGAACCTCTGACAGGAAACATATCAGCTCATTTCTCTATTTTACAGCTTTTCTAACAGCTGGATTAGTGTGCAGATGTCAACTGCAAATAGATCTCAAGTTAATAATAAATATTTTTATTAAACAACAACTGAGGGCCAAACGCACCAAAAGCAACCAACTTTTTAAAAATAAAGAAATAACAGAGAAACTGTTTAGAACAAATGCCTCCTCTTAAAACATAACTTGTTTTATTATTTTCTAATTATTTATTAATAATACATTTTCTGACATGTTTTCCGTTAGTGGCCTGCAGCCCAAGCTGACCCACCTGGATCATCTCTGCCATTATTGTGAAAATCATCTTTTCTTGGAGAACACTGGGTGGGGCTGCTCCTGCCAGGTCTGGGGGAGCGTTCTCCTCCATCAGCCTTTGACTTTGCTACAAACACACAAAAAATAAAAGTCTGATATTTTTAATCTTTCCAGAAGACAAAGCAGAGCTTTAAAACAGGTAGAAGTCATTTAAACTCACCAAATATTGGCACCTGATAGACCTTCATGGTTTCATCCTGGTACGTCTCCTCGGAGTACGGACGAACCGCTGTGGTCGCATCAAACATGTATTATCACACAAACACACAATAAAGATAATCCTGAGCAAAACTTCTCAACCTACACAGCTTGATGTCCTCCAGAGGGCCAGAAAATGACTTGATGGCATGCAGATAGTTCTTCTATGGAATAAAAAAAGAACAGCAAACCTTCAGTGAGTTTGTGTTAAACTTGTTGAAATGTGATTTAAATGTTTAATCTGGATTCCCACCAGCTGTGGAGGCCCAGAGAGGACACATTCAGGTACACCAGTGTCTTTTAACGTCAGTATCATTCCTGAAACAGAGAAATAATACAGATAAATAAAAAAAACTGAAAATATTAAATTGTTCTTTGCAGCAGATTCTTGTGGGAATTATGGTAACACTTTACAATAAGGGTCCCTTTATTAATGTAATTAAGCATTAATAAACTTAAATAAGGTATAACAACTGCTTAAACATTATGTGATGCACTACTAAGCAGACCCCCCCCCCCTTGTCCTAACCTTAAGGACACTTTCAGAAATGATAACAAAGGGACCCTTTGTTTATTAATGCTTAATAATGCACTAAGTAACGTTAATAAAGAGACTCTTATTGTAAAGTGTTACCGGAACTGTTTTCTGATCTCCTGAGTTGCATCTAGGATGTGTAAAACTCCACAGACACAATCCAAATGACACTGAGAAGCTTTTTGATAATATCAGTAAAGTTACCGCCATTCACAAACATCTGGGAGTCAGAATGAGGCCTCTGACCTGATAAACCTCCCACGTTCTCCCAGCTCAGCCGAGTCAGGAAGATGTTGTCCAACCGGGAAGCTTTCAACCTGCCACATTGAGACACGTTACTGATGTCTGTCTGTCCATCAGACCCACCAAAAAGATAACAGAATCAAAACCAGCTTACTTGTGTTCCTGCATGAGTCTCTGAGTCCCTTCACCACAGTTAAATAGGTACCTGAACGCAGAGACAGGGAGTGTTTCAGGTTCACACAAACCATCAGGCTGATGCTGAGCAGCATGTGAGTTGTTTCATTGTTTCAGACTCTGTTTAGGAGTCTGTTCTGAGGAGTTTTCCAAAAAGTGGGACATGTGAAAACCAAGTAAATTCAGCTTGAGTTTAGCAAAACTCCATTTTCCAGAAAGTTATAAAAAGTGAATCACCATGGTAACAGATTCTGTAAATTAAACCTGCTCAAAAGAAATCCTGAGTTTGTTGGCAGAGTCTGACTCAATGAATTGAACTTATAAAGTTAATCTACAACTTATGGTAGTCTGCTAACCCAGTGGTTCCCAACCTGGGGTCAGTGACCCCCAACAAGATTTCAGGGGGTCCCCACAATTTTGTCTGTGCTGAAGTTGAGAGGTTATCACAGGGTTCTTACACTTTTTCCACTGACAAATTCAAGCACTTTTCAAGCATTTTCAAGGTAAATTTTCAAACTTTTCAAGCACCACACGGCAAAGACAAAACACTACATTAGGACTCAAGAGGACAGTTTCACCTCACTATCATATGAATTTATTACTGTTATATAATAGAGATGATTTTATCCGATAACAGGATCAAAAATCAGGCCTGATCACGTGATTTTAAATTACTGGAATCAGGTGAAAAAAATTTGCTATAACCTTATAAAGCAACTAGCGTGACCTTAATTTATCCTCAGATAGAAATTTTCAAACGAAATGACAATGACTTAGTTTTAATTTTAACCTGTCTGCTTTTAGTTCTAGTCTGTTACCTTAAAACCAAACACCCTGCTCTCCCAGTTCACAGCAGCAACTCAGACAAAAACACACAGCCATCTGACACTCAAGATACACTAAAAGACAAAGAGAAACTGTCTACTGACAGCAAAAACACAGCCAAGATAGCCGTATATTAATCACACTGTATGACTCTCTGGTTGCAAACGGTTTTTGCAGTCTCCTAGAGCCACGATATGAGCCGTGTTGTGCAAGGAAGAGCGAGCCTGCGGGCTGTAACATGGGTGCAGTCATAGTAATGCTTATTGCAAAACACTGCCACATACTATTTAAACAATTTGAATTATGAGCAATGAGGCTAATATCAAACATATTCCTAATATTAACACATTTATTATCAATGTTCTTCCTGACAGAGTGATGTTTTTTAGCAGCTAATCTGAGGAAATGACATCAAAACAGGAAGTTGAGGCCTGTTAAAAGACAAATTTCTGTTACTGTTTGGTTTCAGACAAATAAAGTATTCTATTATATTCCAAGTTACAAATAAATGAATCTGAAAGGACAACTTGGATGTTTTCTACTTTCTTCTTATTAACTGAATGCATTGCTGAGGTGTTGGATTGGGACTTGGTATCAAAATCCTATGACACAGATCAGGGGCAGAAAAATGTGATCAGAACATAATTATAAATATTATCTTGTAATATTCCACAAAGCAGGGACAAAGTAAATAAAAACATCACATTTTACATTTTGAAATGTGTCTAAGGTCAAGTTTTGCTCCTACTTTTGCAGCTCTTATAGAAGCTGTGTTTAAAATCCTGCTCCTGCTAAATTTCTGACTATTACCACCCATTACTGAAATATCTGATCACAACCCTCCCTCCATCTGCAGAACCATTAATTGATGAAAATAAATAATTATACTCGATGAACAAATAGGGATTGTATTTCTGCTAGTAAAAATAGCTGTTGATATATTTAGTTTGAATTGTGACTAGAAAGAATATGACCTGGACTAGGATTAATTATATTGTTTCTATGTAAAATAGGAATTACTAGCTTTTGATTAAATGATAAAATGGCTTGCCACGTGAACTCGGGTCTGCTTTCTCAGCCAAACACGGTCCATGCTTCTGCTCACAAATAGATGCCATGAACGACAAGGTGCTTCATTAAATTACTGGTATTTACATGTTTAGTGACAAACCTGAACACAGTTAGCTCTGCTGCTGTTTACTTTCCCAGATGCAGTCAAAACTTTGATTTTTTTTTCGGTATTTTATTAGTTCGTGAACTCGGAGGTGTTTTGTAAACAAAGTTTGTGAATGATGCAGCCGACGTCTGACGTAGGCTAGCTGCAGCAGGAGGAACTGGGCTTTGCGGTTCATAACAGACTTTTTAGCACCGAAAAAGAGATTTCTTACCGGTTTTTTTTGTTCCCTGCTCTACTCCAGTCTTGGTTTCATAACTAATTATCACAGAAGGACCCGCTGGATCCCATACCCAAAGCAGCGCTCTCACACACGAGGCTACTAGCATAAAAGTCTCATCGGTAAAGTAGGTCTGCTTCATAGCGAAGCCAGCGTACACCGCCGGTCCAGCGGCTGGTCTCTATAGTAGGAGGAGCCTGCTGCTAACAGACCGGTGTGACACAAAGGAGCGGACCCTCTGAGAGCAGCCGCAGCCGTGTTTACTAAAAGCGAAATAATCGCTCTCTAGTTTTTAACGTTAACACAGATAACAAATTGAGTTTTTTCATCAAACTAACTTGGGTGATCTTATAAACAAAACCGTGCAGTTTGTTTTTCAAGCATTTTCCAGGACTCAATACAGAAATCAAGCACTTTCCATAACTTGAAAACACGTTATTGAAATTCAAGCATTTTCAAGGATTTCAAGCACCCGTACGAACCCTGTTATCAAGATTATATTTGTAAAAATTACATTTAATCAAAATAACACACTCAACAGTATAATCAAAACCCTGTATAAGAGTGATAACTCTGTATGTCCATATAAAGTTTGCAATTATTAACTTTTAATGTGCTTATGTGTAGCAGTTGGGGTTGGGGGGTCCTGGCTTGTCTTGGACACAGGCAAGGGGGCCCTCAAGAACAAAAGGGTAGAAATCACTGTAATAATCAGCTGATTCAATCTGTCAAAAACCACCAGAATAGAGTTGAATCAAACTGCAGAAAGAGTAAATAGATAGCGTAGTCGCAGGGTATCATGTGAGAGGGTTGAGGGGTTTAATTGACTATATGATGATACAGCTGCTGAGTTATTTCTTGCAACAGTCTGTAAATCAGGAAGAAAATCAGATTTGAAGTTTAAAAGTTACAGTTTTAGATTTTTATGTTTGTCTGGGTCCATGATGGATTCAATTAAAATATGTTTATTCAATCCAAAGGTTTTTCACCGTCATGTCGTAACAGGAACAGCAGGTAGATGTTAAATTAAAGGAGTTAAATAAACCTAAAAATCAAAAGTTAAAAAAAATCTAGAATGACAATAGAAAGTTCTGGTCCGAGTAAAATAATTTATAAAACCATATGATTCAAATGTACAGGGATGATGCAAAGAAAGAAAGAAATAGACAACTATGTGGGTGAAAAAATAACAAGCAAAACAATGGATGAATGAAATGTGAAAAGCACAAGCCAAAGCATAAAGTATTTTTGTAAATAGGGAATGCAAAAGAAGAAAAACTCAGTGCAATATATTTGTGCAAATCTTGTCAGGACAAACTCCTAACTGGTAAAGTTTATAGTCTAATAAAAAAAATGTTCATGAGTATTTTATTTAATACTTTTAAATGAACGCAGGGTTCCCCGTAAAGTCTACTTATAAAATCAGTTAAATTCTGAGTGAAAGGTGAGTTATTAGATCATATCGGTACTTTTGAACAGAAACAGGTGAAAGTGACAGAAAGTCGTGAGCTAATGTACCTGTTGAAGTCAGAAAACACGTAAATCCCCGCAGCGTTGTCTCTGCTTCCAGCACCGATCACCTGAACGTACACGGAGGCTGGTCCGTGAACGTCTCCCCGTTTGCCCCGGTTCTCTTTGGTTTTGACCCGGCGCAGTGGCTCCTTCTGCTTCTTCGAGCCCAGCGGCGGATTCTTGACTGGGAACTGGTTGCTAACAGTCGCCATTGACCGGACAAACTGGGCGAAAGTCCGGTGGAAACAAGTGTCACAACGTGGGACCTTCGGAGCAGCGGAGAGAGCTCTGCCTTTGACAACCAGCAGCGTAAACAGCCTCACGTGGACACTGTTCATACTAAACACATCAGCTGTCTTTAAATACCTGAACCCGGTGGTTATTCACACCCAAAACAGGTTCGGTTTATGTCCCAAAACACTTGTGATCGGTTAACTACCCTACATTTGCTCTGTGTACTCACCGCTCAGGACATTTAACACACGCGACTCTTTTTCCGGCATCTAATGATGACGTATTTTAAGTTCTTAACGTTCATTGGTCGTTTGAAACGTTTAACTCATAAGCTAACCAATCACAGAGAGAAACTCCAATAAAGGCAGGGCTAGTGTTGAAGCACTGGGTACCATTTATACAGTCGACTGGTACCACTACAGCCAGGATGCTGATTGCATTTAATTCAGTAGCATATCACAGTTAGCGGTTTTAGCACCAGACCTGCCCAGAAACAATCATTCAGGTTCCCCCCTATAACTTTTCCCTCTATCTGACTTGTGATATATTTTATATACTGGTTTTCCTCAGTGAGTTGGGTCTTTCTGTAGCTTTTGACATTGTTGACCTTAACTGCTTTGACCCTTAAAGACTTGGTTTTAGATCATACCTTTCTAACAGTTTCAGTCTATGTAAACCAAAGCATGTCAGATTCTGATCTTTGTGGGGGTAGCCCCAGACTCTGTTTTGGGTTCACTGTTTTATATACATCCTCTTGGACAAGTTCATTTAAAAAATGAATTTGAGCAGTTGAGTTTATATCTATTACAGTCTTTTAACTTTGAACAGCACGTTTCAGGCCCCACACATAAAATGGGCCATACTCTGGATCTGGTGTTTTCTCTAGGACTAAATATCAACCATTTACATGTTGAAGAGTTTCATGTGAGTGACCACAGCTGCATTCTCTTTAATGTCCAGTCTATCATTGATCCTGTCCCTCACAAGCTGAAATCAGAAAGACGCATCATTAATCAGTCAGCAGTGGATAGATTTTCTGCATTATTTGACAGCAGCTTAATTCGTGGTGATGACCCAAACTCCTTTATCCATTCCCTTAATCAGCAATGTTCTTGTATCTTAGATAATGTGGCTCTGGGTAAACAAAGCATTTTGTCTCACAGAAGAAAAAGTCATTGGATTAATGAAAATATGTACAGTCTCAGAAGGACATGCCGCCAAGCTGAGAGGCGTTGGAAATCATCTAGATTAGAGGTTCATAGACTCCACTTTAAGGAACTCATAACATCTTTGAATGAGATGGTGAGAAACTCCAGGGCTGCTTACTTTGCACAGCTGATTTTCTCAAACCAAAAATAATTCTAAAGTCTTGTTTGAGACCATAAACCAGATTGTTTCACCTCACGCCCCTCACATGCCTGTATTCTCAAGGTCTGACTGTAACAACTTTCTTGCATTCTTTGAGAATAAAATCAGAAACATCAGGGCAAGTTTTTGGCCAGATCGTCGTTGTAAATGAGAATGAGTTCTCAATCGACTCATCTGGAAAAATAAAGGTTAAATAAAATTTTAAAAACTAAAAAGTTTTTCACCCTCATCCTCTTCCTATTCTCCCATCCAGCCACCTCCTTCCCAATCATGGTCCTTCTTTACTCCTGTAAATTTCCAGGACATTTGTCTTATTCAGAAAGACATGAAACCAACTTCATGCCCTGTTGATTTTCTCCCAACCGCTTTGCTTCTTAAGGTCTTTGACCAAATTGGCCCATGCATTGTGGATTTTATTAATCTATCTCTCCAATCTGGCTCTGTACCTTCTGTTTTCAAACATGCTGTTGTTGAACCGATCCTTAAAAAGCCCAGTTTGGACTCCTCTCAGCCTAAAAATTACAGACCCATTTCTAAATGGCTCTTTATCTCTAAAATCTTAGAAAAAGTTGTGGCCGATCAACTGATTACACAGCAAATTCAGCATGCTCAAATTAACACCGTCAGAGTTGATTTCAACACTTCTAAAGTGTCTATATGGGTCCACACCAGTAGGAGTTAATTTAACTCATTTTGGAGAGTTGGTACTTTAACTCTGATTTAGTGTCAAAAACCAACTCTTCTGGAGTTGACAATTTAACACCAGTGTTGGAGTTAATATAGTAACTCTTAACACTGGAGTTAAATTTTCGGCATTCAAGGGTCGGCATTCTCTTCATTTCTGGGCTTTGAGTGACGCTTTAGTCTTTTGTGGCAGGGTGGTAACTGTCATTGTAGGAGAAGGTGTTGAGCTGTCTCTTGGATCTTGGCTTGAAGATGTAAGGTCTTCACAATCGTCTAATTCCAAATCAGGGACCACAAACTCACAAGTTTATTGTTTATTGTTTATTTAAAAAGGATCCCCATTAGCTGACGGATACTCTACAGCTAGTCTTCCTGGGGTCCAAACCATACATTCAAAACACTTACATTACACTCTATATTACAAACGCTATATTACAAAAACATTATCAAAATAATACAAAACAATTAGAAAAAACAAAAATTTAATAGACTTAAAATAGAGCGAATAAAACAGCATGCTTATACCATATCACAACCCTTCGATTAACTGATCAGATGATGTTACAATTTTGCATTCAGATACAATTGTAGCTTCCTTTTGAAACTGTATTTATCCTTATTTTTACTAACCTCAAGGGGAAGATTATTCCACAAAGAAATTGATCTAAACAAAACAGTTCTCTTCATAGAATCGGTCTTAGGTTGAGGCAAATTAATCTGTCGGTTCTTTGCCCCTCTGGTAAACTGTGAATGCACATTTGAGCGAAAAATTATGTTATTATAAAAACTTTTCGGCGTTTGGGTATCAATAATTCTTTTGAAAAACAGTAGCGTATTAGCAGATAGTCTTTGCTTGACCATCAGCCAGGAAAGACGGTCATGCATTTCTATGGTATTTGTTCTTGGATGACAACCAAGAACCAGTCTCGCGGCCTCACAAGTGATCCCTGGTGTGGTCTTCTGCTGCCGAGTCCACCTTGAGCAAGGTGTTGTGGTTCAGAGATGCTATTCTGCAGACCTTGGCAGGAACCACGGGTGATTTGAGATGCTGTTCTATCATCTCCAGTCTGATCGTTCTTTTCTGACAACCTTAGAGATGGTTGTGGGTTTAAATCCCAGTAGATTAGCAGTTTCTGAAATACTAGGACCAGCCCGTCTGGTAAAAGCAGCCATGGGAAAACAAAAGTCCCTTAAATCTTCTCCATGCTCATCCTCTGAACTTGAGCAATTCATCTCCACACCATTTAGATGCCTGAATGCTCCTGTGTGATTGGCTCATTAGACGTGTTAGTTTACCTGGTGTACCTAATAAAGTGGCTAGTGCATGTACATAGAAACACCACATTAACTGACCACATACTGACCTTGCACTTCAACCTGTAAATATTACTAAAGATAAAGCAGTGACTGAATTAAAGGTCAGTGATGGATTCCCCAGATTGGAGGAAATTACAGCAATTTTCACCATCAGATTAATAGTTCTTATTCTAATTTAAGATTGTTCCTAACTCATTCATTCCAACACCCTGCGTTTCATTTTTATTCAGATTTAGATACACTGCTTCAGTGCTAAACTAGTCAGAAGTAATGAGACAAAACACTGTTTTCCTTCTCTTTCTCTCTCTTTATTCATCCATCAGCAGGAAGTCCACTGCAGAAGTGACTGGTCAGACCACCAACACTTTAAACCTGCTTACACTAAGAGAAGCACAGCTCGATTAAAATACCACGATGCTTTCATTCACGTACATGTAAGAAGTGGAACAATTCACAAATAGGATGATTCCAGTATGCAGAAGTCTCCAAACCACACACGCAACATGGTTTTGGTTCTATAAATAGAAGATCCAGGTTATTTTCTTTACGTTTCTGTCACTAAAACACTGAGATGCACCCTGATCACGATGAGTCACGACTGAATGATTGGGCTCCTAATAAACTGAAGTGTCTGTGCGTTTGGGAACAAGAGAAAAACAGAAATGTGTTTTTATTTACAGACTGAAATTAAACCACGTTGACACAAGTGGTGCTTTTCTTTCAGGCTTTACAACCATCTTTAAACACTGCGATAAGGGGACCAAGCAAATGTACACAAGAATTTATCTTTTTTTATCTTCGTCTTTTTGCAGATTTGTGAAGATTAAATTTTGATTTTGTCCTGCTATCAGTCCATATATGTGGGGGAGCTGGGAGATGCTGGCATCTGATCCAGGATCCTGCAGACATAACCGGCTACGTCAACGGAGCGCTCCTCGTACATCTGGATGAACGGATCTCTCTGGTGTAAACAAAACGGTTAAAACATGAGTAAAAACTCAAAGTATTTAAATATGACATGCCGATTCAAGAGAAACTCACCAGTAGCTCTTTGTACTTTGGCCTCTTTGATTCATCCTTTGTAAGGCTGAAAATGACAAGAGAAGCTTCATGTTGGATGCTGTTCAACAGTTTGTCCACCAGATGGCAGAAGACCACAACACTGACATTAAAACACCTGAAGTTAACTGAACACTAAGTCAAAAACACTAAAAAAGAGTTTCTTACCACACGTTGACAAAGGAGATGAATTTTGGGGAGAAGCGTCTCTCCTCGGAGTTGCTGAGCTGTGGTGGATCTCCTCGAACCACTTGGGTCAACTGGTCAAACACACTGTTCCACTTTGGGTAGGGGAACCGCCCCGTAGCCAGCTCATACTGAAACAAAAATAAAATGTTCTAGTTTAAAGGAATGACTACAAATGAGCTAATTTAAGCTTTATAATAATAAAGAACATGCGTGCTTAATTTGGATTTGAACTAACTTTTAAAGAGCAAGTCACCCCCAAATCAACTTGTTTTGCTGATAAACTTTATAAATGAATGTCTAATATTGCTGTAAACACGTGTAGTTATTATTCTTGGGATTTTATTAAATCTCATTTAAAATATAAATATTGTGCCTAAAATCATCAGTGTAGCACCCTCTTCAGCTTAAAAGTCTGCCCTACGTAGCCAGAAGAGTGACAGCGATGCACTCCCGCCACGGGGTAAAGAAGCAGCAGCGTCTTGGCCACGCCTCCAGCTGGCTCAGAGCCGCTTGCCTCGTCCAAAGAATCTTGCTCCCTTTCGTCTGGTGAAGGTAGTGGAGAGAAATCCTCCAGACTAGGAAGTGTCCTGCCGTTTCTCCATCTGAGTGAGGTGTGTGTTAGTGTGTGTGTTAGTGGCTCGTTTATCTGATAGAGAGAACTGCTATAGAAGCAAAGGAAAGGTGCATGCTTGTGTAATCATTTTTCTCCGCCCTGTTTGAACGTTTGCATTTCTTCCAACATATCTTTTATTGTTTAATTCCCAAAAATGTGGGTTATTGAGACAACTCAGTGACTTCTGTTTGTTTTTTCAGTGACAAAAGAGAATGAAGCAAACTTCACACTCACCAGTGTGATTCCCAAACTCCAAACGTCTGATCGGACGTCGTATCCCTGCCTGGAAGCACTGGGGTCTATTCTCTCCGGCTGGAAGAAAAACAAGATTTTAAATTTCCAGTCCAGAAATGAGG
The DNA here is from genome assembly GCA_006937985.1 of Aphyosemion australe. Classification (NCBI taxonomy): domain Eukaryota; kingdom Metazoa; phylum Chordata; class Actinopteri; order Cyprinodontiformes; family Nothobranchiidae; genus Aphyosemion; species Aphyosemion australe. Next base: position 1,082,178 of record SSNS01000071.1, on the reverse strand, counting down.
CAGAAAAAAACATTTTAATTGAAATTTATGCAGCAAAATGTAAACGTCAAGTGTTTCCTTCCCAGCTCTAGGTATCAGACTGGACTTTACGACAGAATCAGGTGTTCTGAAATCCAAACCTGGCCTCCTCTGAGACCATTAAACTACTTTTTTGATCAGGACAACAGGATGCCATCAGTTCTCCAGCTCACACCAATGTGCAGCCCTCCCCGTCCCCATTCTCCTCCTCGCTTCAGCACCAAACACGAAGCAGACATCGTAATGAAAGTGTGTCGGAGGGCTGCAGTGCGGAGGAAGGAAGCACCTCGCTGGCCCATTTACAGGCCTGAATTAGATGCTGATGTCATCCAGAGGAGTGGGATGGTCTGAGCTGCAGCTCAGTGCTGCAGACCTGATCACATCTGCAGACAGCAGAAACCTCCGCAGTAAGAACTTCTCTTTAAGGACAAGATAACTATTCTAATGAGTGAGGCGTTAAAACTAATAATCTGCATCTTGTGAATCCTCGTCCTGAAAAGAAAATACACTTTTCAGCAGCTGTCACACAAAATAAGCAAATAAAAGGCTGCAGAACAACAATGGTTACAAAAACATGTTTTGTCCACGTTGAAGCTTTGGTTGGAATGTATGCTTGTAGTTAGGGATATTCTCTAAGTGTGTGTGCTGCCTTAATGAGTGAATTTCCCCACTGTGGGATCAATAAAGTCTATTCTATTCTAGTTATTCAAAAGCTTTAAAATTAAATTAGTCCAGGAATCAGGTTAGAACATTCTATTTGTTTAACTGTCTTCTACGCCATTGTTCTTCTAAAGAATTTAGCCTCAAACATGCATCTCCTCTCCAGAACTGCTGATATTCAGATTTTATTCAACCCCTCCAGACACAGCAGAGTGACCCCTCAGCATGATACAACCTCCTCCATGCTTCACTATAGTCTACAACTATGGTGAAGTAGTTACTGAGGTGACTCTGGCAGACGAGTTAAGTGCCCGCCCTGTAACCGGTGGTTGCAGGTTCACACCCTGCTTGGTCTGCCACAGTCGCTGTATGCGTCTGTTGCTGGTGGTGGTTGAAGGGACCGGTGGTGTCTGTGTACAACAGCCTCGCTTCTGTCAGTGTGCCCCAGGACAGCTGTGGCTACAATGTAGCTCATCACCACCAGTATGTGAATGACTGGTGTGCTGTAAAGCACCTTGGGGGGTTCTAGGACTCTAGAAGGTGCTATATAAATGCAGGTCATTTACCATGTCAGACTGCGACTGATGGAGGCTCAGCGTTCAGAGAGGAAACACTAACATGAAGTTTGAGGTTGTTTTATTGAAGCGCCACATGTCATGTGGACCAACCAACATTCTCTAAACTACAAACAGCTTGCTGCCTTTATAACCTCAGTGATTACAGGACAAAGCCAAGAAAATGATAATCAGAAAACAAGAATCAAACAATATTTATATAACCCTAACACCAAAAACAATAAAATGGTACCAATAAATATTTACATAAATACAAACCATTAAACTTAAATTTAAGGTCAATCAACAGAGAAAAAAAAATCTAATTTAACAAAACATCTCTAAGCATCACCCCTCCTTCTCCAAATGGTATGCTCCAAGAGTTTTTAAGCAGCACTCTGACCATGGGTCCACCCCGCCCCGCTACGGAGACAAACCAGGAAGAGGTGAGTGCTACGCTCAATTCAGATCTTAAGAATTACCTCAGAATTTAAACAAGCAAAACTAATTCATCACAAATTGACATTTTTACTAGCCTAGTGAATGAGACCAAATTCTTGCTTTGCAGAGTTTGGTCTAGTACGCTTCATTGGAATCCTAGCAGCCTGTGGCTGTCCAATCACAGCTCGCTATAGTTTTGGTTGGGCCAATCACAGCGCTCTATATTTTGGGCCAATCAAAGAGCAGGAGTAGCCGATGACGTCAGCGCTGCGGCCGCGAACCCAAGCAACATGGCGCAGGAACCATGTTCGTTTGAAACGGCTTTGTCATCAACATTGGATTATTTAGACTCCAACATGCGTAAGTGTGTCGGCTATACTTAGCGGCTTCTTATTTTTATCAAACAAAGTAGTGCAATGTCCCAGTACACCTGATATTCACGTGTTTTTCATACAAAAACGACAGAAATCATTGATGTTAGACGCCATTAAAGCCTCCCGCTTTTCCGTTGCTGTGATTACGTCACGTTGTTCGTCACTCTGATTGGTCCTAGCGCTATCCAATTGCGTGCTGACATTTTGAAAGACAACCGTAGATCCCGCCTCACGACTGAGGGCCGTCAATGGTTCATCGCCAGACTATATATTTACATATATAGGATGGCCAATCCCTCCGGTCCCCCAAGAACACTCCTCCAAATGTCTCAACACAATCCATTAAGAACTAAAAAACAAACATTTTATCTTCAACTCAGTATACGTAACATAACCTCTGGGCTCATACCATTTACTACCGTCAGGCGTGTCGCTTCCTCACCTAGAAAAGTCACTGCTATAAATAAATTTAAAAAAAACTAAGTAACCATGCTTCCTAACAGCTTTCCTGTTAAAAATCATCTGGGAAAGAAAAACATGTTTATGCAATAAAACTAATTAGTTCCTTTAAGCAAAAATATGAGCACACTAAAGTCTGAAAAATCATATCACTAGTTGTGTTTTTTATATAATATTATATTATTTCACTGCTGTTTTTGTTCAAATTATTTAAATGATTCATTAAAATCCCAAATTACAAACATCTAAGGATCTATACGAAAACATGAAACAAACTCAATAAAAACAGAGCCACAGCTTCTGTAGAGTCTAACTTGCAGACAGATCAACACCTCCTTCCGGCCCGAGGCAAAGACAATAAATCAGCCTCCCCAGATGTACAGAGATCAGCTGCTGAAGCCTGCAGAGTAACCAGCAGCACCGCGACACACACACACACACACGTGTGTGTGCCAGCTGGAAATAAGAAACTGGAGCTGAGATTCCTGCAGCGTGAGCTCACAGGCGCTGGAAGCTCTAGAGTGACTCAGTTTGAGTCATGAATGGAGCGTCGTGTGAGTGTAGGTGTCGTACCGCTGGATGCTGGTATCTCCTCACCAAATTTAGATAGGAAACTGCTGTAAGAAAGGGAGGAGCCACCGGCTGACGTAACCTGCACCAAAAAATAACCTCAGGTGATGATGACATGGTGAGGTCACCTTTAAGATGGGCCAAAACGTTGAGAAAGATGCTGGATGATCAGGCAGGACCCAGCTGCCCTGATTCAGAGAACATTAAATAACAGCTGCTGTTATACGTCAGCAGATCAGTCATGTGACCAGCTCTGATTCTTATCTACATCTTATTCTTTATAAATATATGATCCAGTTAATATCTGTGACTATCTGAGGAGTCTCAGAAATAATCAAGTCTTTATCGGAGGTGAATAAAAATGTCAGAGTTTGATGAATCTTTTCCAATGATGCTTTAAGCCTGTGGCTTCCAGCTGTGGTCCAGATGGGAAACTCCTCAGATTTTAAACCCACTGAGAACTTGTCAAACTTGATGATAAAAAAAAAATTGACAAATTTCAAGCATTGATGATAAAGAATAAACTGCATCAGTCAGGATTTGAGCCAGATTGTGATTGACAGCATGTCAGTGTGAACTAAAGAACCAGCCCTGCAGATACTCACTCTGCATCAACTTCATTTTTATGAAATGTAATTCTGCTTCAGTAACCATAGAAATGTCTGAAAGTTCTAAAATGACAGAAGAAAGAAAGTTTTTGGCCACAAGTGTAAATTCCCAACAGTGTTTATAAAATTTTAAAAAGCTTTAAAACTCACCGCCATGTACGGCCTGCAGCCTGCATCTCTGGTTTTGGCGATGGAGTCCACCAGCTGGCCGCTGATACCAAAGTCACACAGCTTTATGTTGCTGTTCCGGTCCAGGAGGATGTTAGACGGCTTAATGTCTGGGTGAAGACAGAATAAAGAAAAACAAATGAAGGAAAAAACAAACACATAAAATAAAAACCTAAACACCTGGAATCGATTTACCTCGGTGGATTATCTTCAAGTTTTCCTTTAAGTGGTTAAGAGCCTTCACAGTCTGCAGAATACAAACAGGTTAAGTGACAATTATTTTTAAAAAAAAAAGTAGGAAATAATTTGAAAAGAATGTATAAAAACTTACAGCTAAAGTTATTTTTCCTAATATCTCTTCTGGAATCACGTCGTCTAATGTGCAATATACAAACTTGTAAAACTTGTCTAACGAGGTAGCCATGAGCTCCATACAGATCCAACAGTCGCCCTGAAACACGACAGCAGCTTCAGTCACCTCTTCCAGACATTCGTCAGACGTGTGAGGGGCAAAGACGGAGGATTCTCACCTCTCTGAACAGAGCTCCATAAAACTGGACGATGTAGGGACAATCACTGCTTCTCATGACTACGTCCAGGTCCATCAGCAGCTGCTTCTGCTCCTTTTCATCAACTGTTGATCGAATCCTCTGAAAAACACACAAAATGATTGAGTTTGTGTGTTTATGCTTTTCGCTATGAGGCAGTTAAACCCTGGGTGAGACGGGTCACCTTGACTGCCATAATGGTGTTGCTTGGTTTGTGCACCATCTTGTTGACGGAGCCGTAGGCCCCACGGCCGATCTCGCCCAGGTCTTTGAGATCTTCGGCTGTAAAATCCCAGTGCTGCTCCGGGGAGATCTTCAGCTTTCCTGACGACTCGATGCTGTGAGTCCTCAGTCTCTCGCTGATGGAAACACATCTGTTTAGAAACTGAACCAAGACTCGGAATAACCAGAGCCAGAAGGGATCTCACTCACATGTGCGGGTTTTGAAACGGAGGCCCGGCCGTGTTTAGCGAGAATCTGGTCGATGGTTTGATGGATGGGTTGGCAAAGTTCAGCTTCAGGGCTTTACGTTTGCCTGAATGGGAGGAAACGACCAAAATGAGATTTTACCAATGCAGCGCGGCCTGGAGATCAGGCAAACCCGAAGATGAACTAATCTACGGTGAAAAGTCGGAACATTAAAGTGGGTGAAAATGACCAGAGACAGAAAATAAGATGACAGGGAGATGAGTCCAAAGCAACTGAAACAAAAGGACATGATGCTTTTTTAGAGGAGAGGAGGGAAGAAGTGCAAAAATCTGCATCACTGTTAAAACAAATATTCACCTACAAAACTCTGCAAATACTTAGAAAGGAAGTCACCAAGATGAACCCAAATGTCTCAAATATGTGAACTCCTCCGCTCACACTCATCTGACTAAATATTGATTGTTTCAACCATTTTCTCTGCAATAAGAGAATCAAAGCACCAGTTTCTAGTGGGTGTTAAAAGTTAATAAGAAAAAGATATTTGAGATAGATGCCACTACATGCAGTCGGTCTTTTAAGCTACCTTAAATATGGATGAGGAAAAATAACAGGAAGTCAGTCAGCAAAGGAGAGAAAACTGACTGTAAAAAGCAACAGAAACACATTTCTGCTGCAGCTTTCTAACTGGGATTTAGAACATCTTATGGTACAATTTACAATTATGATGTGCTTCAACTCCTCAGCTAAACACCAACATGTCTTTGCTTTCCAAAGCCACTGAAAAGTCCAACGCATATGATACATCACAGACATCTCAGCTAGACGCAAACAGCTGAATAAACTCTCAGTTACTCTGAATAATCAAAATAAAAAATCTGCTGTCTTTTTGCGTCCCTGCAGCTCGGGGACACATGAAAAATGATCTAGATTATATTGATCAGAATTAAAATAATAATTCTTCATCGAGTTGAGGTTTCGTTTCTTTCTCCTTGTCAGACAAAAACACACCAGGTAATGGTTCACCTCGTCAAAATAAGAGCAAAAGTCACACCCAGAGCACTGGCTAGCTTATTATGATGACTTGTAGTAGCTTCATTGGATTACTATGCTTATGTATTTGTAGATTTTGAACAAATTGCTTCAAGAATATAATCTTTGATCAGATTTAGTCTTAAACAATGAATTTTACTGCAGATTCTCTAATGCCTAAATAGCTCAATAATAATCAAAGAGTGTTTTCTTCATGTTAGTCGATCAAAATGATATGTGGAGAACGATGTCTGTTTGGTCTATGAAGGTGTATCATGGATGTGACAAAAAACATTAAATTCAATATGCTGGTTTTGTGCCAAGTTTTGTAGAAATCCTCCTAAAGAACCGTTTAAAACTGCTAAATAAGAATAATATGAACTACAGAACTTTACACAGCAGGAATCATTTGACCTGTCAGTAGTAAAAAATAACAACACAAACATCTGTAAACATAAAACGATAACACCTTAATAGACTCACTTCATCACAAACTTACTAAATTTAATTGTTGCTGCTTTTAGTTTTCTCTGCAATTACTGATAATTATTATTAGTGCATTGTTTTTTTATCTCGAAAGGCCCTAAACAACAAAACCTTCTCATCAGTAATGCTGGAGAATTACTGTACTTATTATTACTACTGTGCATAACTCAGTAATAATTATAGTTTATAACCAAGCATGGAGGTATTAATCTGTATGATGTTGCAGTTTAACATACAGAAGACAAAATTCACTCATTTCATTCAGCTAGAAGACTTTAGCTTCATTAGCTTTTGTTTTAATGTTATTTCTATATTCTAAAGTATAAAACACACAAAAAAATCACATCAAAAACAGATTGAAACTTTACCTTTCACTCAGATTTGTCTTGAAACTCTGATTAATAAATAATGTGACGATGCATGCATAAAAACGTCCCTTATAGAATAAAAACATGCTTTTCTCAGGCGGGACTGCTTTGAGGATTTCATCTCAAATCATCCAACATGCCACAAGAATCTATACTTTAAACAATTTCACTAGTTTGGTTAGTTAGTTCCACACTGAAAAACCACGGCGTTAGAGCATCCAGACGGGTGGTGGCAGAGCTTCCATCACACCCAGACAAGACGGAGGTAGAAATCTGTTGAGAGGATCTCGTGCCAAAATATCATTGGAAGGTTTGAATGAAGTATTTCAACTGTACTAGTTTAAACTCTGCCTTTTTGTTTCTCTGTTCTCAAAAACAAAGTTTTAGCATTTAGCACGTCCCATTAAAGGCATCCGCTTTTAGCACTAGCCTACTGTGAGATGTTTAGACTGGGATTAGTGGAGAACAGCAGGACAGACTCCCCCATACCAGACTGTCAGGCAGAAAGAAAAGGATGAGAGCTGTTGGTGCTGAAGCAAAAGAGGTTTGGCTTACTTGGGGGAGCTCCAGACAGGTTTATCTGAAACCCTAGAGGTGAAAAAACAGCTTTTACTTTCATTATTCCTCATAAAACCCTGATTTGGTGGTTTGACTTCAACAATCCTGGCTTAAAGAGCTGCCTTTTTCGTCTTCCAGCAAATAGAAAACATTAGATAGAATTAGAATTTGCAGAGTTGCATCGTTTGCAGGTTTAATGTCTTTCGTGGATGATAACGCATAAGCATGCATTTATAAAACAACTAAAAAAATCATTAAATTATGATAGAATGGTGGTAAATTAGGGGTTAAAATGACCTGCAGGTAAAAAAATGGAGAAAAGGATCAAGAAGCAAGGATGAATAAACCATTAAGAGATGGTTTCAACAGAAAGGGTCTCAAAATTTTACTGGGGGTGGGGGGCTCACCATCAATCAGCATCACATCAGGAGTTAGGAATCAATAATTAGCAGCATTAAAGTAAAAGATTAAATCGTCAGAAACATGGAAACTCAAACAGGGAACAGCTAAATATCTCATCGTTAGAAAATTAAATGTAATTAACATTTAACGGTTATTTTTGCAAATTTAAGGCTCAAATCTAGTGTTGGACGTATCATAGATTAAAAACATGCAAGATTAATCAAATAAATATTATCAAAAACAGTAAAATCTATTGATAACATCCCTAAAAGAATCTAAAACATAAATTTTTACAAGAAATAATTTGCTTTCTAAAGACAATTTAAACACTTTTTATTTTTTCTTTACTCTTTTTCTGCTTTTGTAAGTTTAAAATGTGTGTAGCTACCTGTTTCACTCTGACATCTCCAGCAGGTGTTGGACTCTGAAAGTTCAAACGAGAGTGTTTTCACACAAATATAAACTTTAAATAAAAAATGGGATAATTGTTCCAACATCTGCAAACAACTTCAAGACCCAGCAAGAACTGTGACACTAAACAACCCAAATATGATAATAACTAATTAACATTAAGATCATGGTTAAAATAATGACACAATGTTTATCACATATCAAGAACATTTCAAATTGAGTAACATAACCCTTGATTTTAACATAGAAATTATTTAAACTAAGTTTATTGTGAAGGATTAAGGATATATTAAATTAAATTATATTGATTGTTTTCTTTGGACATTTTGAATCAAATAGCCATTTTTGAAGAAAACAATGAGGATTAAATTAAATTAGAATTTATTTTAAACAATTTTACTGGAAGGAAATAAGTGAAATCTACAGTATGAAACTTGACTGAAATTGCACGTTCTGTGCACCTTGTAGACCATTCTGTTATAAAGAAGACCAGAGAATTTGTTTCAATCCAGATTTTTTCAGTCAAATTCATTAACAAATAGTCAAAATTTAAATTAAAATGCACTCAAGTACAGTCTAGATCAATCGGGATTACTCCTCTTGCTGAGTAAAATATTTAATATATTCATATAAAGCCCACTATTACAATGTAATCTATATCATTAAATTGTAATTATCTATATTAAATATATACTAATTTCAGCTTCAACTCTGTTATTAGAAATAATCAGATTTCCTATTGTCAACTAATAAAAACTGCTTCAAAGCTTTATTTTGATAGAAAATAGTATTAAAAACAAAAAGCAAGAGAATTACAAAGTGCTATAAAAGTACAACAGCAATTAAGAAGACCATGTAATTAATAATAAATATAACAATATTAGCTCTAATAATTAGCAGTTAGCTAACTGTTAGGCAGTAGCCTCCTGCGGCTAGCCGTGCTAACGTTAACCTTCAGCGGCAGAGAGCCGCTCCTCGCCCCGCTCTTACCCTGCATGCTGCTCATTGTTGTAATGTGCTGAGACTGGGTCTGCTGCTGCTGGTACTGGTGTGTGGCGGAGGCTGCGTTACTGGGGGCTGATGAGTTGTTAGAACTGGGAGTCGCCATCGCTGTGTGTTTGAATTCCATCAGCAGCGCCCTGGGCTGCAATGCAGAGACTCGGAGAACAACTTCACTCCTTCCCGAAATGAAAATTGCTGCTAAGCTAACGGCAGCCTCACCCCGCGAAGCAACCAGCCGACGACAAAAGGACCGACGGAATATTTCAAATGATTAAATACGTGTTAAAGATTGAGGTTAGGGCAATGGCCACCTATCTCATGACAAAAACAAACATCCAACTAAGCTAAGCTAGCTAACCAAGAGGCTTTACGACCCGCAATCAGCTGACATGTCAACACCCACTAGCCGCATCGAGCTAGCAACAATCAGCAAACACGGGACCGGATGTACGTGTGATTGTTTCAAAATAAAATCAGCGTTTGTCTTTGCGCCAGCATGGCTCTACCTTCGCGAGACTGCGTGAGCGTGTGATTACCTTATATACAGTCTTTATTTATTAATTTAATTTCACTTACTTTAACAGTTTAATGGCCTAGCTGTATTCTAGAGTTCTACAACCCCCAAGGCGCTTTACAACACAATCAAAGTCTGTCTCTCTCTCTCTCTCTCTCTCTCTCTCTCTCTCTCTCTCTCTCTCTCTCTCTCTCTCTCTCTCTCTCTCTCTCTCTCTCTCTCTCTCTCTCTCTGTCTCGCTCTCACTCACACACACACACGCAGACAAACACACATTCACAAGCTGGGGCCCTGGGGCTTACGGACAGTTGTCGATTATGGCAATCATCAAATAATTTACTTGCTTGGCAATTTTTTTACCAATACAATTTTGATGTGAGCATTAACTTTATAATGCATGCCTGTGTCTGAAAAGGTTTGATAAAAGACCAGGCAGCTTGTGCTACTTTTTTTCCAAGTTGTAATAATAATAATAATAATAATAATAATAATAATGATAATAATAATGATGATGATGATGATGATGATGATGATGATTATGTGGTTTAATTTTGAAAACAGATACCGGATGTCAAACCCCCGACTTCTTAAAACAGTTCTGGATTAGTGTGCTCGTTTTCTAGACCTAGGCCTTCAGATAGGCAAATACATTCAAAATTTAACTCTTCATATTTTAATATTTCAGATCATTTTGAGTCAAATTTACACTCCACGAGATTCTACTATTATGTTTTTAAATACATCACTATCTGCGTGTCTTTTTGACTCCTATCAACGCAAAATAATGTGTTCTCGTTCAGACAAGTTACTCCATCTTTCTGTTGAGGAGGTTAATATCGAACGAACCCCTAGTCCAAGTAAACCAGTGGGACGCGTGATTTGGAATCGTAGGATGGCCAAGGAAGGTCCCGCCTTTCTCGCCTCTGATTGGCTAGAAGGGCTCTCCTATGATTGGCTATTTCATTTAGCAGCAAACCTTATTCCCTCAGTGCAGACTGACCTCCTGCCCATAGATATCATATAAAATTTTTCAAATCTAGATCAACACGTAGAAAAGAACATTTGAGAATCTGATTCTAGGATAGTTGTGATGGTGTAAACACAGGTATGGGTAAGGATGTTCCTCCATCCTTCCATATTCATCCGCTTATCCGGGGTCGGGTCGCGGGGGCAGTAACCTAAGCAAAGAGGCCCAGACCTCCCTCTCCCCAGCCACTTGGGCCAGCTCCTCCGGGGGAATCCCAAGGCGTTCCCTGACCAGCCGACTCTCCAGCGTGTCCTGGGTCTTCCTTTGGGTCTCCTCCCGGTTGGACGTGCCTGGAAAACCTCACCAGGGAGGCGTCCAGGAGGCATCCTAACCATAGACATTATAATCAATGTCTATGATCCTAACCAGATGCTCGAGCCACCTCAACTGGCTCCTCTTGATGACGATGAGCAGCGTATCTAAGTGCGTTCGATTTACCTCGGAAGTCGGAACTCGGAACTAGGAATGACGTCACACCCGAGTTAACAGCGTTCTGGTTTCCGTAGTCGGAGAAGTTGGAATTCCAATTATTCAGTTTAACTTTTTTATTTTTATTTTATTTTATTTTTTACTTTTTTATCAGGTCAAATAGGTAAAAAACAAACACGAATGATGGACTGTTGGTGCGTTCGATTTGTCTGTTTATTTTACAAGACACACATATAAGAGTGTGTTTGAAATAAAAGTTACATGTAGCGCTTGCATCTCTAATTTGAACAAACTAAAAGTTTTGTTTATTAGTCGTATGTGTTCGTTGAGAGCTACCTAAACAGCAGTTTTCGAGGGCGCTGCCATCTTGGATTTCGAGGTCGGAGTTCTGAAAAACGTCCGAGTTTCCGACTGGGAGTTCCGACTTTGCGGGGCGTTTTATTTGATTTTTCCTACTCGGAAGTCGGGATTTCCGAGTTCCGAGGACAAATCGAACGCACCATGAAACCCCACCCTGGATGACCGAGCTTCTCACCCTATCTCTAAGGGCAAGGGCGTCAGTTTGTTTTTAGAATTGCTGGACAATAACCACTCATTTTTCCACTCCCAGTATCTTTAATGTACTTGTAATTATAAAATGTAAAATGTTTTATTTCATGGGTGACCAATCAGAACTCTTGAAATAAATGTGCTGTTTATAAACATCAACCTATAGAGCTGAAAAATATGTGATAATTCAAACTCATAATAAAAAAATAAGAAAGAGGCCTTCTTTGAACTAAAGGTCTCACAAATTACCACCTGGAATTTATGGATTCTGCTGTTAATGTAGAATAATTTAATCCAGGTTTGAAAAGTCTAGGTGTTGTAGTTTTTACACTGGACCAGACCTAAGGTGGGTCAGATGCAAGAAAGTTCTGAAATCTGTGTTTTTTAAACTGTCACATATCAAATAAAAGTTTCACCAATCACAAACTGTTCTTTAAGGACTCTGCTATCAGTCTAATATAATCTAGTTAAGCTCTGAAGAATCTAAGTATAGAGCCAGTTCTAATGTGGCTGATTCTTCTTTGCTACCTTCTCTTCATTCTGCTCTGTCTACCATTTCTGCCTTACCCATGATCCACTGATCACCCTTTTCTTATTCATTTTCCTTTTGCCTTTTTTTCACATCCTTTTTTAATCACAATTTTTAATTTTACTTTTCCCTTTTTTGATATTTTTAATAAAGCTCTAAACCCTTGGGGGGTCCTGGAGGGTGCGTGGGAGTTCGCCCAACCAATCTACATGTGTTTTGTGGATTTGGAGAAGGCGTTCGACCGCGTCCCTCGGGGGGCCCTGTGGGGGGTACTCTGGGAGTATGGGGTACCAGGCCCCTTGATACGGGCTGTTAGATCCCTGTACGACCAGTGTCAGAGCTTGGTCCGCATTGCCGGCAGTAAGTCGGGCTCATTTCCGGTGAGAGTTGGACTCCGCCAAGGCTGCCCTTTGTCACCGATTCTGTTCATAACTTTTATGGACAGAATTTCTAGGTGCAGCCAAGGTGGTGAGGGGATCCGTTTTGGTGGCCTAAGGATCAGGTCTCTGCTTTTTGCAGATGATGTGGTCCTGTTGGCTTCGTCAGAACGTGATCTCCAGCTTTCGCTGGAGCAGTTTGCAGCTGAGTGTGAAGCAGCTGGGATGAGAATCAGCTCCTCTAAATCCGAGACCATGGTCTTGAGTCGGAAAAGGGTAGAATGCCTTCTCCAGGTCAGGGACGAGGTCCTGCCCCAAGTGGAGGAGTTTAAGTATCTCGGGGTCTTGTTCACGAGTGAGGGAAGGGTGGAGATCGACAGGCGGATTGGTGCTGCGTCTGCAGTGATGCGGGCGTTGTACTGGTCTGTCGTGGTGAAGAGAGAGCTGAGTTGAAAGGCGAAGCTCTCGATTTACCGGTTGATCTACGTTCCTACCCTCACCTATGGTCACGAGCTTTGGGTAGTGACCGAAAGAACGAGATCGCGGATACAAGCGGCCGAAATTAGTTTTCTTCACAGGGTGGCTGGGCTCTCCCTTAGAGATAGGGTGAGGAGCTCGGTCATCCGGGAGGGGCTCGGAGTAGACCCGCTGCTCCTCCACATCGAGAGGAGCCAGTTGAGGTGGCTCGGGCATCTGATTAGGATGCCTCCTGGACGCCTCCCTGGTGAGGTTTTCCGGGCACGTCCAACCGGGAGGAGACCCAAAGGAAGACCCAGGACACGCTGGAGAGATTATGTCTCTCGGCTGGCCAGGGAACGCCTTGGGATTCCCCCGGAGGAGCTGGCCCAAGTGGCTGGGGAGAGGGAGGTCTGGGCTTCCCTCCTTAAGCTGCTGCCCCCGCGACCCGACTCTGGATAAGCGGAAGAAAATGGATGGATGGATGGATGATATTTTTAATCATTTTAAAATTTTTATTTTACTTTTTGTTTTTTGTGAAGCGCCTCGTGATTTTTATCTCGAGAGGCGCTATATAAAAGATTGTTTCTTCTTCTACAGGTGAAACTCAAAACTGATAATCTGATGTAAACGTCCACTTATATCAGTAATCCAGCTCAGACTGAGAGACCATCTAAAGGCTCAGGAACCCTTTGCAGGTGTTCTGGATTCATTAGCTGATTAGAGTGTGACACTTTGAGTCTAGAATATTGAACCTTTTCACAATATTCTATTCTGAATGTAGAGTTTTCATCTGCTGTAAGCCATAATCATCACAATTAGAGTTAATCTCATTAGTTTTACCTTTTAAGTTGAATAACCGACAATTAACTTTTGTGTGATATTCTAATTTGTCGTGTTTCACCTGTAGATGCATAAAAGTGCTGAAATCTGCACACAGCTGTCAATCACAAATTTTGCTGGGGACATGTCCCCGACGTCCCCAGTTAAAATGGCACCTATCTCTAAGGGAAAGCCCAGACACCCTTTGGAGAAAACTCATTTCGGCCGCTTGTATCCGCGATCTCGTTCTTTCGGTCACTACCCAAAGCTCGTGACCATAGGTGAGGGTAGGAACGTAGATCGACCGGTAAATTGAGAGCTTCGCCTTTCGGCTCAGCGCTCTCTTCACCACGACAGACCGGTACAACGCCCGCATCACTGCAGACGCAGCACCAATCCAATGTATCTTCTTAAGATTTTAATTTCTTATTTTGAGAGATTCCTGTCAAAATCTGACACTTCCAAAGTGATAAAACTCAATCAACATATTGCTTTTGCTATATTTTTTAAGATGTTTAGTTATTTTTAACGTCCGCACTTTCTAAAACTAACCCAGCCTTGCAAGCCCATCTACATTTTATATGCTCATATATAGCAGCAGTAGCTCAGGAGTTGTCCAGTGATCGGAAGGTTGCAGGTTCGTTCCCTTCCCCCTCCACAGACTGCTGCTGTTGTGTTCTTGGGCAAGACACTTAACCCACCTTGCCTGCTGGTGGTCAGAGGGACTGGTGGCACCAGTGTTCGGCAGGCCTCGCCTCTGTCAGTGCACCCCAGGGCAGCTGTAGCTACAATGTAGCTCATCCCCACCAGCGTGTGAATGTGTGTGTGCGTGGGTGGATGACTGTGTTGTGAAGTGCCTTGAGGGGTTGTAGAACCCTAAGAAGGTGCTATACAAATACAGGCCATATAAATATTTTGGCCATGACCCATTGAAACAACCCTGTCGTGGGCCAGAATCTACGGTTGTAGAGGACACAATGTGACATATTCACTATGGCAATCAGTCAGCGGGGCAGCCTGCCATACACTGTCAAAGAAGAAGAAGAAGCAAATACATCCTTTTTCAAGATATCATCCAAAGTTGATGCCAAAGCCCTTTCAAACGCTGATCCTGAGTCGATGCCATGTTTGTAGTTTTTCTTCACAGCTCTAGTGCTAGGCCTGCCCAACAAACATAGAGCACTGTGACTGGTCAGACACAAAACTGTTGAGACCAATGGTAGATCTGCTGAGGCTGCTGAGGAGCGTGACTAGTCTGACCTGCAGAGTAAAATCTTTTGTCTACTGCTACGGTTTGTCTAGATTTCTGGGTTAAAACTAACCTTGATTTTCTGGTAAATATCCTCATAGGTGAGGGTAGGAACGTAGATCGACCGGTAAATCGAGAGCTTTGCCTTCCGGCTCAGCTGTCTCTTCACCACGACAGACCGGTACAACGCCCGCACAGCTGTTTTATGGAGTTTTGTAAAGAAAATGCGAATTTAGCGATATAATAACCATTTTGTTCTGTTTCAGAAAAAAAAATTCTGTTCCTTTTATAAAAAAACCCTGAAATACGTAAAATGTGAACTTATAATATATCTTGTTGCATTTATCACGCTGTTGGATTTACTTTATGTCTGTTAAAAAGACATTTAATACAGAGTGACTATGTTTATTTTGTTTATGACATGTAATATTCTTTCACCTTTTGGCCATGTTGGCCAGTGTTGAAATCTGTCTCTCTCGATTCTGCTGAGCTCGTTGGATGAGAAAGAATCCAGACAAATTAAAAGTTAAAGTAGTTTTAATTATCAGATATTGAAAGTAGCACATGAATAATAATATTCCCCACAGGTATACCTATACGGTTTGCTGTTACATGAAATAGCCAATCGTAGGAGAGCCCTTCCAGCCAATCAGAGACGAGAAAGGCGGGACCTTCCTTGGCCATCCTACGATTCCAAATCACGCCAGCGGGACTGGTTATGTGCGTCTGCTATCTAAAGTCCGTACGTGCCGCGGGCCCGGGCGGAAGGTAATCAGTTCCTAACAATGGAAGAAGTTAACGTGAAGAACTCAAAGCCACAGCTTCTGACTGTCTGGCAAATCTGCAACGCTGTTATGTCTTTGTTCTTCACCCTCGCATCATACGTCCAGGTTAGCCTGCTTTTTACTTGTAGCCTAGGTTTTCTTTCCACCCATTTAAACTGTGCTCTGTAACACTTTATTCACCCCCCGTTGCAGATAAACGATCCGGATGCAGGTCTATGGATGGTAGGAGGATGTTGAAGATTTTTTCTGAGTCAATGCTTTACGTGAATTGTTGTTGACGTGTTAGTGTTCCAGGTGGGTTATGGTGTTCCTGCAGTCCTGTGTGCGTTAATTTGCTTCAGACCGCATGTGACAGGTAGGGAGACAAGCTTGGGTCTAAAAATGTTTAAGTCTTAATAAAAAATAGATGCTAAAAATCTAAACGAAGCAACAGGAAATAAACATGCTTCCCGTTTTATATGATCAACTTCATGAACTCTAGACCACTAGACTACTTCTTTTATTTTCTAGTGCTTTGGCGCCACCTTGTGTTTCAGCTGTGATACTACAGTGAGGGTCGTCTTGCATCTTCTGGTTTTTCTCTGCAGAGACTTTGCCCTGGAGGCGTGTTGCTGACCTTCATGTGATGATCTCCAGTGCAGTTATCTCCATGTTAGGGTGGAAACTTTACACAGAGCGGATCACTCACATCTTCCACCAGGAGGAGGGCAGGTACACAAATAATCTTGATTTATGAGAAGAGGTTTTGGAGATGTAGATCAAAATCAACACGCAGGCCACATATACAGATCCTTTTAATTATCAAAAGTGCAAAATAATATGTGATGATTTTTAATCTCCTTAACAATATTTTAAAGAAAAGAACATACAATTTGTTTATTGGAGAAAATGATGTATAGATCTTGGTAGATGTGCAACACAAATAGGTTCTGGTATGTTTATCTTAATAAAAGAAACATCAATTTGAATTTGAAAGGTTGATAGTTTTCTAGTTTCTTGGTCTTGAAAATAAGTTTGAGTCCATCATCAGGAACAAAAACAGAACGTGGGTCAGTCTTTCTTCAGGACTGATCATTTATCTGCAACGGCAGGTGAATAAAGTGTTAAATGTTTTCATGTTTAATGAAAAGGGCTAAAAAATCTGCTTTTTAGTAAAAGTCAGTGAGTGTTTGTGGTCTGATGTGTCATGAAACTTTATTTCATGAAGTGTAATAATTATTACACAACAAATTTGTGTTGGTATAAATGTTTTTGAATAGAGAACAGAAAGAGGAACCCTTGATTATTAAATGGATTGAGATGTAGTTTTCCTCTTTAGAGAATTTTCTGGTCTCATGCTGACAGCTGTTTGGCTTCTCCTGTGTCGCCACTCTGGAAGGTAACTACATTTTTCTTAAACTTTTATTTCTTATGCAGCCAGTCTGATTACATTCGATCTTTCTCCTCACTTGTTTTTCTTTTAGAGCTCCTGTTGGGATGCTGCGTGTCTCTACAGCTGTTGCCATCACAGTTTTTCCTATTGTAGCCTGGCTTTATTACTACATCAATAAGGAGCTAAGATCTAACTGGCCATCACACTGTAAAACTGCTATTTAAGACAGCTACTTTTCCCTTTGATTGCAATAGTTAAATTGACTGAAAACTGTACATTGAAAATGCTGCTTTGGAAGATTTGTTCATTATAAATATAAAAGAGTTAAATAAATGGCACTAAAATGTTTATTTTTGTAATCCAGTGATTATTAGAGGCATTTCATTAGCTGGGAAGAATACATTTTCTTTAAAAATTATATTATATGTGTATTTTTTTATTGATAATCTGCCAGATAAAGTACAATGTGTGAATAAATAAAAGAACAAAAATACAGTTCCGATTTGTTTCGGTAGTGTTCGTTTTTTACTCTAGATGGTAGCAGAGAGCTGAAACACAAGAGTGACCATAGAAGAAGAACTTCGTTAGACCTTATGGCCGATCTCAGAACAGTGTGGTTCATTTTTAAATGACCCGTGTAAATGATGACTAATGTGAATAACTGACCGGAGAACAGTAGTTTGTACAACGCGTTCCTCCGCCCTGTTTTATCGAACTTGCAGCCGCTTCCGGATCGCTGTAGCGTTTCTGTCAAGGTCCAAACAAACATGAGTGTCTTACATCAGAGCATGTGCTGCCGGTTATTCCACAGTAGAGTCCTACAGAACCGAGCTGTCAGACTTGCACACAGTTTTATCCAGAGACCAGCTGGACTGAACTACTTTCTGTCAGCGCGGAGAGCTCATTGCTACCTGGTAGGTCACCAAACTCCGTCAAGAACTTAGAGGATTTTAGGTTTTCATCACATAAATGTTTGTTGAACCCCTTTTTAACATTTTGTTGTAGTTCACTTGTATTGGATAATTATTACATCATTTCCGGCGCCATTGTGTTTAGTAAAACATAATTTAAATATGATTTTTTTTCTAAACAAATGTATGTCCTCCATATCTCCACCATCAACTAGCAAATGAATGTAGTAGCTCTTAAAACTCTATTAGCTCCTGATCACATTTCCTTTCTTTATACCTGACAGGTGGGTGCCAGCCAATGGCGCACCTGCAGATCAACACATCTGTGCTGCTCAAGGGCACTCTCCTCAATGCCACCACCACCTTCATCAGGCGACCAGTCCAAGAAGTCTGGGGTGAGTTTCAGAAGTTTGATAAAAATAATAAATCTCTGTCTTTGCAGGTTTATAAATACCTTTTTTTTTTAATTTTATTTTTTTACATTTGTAAGGTTTATGTTATCTTTCCTAACGAGCACAACAACAATCATTTGTTTAGAAGACCAACAGAATTTTTCATGATTCATTCTGTTTGTCCTGTAATTAGACAGACCATGTCCACAGCAGAAGCTTTTAATTCTGATATAAAGGGTTGCATTTTGCTGATGAATGTGTTTATCAGGAACAGTTTAATAAAACAAGACTGAAACGGCTTCAGGAGGGTTTTCAACCAGAGGGACTGTCTTTATTGACTTTAAACATTATCTCAGGCAACTATAATAAAATTTTTTCCTCCCAATTTTAACTTGAACATTCTGATTCTTTAAGTAAAAACTTCCCACAAGAACCAGTGTTAGCATGACTTGGTGCTTAGCAATGGGGAGTTTGTGGACCAGGAAACATGTTTTATTTTCGTTATGCTTTGTCATGAGGCATTAGCAGACCAAAAAACAAAACAAATCTAACTTGTGACTTTCAGATCAGCTGTAAACCAAACAACCTGCTGAATGTTAGCTATTTCCAACCAGCAGCAATGCTTTTGTCTCCATTAGTAAAGATTAATGTATAAATACTGCAGTCTGTCAGCTAAAGTTTTTATTTTTATTTTTTCAGAATAAAGTCTAAAGCCTGCAGCTCTCAATGCGTCTTAGGCAACATTTTATGAAGCAATTCTAAAATATGCATAAAGATGTCTCATTTCTGCCTTTGTTTTGTTTTTTTCTTAAAGCCCGTGACGTGGAAATCTTTAGCAGTAACTGTTGCTATCGGCGGTGCTTTACTGGGAGGGATGAAATACTTCAAGAAAGAAAAGGAGGAGTGTGAGTATTTTACTGGTAAAGATGTTTGTGTAGTTGGTGCATCATGTGGTAACAGTGTTATATAATCGTAATTACCTTTTTAATATGCAGTGATTGAAAAAGAGCGAAACAAATCGATTGGGAGGCCGGCGCTGGGCGGCCCCTTCTCACTCGTGGATCACAACAAGAAGCCGTCCAAGAGCGAGGACTTCTTTGGACGCTGGATCCTGATCTACTTTGGGTTCACGCACTGCCCCGACATCTGCCCAGACGAAATAGAAAAAATGATCGAAGTGGTGGATGAGTTGGGTAATTAAAGTGTTTTCTATTTTTTATTATATCACAAAACAAAAAACATATTAGAGGAACATAAAAGTTATTTTACCAGATGTTTTGTTTTTGTTTGTTTCTCTGCAGACAAAATCAAGTCTCTTCCAAACCTGACTCCCATCCTCATCACCATCGACCCTGACAGGGACACTCCAGAGGCCATGGCTGCGTACGTAAAAGGTACCAAAACGTCACAGGATTCTGTTTTATGTCGATCACGATCACATTTCTTTAATGACAGCAGGGACAGTGCACAGTAATAGACAATAAGAGAGGACCGGTCAGGTCTAGGGGACTAGTCCTGGACATCGCACACACTTCAAATTGCACATATTAAAGATGCAGTTGATGTTCTTGTAAAAAGCCATTCAAGCTAACCACATTTGGAAAATAATAATAATAATTGATATTTGTGTCAGAATTTTCCCCAAAGCTGATTGGTCTGACGGGGACGAAGGCTCAGATCGAGGAGGTCTCCAGAGCCTACAGGGTCTACTACAGCCAGGGCCCAAAGGACGAGGACAACGACTACATCGTGAGTCTCAGCCTGCTTCACTCGTCTTTGTGATGAAAACCTGGTGAAAGAGGAGAAATAAAACCAGGGTTGTGTTTCTGTCTGCCATCTTTAGGTTGATCACACCATCATCATGTACCTCGTGGGACCAGATGGAGAGTTTGTTGAGTATTATGGACAAAACAAAAGAAGTGTGGAGATCACCAGCTCCATAGCTGCTTACATGAGGAGATATAAGAAGGGGAAATGAGCTCTGATGGCGTTTCTGTTTACTGCTGCTTTTGTTTGTTCTGTGTTTTATTTTCTGCACACTATCAGGTTAGAACGTGTGAATGATGTGAGTTTTTTATTTAATTTGATGCCGTTTGATGCTTTTCTATCAGGGTTTTTTTTCTACAGACACATTAAACACACTGTTTTGTTGTTAAAACACAGAATCATCTCCCAGAGCAAGAATGTCTTATTTTGTGACACAAGCTTGGACTCGAGGTCTCTCACCGGTGGGAGGAACTGACACGTGAAGAGAGGAATTTAAATAAAAAAACGAAATGATCAGTTTCTGCTGCTGAGTGAGCAGAATTGGTGAAAAGTGTTTCCTGTTTCCATTGAAATGGATGTGTGAGGCGTTAATGACCAGACTGTGGAGCATCTGGGTGGTTGGATAATAAATAACAAAACAGACTAAAAGGGTTGATTCTTTGTATTTACAATGGAGCGCTTGTGTCTTACATAGAACAAGTAAGGAGGGTGAGGATGTGTCATGATTTATGTCAAAATGCACGCTCCAACTTCCGCATTCCACATAAGACCGCACCCCTATGTCCGGTTGTCATAAGTCGTTGGTGAAGCTGTGACATGGCTGAGAGTTTGGAGTTCACCCGCTGCTTACTGGAGTTACCAAAAGTTACAATCAATGATGTAAGGCATATTTTCTCTTTGTTTAGATGAAAAAAAAGAAAAAAGTGGTTCTCTCGATTCAAAAAAAAAAAAAAACCTCTACCAATAACACGTCCAACCAAAAAGCCAAAAGCAACTAACCTCCAGGAAGCACCGGGTGAACTCCAAACTCTCAGCCATGTCACAGCTTCACCGACCACTATGACAACCGGACATAGGAGTGCGGTCTTATGTGGAATGTGGAAGTTGGAGCGTGCATAGAGCCCATAAAGTTAAATTATAGTTTTCAGAAAAATTTCCAAAAGCAGCATCTTCAATAACTCAAGAAAAAAAAAAACCCTACTGTGTTTCTGAAGCTAAACTATTCCATTTATTATGAATATTATTGAAACGTATGGTTGTGGGTGTGATTTTGTAGAGTAAAATTTAAATAATGAGACATTTTATTGGTTGGATGTGATCTCTAATGGCTCCTTCAGTGGCAGTGCCCACAACAGGAATCAGAAGTTTTTTACCCTTCACAATAAGAGTCTCAAACACACTCGCCTCAAAGCATCTGAAGCTTATGTTGTGGAAAAATATGGTGTTTCTCTGTCTCTTTCTGTTCTCTGATGTATTTTGGTCAAAGAATATGATGTTCCAGCAGCTCGTCTGTCGTCACTCCTTTCAGGCCCGTGTGATGAGGGTTCTGGCCTTCTTCTCTCCTCCGAGCTGTTTCAGCATTTGACTTCTCGCTGTTTTTCCACACTCCCAGTTCGTTAAAATCTTCTGACCGAACAAAGAACGAGCCATAAACTACTGCCTCGTTGCAATCAACGTAAACTCTTTATTTCACTCAATCATCTTTTATTGTAACCCGATGTACATTCGGGGAGATTCTGTCCATCTCCCCTCGTATAATGGCGAATCTGAAGTTTCACAGTAAAGACACTTGATTATATTCTTTCTCCTGGACCCGCCTATTGGAGCCCAAGGCCATAAATCTGATTTTCCCTGGAGACTGAGATTCTCCTGGTGCCAGGCTCGGAACTGGTCTTTGTCTGTATCTTCTCCTGCTGCTGTTATCTGTCCCTAGGTCAGAGTGTTCTCACCTCCCTTTGGACAGTTTTACGACACCAGAACTAGACCTTCACATGAGATTAAAACCTTCTTACTTCAGCTGGAATTCACAGCTTGATGTAAACATGCATAAATCATGGTTAAATGCAGATCAATAAAGAGTACAAGAATCATATGTGTATCAATAAACCTGGAAAGAAAAGTGATTAATATATTTGATTCCCTGGATTCTAAGTTCTAAAATTAAAGGTACAACAGGTAAAAAATATTATTTCCCGACACACCCAATCTTGGACTCTGAAACCCCAGAGTCCACCCAATCTTTATCTGATGTAGCTGTCCCTCAACTTAAAGTCTGACTCTTCACTCCCCTAGAGGCACCAAGATGTATCGGCTCTCCCTGCTGACAACCTGAAAAAACATTTCATTTACCAGACCTCGGACTCCGGGAATGCAAAACAACCACACTTGATTAGAATTCAAAAACAATCATTAATAGACCTAAACATTAATTGAAAAAACCTTGTCCATTTTCCAAACATGCCCAAACGTCGCCAAAGCATTACTGATTACTGATTCCGGAGCGCTCGTGCATAGTTCTAACAGAGACTCGAGGTCCTCTAGGTCACAGGTTGCTGAGCGGCCTGGAGTGGCTCAGCTGGATCAGAACCACTTCTTTCAGCTAGGATCTTATTTATGGCCTTGCGATTTTCAGAGGCCATCTGGGATGTGACCGCTAATTCCTCCTCCACACCTGCAAATACCTCACGGGACTGCTCACACAACTTACGTACGCTCTCCTGGAATGCTTTAAAGGAGTCCCCCTTAGATGAAATCACAGCTGATGTAATTGGTAGATTATCAAACTTAGCGGCTACCCGATCAGAAGGCAACAGTTCAGAACGGTGGGCATCTCTGGAAAATGGAAAAACACCAGTCATGAAAGCAATCACATTGTAAATTAAAATCATGGAAAGGCCCAATGGAATCAGAACCTTCCAGGTTTTCAACCTTGGGGGCCTGTCTGCCCCTCCTGGACGACCACAAGGATGCATTTTGAAATTGATGATTGAAACTTTACCCTTTAAAATTATGTTATTTGAAATTATGTTATTTGTCCCAGTATTTTAACTCTTAGCTCAATTTACCAAATATCAATATCAATTAGTCACCAAATTATGAATTATGTTTAACCTTATCAATGTTTCAGGGACAATCTCCACAGGACCAGTGTAATCAGAAATGTCAACAGAATCATGCACAAACAAAGCAAACTGATTAAATGCAATTTTTTAGAGTCCATTGTTTAGAAAAAACCTGTTCAGGAAGGAAAAGTTAAACAGATTGAAAAAACAGCCAGCCTGGGCCTTTAAGCCTTAACCTTAATTACTATTTTACCTTTATCTTTAACCTTAATTTTATCCTTGTTTTTTATTTATTAGAATGTTCTTTTTTCTTTTTCAAAGATCCCTTATATTTATTCCAAATCAAATCATGAATTATTGAAAATCAAATATTAATTAAAGGCTGGTCAGAAATTGAGTCCAGTAGTGATGTTGTTGTAGATCTTCCGGCAAAAAGAACACGCAGGTCTTCCGACAAAATCACGAATGTCTTTCACGTTCTTCCGGTGAAAGCACGAATGTCTCTTCGCAATGTTCTTTTCTTTTCTTGCTTTTTTTATTTTTTATTTTATTTTAGGTGACCAGAGACAGTTCAAAGCCTCTGCAAATCACCTGACTTCAGAGCAACCTGACCGGAGCTAACAGCCGCTAGCCTCCTCAAAACCAGGTTACCCCCTTTCACACACAATCTTCAAGGTGAGCTGACTGGGGGAAACGGCCATTTCCACCAGAAATCAACACACCTCCTTTCAACACCTCCCGATCCTTGTTGCAGCTCCTGAGACCTCGGTCTGTCTCCTGAGCTGGCGAGCGTCGACTCCTGTGGCACCGGTTGCACCACACGTCTCCTTCCGATGAAGCCTCACCGCGTAGGTGGTCCGACTGACCACTTTGCTGTGCTGCTTTCTTTTGATGACCTGTAGCCACGCCCAGTTGATGTTGTCCGACGACGTTGATGAAGATGACCCTGATGAGATGATCCTGCAGATGCTCCAGCCGGAGCAGCAGCCGTCGTGAGCACTTTGACCAAGGCTTTCAGTGCTTGTTGTTCAGTCTTAAGTCATGAGTCCAGTCAGTCCAAGTCGTTGGTTGTTCCAACCTCAGCTCACGTCTGTCAGAGTCTTGTTGTTTGTCCTTTAAACTCTGTACTTTGTCACAAGTCCTGGAACAAGTCTGGTAGTCAGTCCATTGTCCATTACTGTCATACTGGGGCTTGAACCTAGAATAGTCTTCCTCTGCATGTTATAGGGAATAATTATCGCGCTAGGTTCTTTTCGCCCCCCTTCTCGCCTCCTTATTTATTTTACTCCCTTTACATCTCCCCCTTTTTCTGAAACAGAACCATCCGTAGTTCTGTTCCAGAAAACTAAAAAAAACGAATCGGTAACTTTTGGAATTTAAACTCTCTCACGCCTCTGTCCGAATAAACCACATAAATCCTCCACGAGACCTTCAAACATTCCACAGCACATCCAGCAACAGACAGATAAACCCCAACAAGTGCAGTTCACCACACAACGCCATAAAACCATCACCCATGTCAAAGTTCACTGACTCCCCCACTCACACACACTCACAAACATTCAAAGGCTCCTTTTAGATTATATGATTTCACTTCAAATTGTTTAAGCCACACTGTCATGTTTTAGTATTGCATCAGATAATTGAAAGTCCATAAGTGAAATTGAGTGTTTTGTTTTCTGTCTAAGTTAATTGTATTATTTGAGCACAGTTTGTCCTGCTTTAAGGATTAGCAGCTCGTTTAATTTAGTCCTGTTTGTTATCCGCTGTGTCTCAATGTTTTGGTACAGAGCTGTTAAACACGACTGGCACCAAGGACGTCGCACAGACCAAATGCAACTCCCACCCCAAAGTAAAAAGAAGTTTTTGAGAAATATACACTAAAATTTAGACAAATAGTTTAGTTTTGGGATTATGAGTTTCATAGATTTTGTTCTCGGACTCTAAAATGCTTAATTGTATGAATTCCTCTGTTTGTACACCTTTAATTTAGGATTTAGTAATATGTTTTCCGTTTTTCAGGACTAATAAAATTGAAAACGTTCTCAGATTAACCAAATGTTTTGCAATTTAGCCATTAAATATTCCACTAATCAATCAGTCCTGGTAAATTTGTAAATCTGCAGCCCCACTCTGAAAGCACTCCCCCCTGAAACAACAACACCAGCAGGCCAACGCCCACTCAGACTCCGTCATGTCTCTCAACCAGCAGCAGCAGTCAACTGACTCAGTCCCTAAGCTTACATGCAGTGAGCACTTTCCACCACTAGGGTCAAACCCAAGAGCCGTCACATGGAGTAGATCGTAAAGTCCCTTTGGTTTCAAGTTTTTATGATGACCCCAGCCAAAGGTCACAGTTCATTGCATGTGCCTCCTCTCTGTCAGGAGCCTGGCCTCCTGTTGTTATCAGTTTTGAGTCCATAACCGCAACTTCTTTCACAGTCTGTTCAACTTTGTTGTTGGTTTGCGTTCAGTTCACAGTTCATGATGTGATTCATAGGGGCGATGGCAGACCCCCTTTCAGCCTCAGCTGAAGCAGCCTTTTGACTTTTGCAGCAAAGTTCATGTGCAGGGCTCCATGCTATGACCCCCAGGCCTTCACCCAGTGAAACAAAGTAGCTCACGCCATGATCCATTAAAATATCACCCTATCTTTAATATCTGATTAAAGAGAAATGACAGAGTCCAGAGGAACAGTCAAGCCAGCCAGCATCATCATCGCAGCAAGGAACACCAACAACAGGGCCACAGATNAAGATCCCTTATATTTGTTCCAAATCAAATCAAATCATGAATTATTGAAAATCAAATATAAAATAAAGGCTGGTCAGAAGTTGAGTCCAGTAGTGATGTTGTTGTAGATCTTCCGGCAAAAGAACACGCAGGTCTTCCGACAAAATCACGAATGTTTTTCACGTTCTTCCGGTGAAAGCACGAATGTCTCTTCGCAATGTTCTTTTCTTTTCTTGCTTTTTTTATTTTTTATTTTATTTTAGGTGACCAGAGACAGTTCAAAGCCTCTGCAAATCACCTGACTTCAGAGCAACCTGACCGGAGCTAACAGCCGCTAGCCTCCTCAAAACCAGGTTACCCCCTTTCACACACAATCTTCAAGGTGAGCTGACTGGGGGAAACGGCCGTTTCCACCAGAAATCAACACACCTCCTTTCAACACCTCCCGATCATTGTTGCAGCTCCTGAGACCTCGGTCTGTCTCCTGAGCTGGCGAGCGTCGACTCCTGTGGCACCGGTTGCACCACACGTCTCCTTCCGATGAAGCCTCACCGCGTAGGTGGTCCGACTGACCACTTTGCTGTGCTGCTTTCTTTTGATGACCTGTAGCCACGCCCAGTTGATGTTGTCCGACGACGTTGATGAAGATGACCCTGATGAGATGATCCTGCAGATGCTCCAGCCGGAGCAGCAGCCGTCGTGAGCACTTTGACCAAGGCTTTCAGTGCTTGTTGTTCAGTCTTAAGTCATGAGTCCAGTCAGTCCAAGTCGTTGGTTGTTCCAACCTCAGCTCACGTCTGTCAGAGTCTTGTTGTTTGTCCTTTAAACTCTGTACTTTGTCACAAGTCCTGGAACAAGTCTGGTAGTCAGTCCATTGTCCATTACTGTCATACTGGGGCTTGAACCTAGAATAGTCTTCCTCTGCATGTTATAGGGAATAATTATCGCGCTAGGTTCTTTTCGCCCCCCTTCTCGCCTCCTTATTTATTTTACTCCCTTTACATCTCCCCCTTTTTCTGAAACAGAACCATCCGTAGTTCTGTTCCAGAAAACTAAAAAAAACGAATCGGTAACTTTTGGAATTTAAACTCTCTCACGCCTCTGTCCGAATAAACCACATAAATCCTCCACGAGACCTTCAAACATTCCACAGCACATCCAGCAACAGACAGATAAACCCCAACAAGTGCAGTTCACCACACAACGCCATAAAACCATCACCCATGTCAAAGTTCACTGACTCCCCCACTCACACACACTCACAAACATTCAAAGGCTCCTTTTAGATTATATGATTTCACTTCAAATTGTTTAAGCCACACTGTCATGTTTTAGTATTGCATCAGATAATTGAAAGTCCATAAGTGAAATTGAGTGTTTTGTTTTCTGTCTAAGTTAATTGTATTATTTGAGCACAGTTTGTCCTGCTTTAAGGATTAGCAGCTCGTTTAATTTAGTCCTGTTTGTTATCCGCTGTGTCTCAATGTTTTGGTACAGAGCTGTTAAACACGACTGGCACCAAGGACGTCGCACAGACCAAATGCAACTCCCACCCCAAAGTAAAAAGAAGTTTTTGAGAAATATACACTAAAATTTAGACAAATAGTTTAGTTTTGGGATTATGAGTTTCATAGATTTTGTTCTCGGACTCTAAAATGCTTAATTGTATGAATTCCTCTGTTTGTACACCTTTAATTTAGGATTTAGTAATATGTTTTCCGTTTTTCAGGACTAATAAAATTGAAAACGTTCTCAGATTAACCAAATGTTTTGCAATTTAGCCATTAAATATTCCACTAATCAATCAGTCCTGGTAAATTTGTAAATCTGCAGCCCCACTCTGAAAGCACTCCCCCCTGAAACAACAACACCAGCAGGCCAACGCCCACTCAGACTCCGTCATGTCTCTCAACCAGCAGCAGCAGTCAACTGACTCAGTCCCTAAGCTTACATGCAGTGAGCACTTTCCACCACTAGGGTCAAACCCAAGAGCCGTCACATGGAGTAGATCGTAAAGTCCCTTTGGTTTCAAGTTTTTATGATGACCCCAGCCAAAGGTCACAGTTCATTGCATGTGCCTCCTCTCTGTCAGGAGCCTGGCCTCCTGTTGTTATCAGTTTTGAGTCCATAACCGCAACTTCTTTCACAGTCTGTTCAACTTTGTTGTTGGTTTGCGTTCAGTTCACAGTTCATGATGTGATTCATAGGGGCGATGGCAGACCCCCTTTCAGCCTCAGCTGAAGCAGCCTTTTGACTTTTGCAGCAAAGTTCATGTGCAGGGCTCCATGCTATGACCCCCAGGCCTTCACCCAGTGAAACAAAGTAGCTCACGCCATGATCCATTAAAATATCACCCTATCTTTAATATCTGATTAAAGAGAAATGACAGAGTCCAGAGGAACAGTCAAGCCAGCCAGCATCATCATCGCAGCAAGGAACACCAACAACAGGGCCACAGATTATGCACTAATCAAGAAATTAAATCATCCAATTTNACACAGCATCTTTTTCCATGTTTTGTAACCAGTTGACCCCTATTTGGGCTCCATGTTCTCTCAGATGCAGGTGTGGGACACTGCTGGACAGGAGCGTTTCCGCACCATAACGCAGAGCTACTACCGCAGCGCCCACGGAGCGATGGTGGCCTACGACATCAGCCGCCCCAGCACGTTTGAATCTGTTCCCCACTGGATCAGGGAGGTGGAGCAGTACGGAGCCGCCAACGTGGTTGTGATACTTATCGGTACGTCATTAAAAACAGACCCGTGTAACCTCTGAAGACTCGGTTTTATAAGCTGATTTAATCACTTGGATGCTCTCAAGGAACAAAACTGAACATTCTGTTGTTTCTGTACACAACAAGCAGAATACTAAGAAAAAGGCTTTAATCATTAATCAGTCATTTTAAAGACGTCTACCTATGGAGTGCTGTTTGTAAAGTTAAACAGTTGAAAATTTAAAGCAATATTTTGGATTATTTAGCCTGTTACAAGAAAAAAAATCAGGAGTTCATCATGTCACAGCTCCAAACTAAGCATTCAGTTGGCAAGCTAAATGTTTAGTTTGGAGCTTCATATTTATTTTGTATCCTAAGTCATTAATTTGGAACTTACTATTGAGTTTAAAGGTTGAATATGGAACACGAACACCAAAGCGACTTCCAGTGTGTGGAGGTTGTAGTTGCAATGATAGAACAAGGTTTCCAGCCGTCAGGATGCCAGATTCGCAGCCGATACGTGAAGTGAGCAGCCAGCATCATGTCCAGTGACGACCTAAACTCACTCTGGTTTTAGGTCTTTTTGGCCGCTCCTCTTCTGAGAAGGATAACGACATCTTCTGGGCTCAGAAGCAGCTGCTTGACTTGCCGAGTCCGCCATTTTCCACAGTGCCAGCCTCACTGTTCCAAGTGGACTGTTTACCGTATTTGGCCACCCACAGCGGTGCCCTCTGTTGGCTGGTAGATGTAAACATAAACCCAATGTCCGTCAAAATAAATATTTGATTATTTTTTAATTAAAATATGGCTTTTAAAGGAAATACTGTATCTTCATACCGGTCGATTTACGTTCCTACCCTCACCTATGGTCACGAGCTTTGGGTAGTTACCGAAAGAATGAGATCCCGGATACAAATGGCCGAAATGAGTTATCGCTGCAGGGTGTCTGGGCTCTCCCTTAGAGATAGGGTGAGAAGCTCGGTCATCCGGGAGGGGCTCGGAGTAGATCCGCTGCTCCTCCACATTGAGAGGAGCCAGTTGAGGTGGCTCGGGCATCTAGTTAGGATGCCTCCTGGACGCCTCCCTGGTGAGGTTTTCCAGGCATGTCTAAGTAGGAGGAGACCCAAAGGAAGACCAAGGACATGCTGGAGGGACTATATTTCTCAGCTGGCCAGGGAATGCCTTGGGATTCCCCTGGAAGAGCTGGCCTAAGTTAGCCTAGTGAACCAGACCAAATTCTTGCTTTGCAGAGTTTGGTCTAGGCACGCTTCATTGGAAACCTCACAGCCTGATCCGCTGCTGTGGCTGTCCAATCACAGCTCGCTATAGTTTTGGTTGGGCCAATCACAGCGCTCTATATTTTGGGTCAATCACAGAGCGGGAGTAGCCGATGACGTCAGCGCTTTGGCTGTGAACCCAAGCAACATGGCGTTAACGCAGGAGCCACGGTCGTTTGAAACAGCTTTGTCATCAACATTGGATTATTTAGACTCCAGCGTGCGTAAGTCTGTCTGATATACTTAGCAGCTTTTTATTTTTATCAAACTAAATAGTGCAATGTCCCAGTACACCTGATATTCACATGTTTTTCATACAGAAACGACAGAAATCATTGATGTTAGACGCCATTTCTGGCTCCCTCTTTTCCGTCGCTGTGATTACGTCACGTTGTTCGTTACTCTGATTGGTCCTAGCACTATCCAATTGCGTGCTGACATTTTGAAAGACAACCATAGATCCCGCCTCACGACTGAGAGCCGTCAATGGGTCGTGGCCAGACTATATATTCACATATATAGGATGGCTTGCCAGGCTAGGCCCAAGTGGCTGGGGAGAGGGAAATCTAGGCCTCCCTCCTCAGGCTGCTGCCCCTGCGACCCGACTCCGAATAAGCGGTAGAGGATGGATGGATGTACCTTCATTCTGCACACCTCTAAACACCCTGTGGAGGTTTTTTTTTTTTAAATATAGATTTTATTAAATTGTTCCATATTCAACCTTTAACACAAAATGTGTATTTTGTACACTAAATATTTAGTTCCAGACTATTTTGTTTGCAATTAAAAAATATTTAGGTTAGACCTAAATTTAGTTTGTAAACTAAATATTTAACTCCAAACTAAATATTTTGTTTGCAAATTACACATTTATTTTGTCAAATAATTAGGTCAAACCTAAATATTTAGTTTACAAACTAAATATTTTAAACTAAATATTTACTTTGTAAACTAAATATTTAGGTTTGACCTAATTATTTGACAAAATAAATGTGTAATTTGCAAACAAAATATTTGGAACTTTGGAATTGTGACATTTATAAATGTATGAAAGTAAAAATATGACTTAGCTATTTTTTAACTCGTGTTTTTCTCGTGACAGGCTAAATAACCCCAAATATTGCTGTTAAACCTTAACCGTGAAACTTTACAAAAAGCCCTCCAGATCTATCCTCCTTTCTCACTTTGCAGGTAATAAATCTGACCTCCACTCTCAGAGACTGGTGTTATTTGAGGACGCGTGCACTCTGGCTGAAAAGAACAGCCTTCTGGCTGCTCTAGAAACCTCAGCCAAGGAGGCCCAGAACATAGAGGCTGCCTTCATCCTGATGGCTCGAGAACTGTTAGCCCGCAACGGCATGACCATCGTAGACCAGAGCTCCCAGTGCCCTTCCCAGTTCATGTTGAGTGACAACTGTCAGCCTATTTATGGTGCCGCGCCTTCAGATAAGAAGTGTGACTGCTGAACAGACCCAAGGAGATTAAATATGTTATTGGATTTTTGTTTTATACGTTTATCTAAGAGAAAGGGACATTTATGTGTATTTCATAGCAAAACAAAGGCTTTCATCATGTTTAGATATTTTTTTAGTATTTATAGTTAGCAGGGGCCTGTAACAAGTTTAAATCAGACATCTTTTACGATATTCCTCTGACCGTGATAACAAGCCACACCTTTTGCTGAAGGACTCTGTACTGACACAATACTCCTTGTGCTTAATCTGTTTTAATTACAAAGCATTGTTTTAACATTGCCATAGTTACACCTGTTGGTTACACATAAACCTTTACAGGTGCCGCAATTGTTATTGAAGTCTAACAGACATTCACACTAACGTGTATATTTATAACCACATCATAGAAAAAATAGCACCCTTTTTCTGTTTAACGGACAGAATTAAAAAACAATTCGATAAACGTTACTAAAACTAAAATCAACTTTTGATTGCACTTCACAGGGGCTAGATCAGACATTAGCTTCTCATGAGCGTTAGTCGTTACATGTTTAACAGCACTTGTTTTAGTTTGGAGGACCTGGCGATGTACATCACTTTGTGTTAATAAAAATAATTTTAAAAAGTGCTTCTTTTGTGCCTTTTTAGTCGACTAGAAATCTAGACAGATATTAGCAAAATGACATGGCTTTTTACCTTTTTAGATCGCTTTACTTCTATTTGATTATTATCCAGCTGGATGGGTGCAATATTTTAAATGTACAATAATTTTACATAAAATAACGCAGTAATGTAAAATGTTACTATTGTTACGTATGTGCTGTAAGACTAGAAAGCTGATATTAGTGCAAAGGCAAATATAAACAAAGGTTACAGTTTCTTTATAAAACCTTTATGCTAGATAACTAAGGAAAAACCTACTGGAACAGTTGCATACATGACTGACTTAAAACTTATTCCTGCACATTCCTGTATTCTCTATCACAGCCTGTCCTGAGATGATTAAAAAAGCTCTTATCAAACCTCCTGCTACCTGTTGTGATTAAAGAAAAGTGTAAATATGAGGCAGAACGTGAGATGTTGCTGCTGATGGTGCTACTCCAGAAGCCAGCCTTCCCGTTGGAACACCAGCTCCACCGCCTCCTTCACATCCTCCACCACATAGGACGGCTGCAGGAGGGTGGGATCAAAGTGGAAGTCCCTGTGTCCGTGGAAGATGCGATGCTCGGTCACAGTTTGCGCTGGGTCCGATGGCAGCTCCGGCTGGTCTCTGCTGTACACTCCTGTGCACACCAGGATGGAGCTGCATCCCTCGGGCAGCTCCTCCTCTGACCCAAACACACCTGCAGCTCCACCCAATTTCACTTTGGGGACATCAACAGCTTCTGCTGCATGATCCACAGCACCTCCAACGCTCTTACCCTGCATTTTGACTCTGGAACGACGAGATGTCTGAAGGTAGCGATTGTAGAGGTTGGCTCCGTAAACATCAGCCATGGGGTTGTCGCTAC
>SSNS01000071.1:1012095-1039797 GCA_006937985.1 Aphyosemion australe | reverse complement strand
GTTGTTCATGACCCCAGCCAAAGGTCATATGTCATTGCATGTGCCTCCTCTCTGTCAAGAGCCTGGCCTCCTGTTGTTATCAGTTTTGAGTCCATAACCGCAACTTCTTTCACAGTCTGTTCAACTTTGGTGTTGGTTTGCGTTCAGTTCACAGTTCGTGATGTGTGTCATAGGGGCGATGGCAGACCCCCTTTCAGCCTCAGCTGAAGCAGCCTTTTGACTTTTGCAGCAAAGTTCATGTGCAGGGCTCCATGCTATGACCCCCAGGCCGTCACCCAGTGAAACAAAGTAGCTCACTCCATGATCAATAAAAATATCACCCTATCTTTAATATCTGATTAAATAGAAATGACAGAGTCCAGAGGAACAGTCAAGCCAGCCAGCATCATCATCGCAGCAAGGAACACCCGCACAACAGCACAGGTCCGCAGATCATGCACTAATCAAGAAATTAAATCATATTAAATCCATGCATAATAGGAACTCATATTATTCACTTTGCTAGGCCTTATTTAGAAATGGAAACCAAATTCAAGAATGTTTATTAGAAAGTGTACTACAGTTGTATACAAATTAGCAGACCTTTAACTTTGCCATGAGAGATTACATATAAGTCTCAGCGACATCACATGACCTCCAGACATCATTGAACCACCCTGTGTTTAATCTTTTATATTTTATCCTAATTATGATGGAAGCAGACACAGTCTGATGTCCTTCAGAGAAATTAACCTCTAACATTAGTCAAATAGATATTTCTAATCAAATAATGCAATTAACCTTCTGTCATAGACCAAATATGTATTTTATCAGCCTAATTTGCAAATGAATTTGTCATGTGCAGACAGTGTGACTCTAGATTATCTTTTTGAATTATCTGTTTCTGTATTGGTCACATTTAGGAATAGAATTACCGTCTCCTGCATCATTTTATATTAACCATTCAACTTTCCAAAGTTCAACTAAGTTGCAACACTCCTTGTTTCTGCTAATTTAGAATGTTTATTTTAGTTTTCCAACTGATTTTGCTCCGCTCCAAATTGTCATAATGTATCTGTTCTGAATGTTCTTGTAATTAATAATTTTTCACTGTTATTTATCTATTCATTTATGTATTTTCCATTTTAGTAGATATTTTCCGAACTAAGTAATTATCATTATGCGTATGTGCTGTTCACTATGCCGAATTAAGGGTTTTTTGTCAATTTTCCGTTGATAATATTGCCATTTAACTTATCAAACTTCACATGTGGTTCTTTTTATTTCAATTTACATAGCACAAAACGTCAATTTGGGGCCAAATCAAGCTTTTCCTATATAGGGACGTTATATCAGCTTTAATTCCAGGCTCACACAGCCTCTGTAGAGAACAGCGTCCTTTGTTTTCGCTCTTAAAAAGTCCAGTTTTGCTTTCCATCGCAGCCGCTGAAGCAAACACACATGACCACTCACTCCTCCAGACAGACACCACAGCAGCATTGTCCACACAGACCCTGAGCCCACACGGCTCGGAACCAGAACCTCAGACACACCTCCAGCGCACACACACATGCAGGCCTCCTCCATGATGGTCAACGCCCACTGAGCAGCAGCACGCACACAGGTTCCAAGCACACACATGAAACGCAACAGGATCAGGCAAAGTTACTGCATGCACACCGCAAATCACACCAAGACAACAAACAACTAATCATTTATCCACGTAGCCACACACACCTCAACTCATGCGCTAGGCAGTAGGAGGGAGTCTACTGCCTGTCTTCACTATTTCCTCTGGCCTAATGCCACTACCCCTTAATTAAGAGTCCATACAATGCCCTAATTAAGAATTGACAGTTAAACCATTATATTAACTTCGGCCAATCCAGGTGAATTCGTGGCGCTTCTACTCCACGGGGTTACCAGACCCAGCTGTGGCCTAATGCCCACCTGTAGCCCGGNCCAGTTTTGCTTTCCATCGCAGCCGCTGAAGCAAACACACATGACCACTCACTCCTCCAGACAGACACCACAGCAGCATTGTCCACACAGACCCTGAGCCCACACGGCTCGGAACCAGAACCTCAGACACACCTCCAGCGCACACACACATGCAGGCCTCCTCCATGATGGTCAACGCCCACTGAGCAGCAGCACGCACACAGGTTCCAAGCACACACATGAAACGCAACAGGATCAGGCAAAGTTACTGCACGCACACCGCAAATCACACAAAGACAACAAATAAGTAATCATTTATCCACGTAGCCACACACACAGCTCAACTCATGCGCTAGGCAGTAGGAGGGAGTCTACTGCCTGTCTTCACTATTTCCTCTGGCCTAATGCCACTACCCCTTAATTAAGAGTCCATACAATGCCCTAATTAAGAATTGACAGTTAAACCATTATATTAACATCGCCCAATCCAGGTTAATTCGCGGTCTCTCATTATCCACGGGTTAACCACCCCCAGCTTTGGCCTATTGCCCAACTTTCGCCCGTCGGCTAAGTCGCTGGATTGCCAGATCCGAGAGCTCAACTACTTTGGCAGTTGTTTCGGGACGCCCCCAACTTCCCTGGCATTCAAACCAAACTGAATGCGTGACCCGGCGGCCTCGCACTGGGCTCGTCACGTCCTGGAGCAGGCAACACTTCTCTCCGAACTCGGCAGTCCGTCTTCGAAGTATCCGACAAAACAATGGCTCGAATTTTAAAACACACAAATTGACAGCCGAGACTACGGCAAATGTCCGACGAACAAATAATTTAATTATCCCCAATATGCAGAGTTCGACTAAACAGGTCCTGCTTACCAGTAATGAAGTCAACGCTGTCGTCCGTCTTATCTTTGTTCCAGCCTCGTCATCGCCCAATTATCGGCAGTTTGATGACAGGACGGCTTGGTTTCCCAACGTCCAGTGTCCAAATAATCGTCGCTTGGTCAGAAGATTCCACGGAGTGCCCCCTCCAAATTGTTGTGGAAAAATATGGTGTTTCTCTGTCTCTTTCTGTTCTCTGATGTATTTTGGTCAAAGAATATGATGTTCCAGCAGCTCGTCTGTCGTCACTCCTTTCAGGCCCGTGTGATGAGGGTTCTGGCCTTCTTCTCTCCTCCGAGCTGTTTCAGCATTTGACTTCTCGCTGTTTTTCCACACTCCCAGTTCGTTAAAATCTTCTGACCGAACAAAGAACGAGCCATAAACTACTGCCTCGTTGCAATCAACGTAAACTCTTTATTTCACTCAATCATCTTTTATTGTAACCCGATGTACATTCGGGGAGATTCTGTCCATCTCCCCTCGTATAATGGCGAATCTGAAGTTTCACAGTAAAGACACTTGATTATATTCTTTCTCCTGGACCCGCCTATTGGAGCCCAAGGCCATAAATCTGATTTTCCCTGGAGACTGAGATTCTCCTGGTGCCAGGCTCGGAACTGGTCTTTGTCTGTATCTTCTCCTGCTGCTGTTATCTGTCCCTAGGTCAGAGTGTTCTCACCTCCCTTTGGACAGTTTTACGACACCAGAACTAGACCTTCACATGAGATTAAAACCTTCTTACTTCAGCTGGAATTCACAGCTTGATGTAAACATGCATAAATCATGGTTAAATGCAGATCAATAAAGAGTACAAGAATCATATGTGTATCAATAAACCTGGAAAGAAAAGTGATTAATATATTTGATTCCCTGGATTCTAAGTTCTAAAATTAAAGGTACAACAGGTAAAAAATATTATTTCCCGACAAGGCCCAGACTTCCATCTCACCAGCCACTTGGGCCAGCTCCTCTGGGAAATCCCAAGGCGTTCCCTGGCCAGCCGAGAAACATAGTCCCTCCAGCGTGTCCTGGGTCTTCCTTTGGGTCTCCTCCCGGTTGGACGTGCCCAGAAAACCTCACCAGGGAGGCGTCCAGGAGGCATCCTAACCAGATGACCAAGCCACCTCAACTGGCTCCTCTTGATGTGGAGGAGCAGCGGGTCTACTCCGAGCCCCTCCCGGGAGAAGACTGAACTTCTCACCCTATCTCTAAGGGAGAGCCCAGACACCCTGCAGAGAAAACTCATTTCGGCCGCTTGTATCTGCGATCTCGTTCTTTTGGTCACTATGGTAAAATGGTAACTGGCCTGTATTTGTGTAGCGCCTTCTTAGGGTTCTACAACCCCCCAAGGCGCTTCATAACCCAATCAGTCATCCACACATTTACACCCTGGTGGTGATGAGCTACAATGTAGCCACAGCTGCCCTGGGGCACATTGACAGAGGTGAGACTGCAGAGCACAGGCACCACCGGTCCATCCGACCACCACCAGCAAGCAAGGTGGGTTAAGTGTCTTGCCCAAGGACACAACAGCAGCATTCTCTGGAAGGAGCCATGATCGAACCTACAACATACCGATTACTGGACAACCTGCTCTACCTCCAGAGATACTGCTGCCCCTACCCAAAGCTTGTGACCATAGGTGAGGGTAGGAACGTAGATCGACCGGTAAATCAAGAGTCTCACCTTCAGGCTCAGCTCTCTCTTCACCACAACAGACTGGAACAACGCCTGCATCACTGCAGACGCAGCACCAATCCACCTATAGATCTCTCAGAACAATATGTCCACCAATGATTCTCTGAAATTAGTTGCGGAGTAGTTGAGGATACCTGGAAACCATCTCAGTTTAGTTTTGGTGAGTCAGAAAGTCGAGGAAATGTGCAGCAACCTTTGATTTGGATAAAATGTGCAAAACTGTTTGCTTGCATTTAGCAGCAACTCAGGAGGACGTAGAGCTCTTTATCCACTAATCTGAGGTCAATCCCAGCTCCCTCCAGGGAGTCTACTGTTGTGTCCTTGAGCAAGACACTTCAACTAGCTTTCCTATGTTGGTGGTGGTCAGAGAGGCCAATGGCACAAAATGATATTCTCACCTCTGTCAGACCGTCCCAGGGCAGTTGTGGCTGCGTAGTTTACCATCACCAGCAGTGTGTGAATGTGTGAGTGTGAAAAAGCTTTGGGTGCCTTGAAAAGCGCTATATAATTCTAATCCATTATTGTTATTCATGTCAAGTTACCCAACTGACCTGGCCAAAAACAAAACTTCTTGCAAAAGTGTCAAAAGTACCAATTTAGTTGATTTCCAACTGGAAATTTGCATATTTTCTTGTATTTTTGTCTCTCCAACTTGGTGCCAACATTGCAGCGAGGTACTGGCTTCAGGTGCATTTTACATTAACTTGACTTTTTTTAATTTTATTTTCAGTTTTTCATCCTGCATGTTAAACCTTCACATAGCTTTACTCTCTGGTTTACCGATTCATTATCCAGGTCTACTGTTATCAATATTTTAGGTAAAATGAAGCCTTTAGAATAAAAAAGTCACTTTTCTCCCACCGAGCTGAAGAATAACTCCACCAAGTGGTTGTCCACCAGCTGTCACTACTTGATTTATATGTTGCTTTTAGTGTAGAAGTAATGTGAAGTTATGTAGAAACGGAGCTTTCAAAACTAATTCATCATAACTGCAATTCAATCCAACATCAATATAGCTTTGAGGTTACACCAAAAAATACACAATTCATCTGAGAAAAAACGCGTACAATAAGCAATTAGAATAGAATAGAATAGAATAGAATAGAATAGAATAGAATAGAATAGAATAGAAAGCCTGCAGCAGATCAGGAGAGTGAAGCCAGCAGCGAGGACCCCAGGGAACGGGGCAGCGATGAGGGAAGGCAACCAGAAACCGAGAGAGTCAAATGGGCGTGCAAAGCAACCAACACACACAACCATACAGATACACAAACCAGGACATGTTCAAAACACACACATATAGTGCTCTCAAGTACCTGCACACAAATGAAACTACACAAACATCACCCGAGACAAATCTTTGAGTGCTCACCCCGTCAAATTATCATTAATCTTTTCTTATCTGCAGATCTTCTTTAATCTTCTTTCTCTGGGTTTCTTTCTTCATCTTCCTCCTCCATCAAATTCCAAAGATCTGTCACATTCCATATTCCCATCAGGAGAGACAGCACCACAGCCCCGCTGTTATCCAGAGTTCCTGCCCAAGTCAAAGTATCGCTCCAGAATCCTGTCAGTGTGTCATTCAAAAGCTCGCTCCAGAGTGCGTTACTTCCCATCTGACTGTCACTTCTTATTTTTCACCGTCATTCCACTCATTGGTTCAGTCAGGGGAACGGCTTGTGGCTCACTGATCAGAGGTGAGATCAGAATCTCATCTAAATCTGAACACAAACATAAACTCACTAACAAATCAAACCTGGGTCTGACAGAGGGCAGGGGGTTAAGGCAGGTGGGCCACAGAAGGGTCAACAAGGGGAAAGAGTGCGAGACGGAAAATGAAAGAGGGAGATGAAAAGAGAAGAATGAAACAACAGGCAAAGTGGGAGAAAAGAGAAGAGGAAGAAATCCTCCAGAGTGCCTTTCTTGCTCCGGCGGGACAAAAGGTTACAGCATGACGGGGTGGGTGTCAGGTGATGTGTGACAAGTCCAAATTAAAGATGACATAATGGTGGGGGCCCAGATGGGGTCTGAACTGGGGTTTGAGTGAGAGTAAGGGCGGGGGCAGGCCGTGGTGGTGGAGTCGAGATGGGCCACGCTAGGCCAGGCCGGGCTGAGCTGGGCTGGGCTGGGCTGGGCAGCAGGGGGCTACCCTGCAGGCTCCTCCATATGGAACGTGTTAGCCTAGCGATTGCTAATGAAATGCAGGCTGACGTCAGGCAGACACCCACCCATTGTTTTGCTGCTTAATTTGTTATAATATTTGTCTTACAAATGAGGATTTTGCCAGGTCACAGGGCAATGACTTTTAGTGTGTGTGTGTGGGGGGGGGGCTGCAGCAGGAGCCTAAAGATGAGGCTTCAGACGGGGTTTATGCTTTACAGCGAAAGTCAGGAAAGGCTACGGGTCTTAGCTTAAGACCAAAACACAAGAAGAGCCAAGGCCTCGGCTGTAGGTGGAAGTAAGTAGCACAGCTGGGTGCTTTGTGAAGGGAGGGACCGCTGCACGAGTATCTGTTCACTGCATGTGGAAGGTTTTAGCATCAACAAACATTTCTGCAATATTTGTTTAAGGAATGCATCGTTCAAGTTTACTACCGCATCTGCTTGTCTGTTTAACGCATCCTCATTTATACCCATGCAGGGAGCATTACAAACATGCATCCGTGTGCTTTCCAACACGCAGAGAGATCTGTGCAAAATGGGCACATCAAGTTTAGGAATGCTTTTGTTATTCCAAGAGGAGTTGTGCTGTAATTGACCACCTGGGCATTTGGCAGGAGTCAGAGGGAAAGAGGGTAAAGACAGGAACGAGGTAGGTGTGAGTGGAAAGAATGAAAGAAACAACAAAACAAAAGCAGCAAACAGAAGAAAGACGAGAAAGAAAAAAAAACGGAGAAAAGGGATGAATGGTGGAAAAGTTTGAGCTGCGCCTCCATTCTTTCACTCTGACATGTCAATTCTAAGGCACTTTATTGGCATGAGTAATGATGGGAGGTGTTGCCAGGGTAATTACATAGCACATTAAAGGGTTTCATAAACATTACAGTTCCTCCTCTGCTCGGTGGCAAGGCTAAAGGGGAGAGGAAGAGGGAAAAAACCTGAATGGGCGAACCGGACATGGTGAAGGAGCAGAAGCAGCACAACAGGGAGCAGAAAGGAAGATGGAATGGTAAAGGGCACTTACCAGGGAAGAGGTGGAGGAGGAGGAAGAGGAGGGGGAGGAGAAAAGGGATGACAGTAGTGAAAGTTACCGTGCTCATGGATTCCATCGCTGAGCGCCTGAACACGAAACAGGAAGAAAAAAAACAACGTGCCGGACAAGCGTCCAACACAAACCCCAGCTGCGATTCACATCGCAGTGCATGGAAAGTGACAGGGTAACACTCTCTTTCTCTCACACACACACACACACACACACACGAGTCTGTGCATACTGTTGTTGACACGATCTTTGCACATACCCAGGAACTGTTTGCACTGCCGCCACATATCCCACACACTCAGCTGCACGCGGTCTGTCGCTGAGGGTCCTCACACACACACACACACACACACACAGTCAACCAAACACACACAACCGCAAAGGGCCATAATTAAACAAACATCCACCCAGTTGCTGAGCATTGCATATTTATGTACAACCTCATTGGTCAAAAGCAATTAACTTATACATGCTCTCCGTGCCGAAAAGCCCAGCCCCGCAGCGCCACGCCTGCTCCTAATCGACATCACGCAGGTTTTTCTGTGTTTACCCTGTAGTGTTGCAACATCTGTCTTGAGTTTTGCACATCTAAATGTCAAAAGTAATACTCACATTGTCCCTGTTGTTGATGAAACCCGTGTCTGTCTCTGCTTTAGCTTTATTGGGATGTTCAGAGGGTCTCGAATAGTTGGCCGCGGTCGTGAGGTTCTGTCAGGAGTTTTTGATGAGATTGATTTATGTACCAGGTGCAGAAGGATAGTGCCTTCCAAGTTTGACGTCTTTATGATTTTAGCACACGGCTTTATTGATGTAAAATGTCCAAAGTTCCAACAAACGGTCTTGCCAGGGCGGCCAGAGGCAAAGATGAGACAGTGCTGCTGCTGGATGACATATATTTTTGGATGTTAGCGAAGGATTTTGCTTTTTGTGCTCGAATGAAAGCAGCAGATGTTTAGTATTATTAAGCACTTTAGCAAAGCTCACCCACAACAATGACAATAAACTGCTGCAGTCGCTGAATAAATTACATTCTGAAGCTCCGCTAAGAATGCAGGTGTAGACGGAGGAGGCACGATTGATTCTAAAAGAGGGATTTGGCTCAGGCTAGATTGCTTGAATAATTACCCTGACGTGTATCCAAAGCAACATCAAACCCTCCAACATGAAAGTGTCAAAGTAAAGTTATTCCAGTGCTTTAGCTGGACTATGTATAGAGACAACAGCTGCAACGGATTCTGGGATGAAGCAGAGTAAACGTTCACATTTGCTGGATTAATCTTGCAAAGCGAAAGAAGGGAGCTGGCTGCGAACCACCAACATCGCCGCTAATAAAAACAATATTTTGCTTTTCTCTTCATCTCATCCAAGGCTCACCATTGCTCTCTGCTAATTGATTCCTGCTCTCACTTAGCTGCAGCTGTCGATTCTCTCATCTCGCAGACGCGAACAAGTGGCAAACAGGTTCTCATTTCAAAGCCGAGCACACTGTACACATTCCTTGACTTTGCGTGGGCCCCCTGTCATCAAAGGGGCTTTATTAAGTGTCTCATACATTTACACATTGGGTAACAGTTTAAACTTGGCCCGTGATTAACGGAGTAGGGATATCTATCCCAGAAACCAGTGTTAGGCTGACATCTCAACATCTGATGTGGAGTTTAGGGGTTCATGTCTGCAGGTATTAATCAAAACCACAAGCCTCTCTCTCCACCCAGAGGTCCCACATACACACAGGTTCCTGGTCCCAACGCCCATCCAAACAACTCACAGCGTATACACAAACCTAATTGGACACGATCCACTGCACTTGACACATCTGAAAGGGCCAAATCTGAACTTGGTGTCACCAGAATGATGGATTGCATTTAGGCTGTTGAAAGTTTTCAGAATATCAAACACTTTGGAGGACACAGCGGGTGGGTGTGTGTGTGGGGGGTGTTGCCTGTCTGCCAACTTATCTCCGACAGCATCTGAAACAAGCCATTTTTAAACTTGACATCTTATCCACACCTCCACACATGCATGCACAACTGTGTTAATGAGTCAACAACTGGCTCAAACGCTCTGGGCTCCGCGTTGGGTTGTACTCCAGTCACCCATAACACAGAGTCACGCATGATGACCTCGGGGTCAGGCCATAATGCCCTCTTATAATGAGAGTGCCGTTTGGGGATTTGTTGAGGCTCTGATAGAGAAAAGGGCGGGCACACGCAATGCATCCTGGGTCTTTGTCTGGGTGCTGACGGTATTGACAAGCACTGATCGATGTTAATTGCTAAACCGAATGGCCATATTGACCCAGCTCCCGGGATGAAGAAGGCCCAGTCAAAGAGAAAGAAATACAAAAAGGGAAAGCGAGCGGCCCAGACCTACAGCAGATGCAGCGCTGCAGACACACGTAAAACTACCACACACACACACGCGCACACACACACACACGTGCCTCATTCACTAAATGAGTCTATGCACATGAAGGCATCACGTCTATCAATGCCAAGTCTATTATAACAGAGGGTGTGTGTGTTCTGGTGTGTGTGCGCATGTGTGTGTGTGTGTGTGTGTGTGTGTGTGTGTGTGTGTGTGTGTGTGTGTGTGTGTGTGTGTGTGTGTGTGTGTGTGTGTGTGTGTGTGTGTGTGTGTGTGTGTGTGTGTTCTTTAGCTAAGGATCAATAGGCAGAAGCTGCAGAGGCAAAGACATGAGTAATCAATATGCTGGCTGCAAACAGAGGGAGGGACAGAGGCAGCAGATAAAGAGGAAGTCCACTGAGACTAAAGAGACAAACAGGGTGGATGTGAAATAAATGTGCAATGAAAAGAGTTTTATGTGTTCTTTTTAAATGTGTATACATTTCTGTTTTTTAAAGATGACATTTGCATTTTTATGTGAGCACAAGCACACAACAAGTCAGATTAGCAGATTAAGAGAGAAATTATGACGGGCATTCTCTTTGGTGACTGAACGTTCACTTCTTTAACTGTCCTGATATCATTTCACATCTCAGTCTCAATGATGCTTCAGACGTTTGAGGATGAAGGTGAAACATGTCTAAGAGGTTTTGGTCATCTGCGTAATCATGATGAGAATCTCCAGTTCCACCACATCCCAATGGTTCTGGACTGGTTTGAGATCTGGAGACTGTGGAGGTGAACTCATGTTCATGATCTAAAAACCAGTGAGAGGTGATCTGAGCTTTGTGACATGTTGCATGATCCTGCTGGAAGTAGCATCAGAAGATGGGTCCAAGTGGTCATAAAGGGATGGACATGGTCAGCAACAATTCTCAGGTAGGCTGTGGGGTTTAAACCAGGCTCAGGAGTCCTATAGGTGGGACAAGAAAATGTCCCTCACATCATTACACCATCAGCAGCCTGAAGAAATGAAACGAGGCAGGATGGATCCATGCTTTCATGACTAATTCTGACCCAAACGTCTGAATGTTGAAGCAGAAATCCAGAATCATCAGACCAGACATCACTCGTTCTCTTGTTATGCAGTTCTGGTGTTTCTGTGTGAGTTTTAGCCTCGGTTTCCTGTAGCTGGCGGGAGAGACACCTGGTGTGGTCTTCTGCAGCTGTAGTCCATCTGCTTCAAGGTCCAACAGAGATGTTACTCTGCAGACCTTGGCTGTAACTGGTGGTTATCTGAGCTACTGTTGCCTTTTTAATCATCTAGAGCCAGTCTGCTGGTTCGCCTCTGACCTCTAACACCAGTAAGATGTTTTCATCCACAGAAGTGCTGACAGGGTATTTGCTCTTTTCTGACCATTCTCTGTAAACCCCAGAGATGGTTGTGGG
This sequence comes from Aphyosemion australe, assembly GCA_006937985.1. NCBI lineage: Eukaryota > Metazoa > Chordata > Actinopteri > Cyprinodontiformes > Nothobranchiidae > Aphyosemion > Aphyosemion australe. The sequence continues at coordinate 1,028,302 of SSNS01000071.1, read as the reverse complement.
TGAAAATCCCAGATCGGCAGGTTCTGATTGTCTGACACCAACAACCATAACATGTTTAAGGGTAAATATAATTTCTTCTCCATTCTAATGCTCAGTTTGAACACCAACAGGTCATCAGTTAGATGACTAACGTTGCTGCCATGTGATTGGTTGATTAGCTTTTCCTTTTAACAAGCATCTGAGCAGGTGTTTTAAAATTGAGCTAATCTCTCCAGATTACCTCCAACACACATTCACCACACTGATAACCCAAGCCCAGTTCCTCTCCTCTCCTCACCCTTTCTCTTTTTCCTTTTCACTCCAAGATGTGCACTAGTCCCCTTCTTGACCCCTCACATGTGAGCTTTAAAATACCAGACAGGCCCATACCTCATCACCAGAACGCGGTTCAAATCCCTCTCCACAACATTTACACTAATGTCCCTTGCAGCGTTGCGGCGAGCACAGAAAAAGCACCCAGACACAGGTGCAAAGATGGAGAGGGAGCCAGTAGAGGGGGGAAGAAGGCCAGGGGCTTGTCTATAGTGCATGACTGGAAAGGCATTCAACCACAATGCTCTCCTACCCAGCCCTGCTCAACTCTGTCCAGTTGCAAAAGCGTGTGTGTGTGTGTGTGTGTGTGTGTGTGTGTGTGTGTGTGTGTGTGTGTGTGTGTGTGTGTGTGTGTGTGTGTGTGTGTGTGTGTGTGTGTGTGTGTGTGTGTGTGTGTGAATGAAAGGTATGGCAGGAGTGCTGTGTTGGCTTGGCTGACCGTCTGCGGTTGTGCGGCGGTGAGAGGGAGTTTTTTGGGAGCGCAGAGCGGGCGTTGCTGCCGAAATCCCTGAGAAATGTTCGTTTTGGATCCGTGTCCGTGCTTACATACCGCCCTGCCGACCGTCTCCCATTCTCCTTTTCATTTCACCCTCTTAGGGTTTAACTTAAAAGTTATGAAATAAGGGGGGGGGGGGGGTAAATGCATCACTTGCAGGGTGTGTGCGCGCGCGCGCATGTGAGCGCGCAATGTCCTCCAGTTTTTCACCACCAGTCCTGATTCTGAGCTGCAAAGGGAGTGAGGTTATCTTTAGAGGAGAACGGAGGCTTAATGGCATAAATTCACTTGACTCAACCAGGAGATTTTTTTAGAAACGGTTGAATTTTCAGCTGCTCTCACTCAAGAACTCATCTGTTCTTAAATGCACTTTCTTTCTGCAGCTGAATTAATGTCGGTGCCATGACATCACTCTCATTGTTTCCATGCATTCTCCTTGTTTCAGGAATTACCACAAACCGGAGCCAAAAACAAGGCAGAAAAACACAGAACTCCCGAAAAAAGAGGGCTCTGACTTCCAATAATTAATGAAACGAGTTAGTTTGCGTCGTGACATCATCGCACCTCATTAACAGATGTTTTCACATTCTGCAAGTTTTGGTCAGCATCTTATAAATCCCATTTTCATCCGATGAGAGAGAGAGAGAGAGAGAGAGAGAGAGAGAGAGAGAGAGAGAGAGAGAGAGAGAGAGAGAGAGAGAGAGAGAGAGAGAGAGAGAGAGAGGAGAAGGGGGAGGAGGAGGGAGGATTGATCCGCGTCTGTTAAAATCTTGTTCTGGTTTTTCTTGGAGTGAGGTCTGTGCCTGCCGACGCGCCTCTCCTGCGCAGCCCCCCTCAAGAAGAGCAGATTTTTTCCTTTAAAAAAAGAAAAGAAACCTTGGATTTTTTCTGAAAAGGAGACGGATCTGCATAATACCAGTGAAGTGGATAAAAGCTGCACGGCTGGGTTCTTGTTGCGTTTTCTCCTCTGGTGTCTGAATGAAGCAGGGAGGCAGATCTATGGGGGAGCAGATTCTGCTCCGGGGGTCGATCTGTCAGCGTGACTTTGACTAAACACGTCTTGCTTTAACTTTTTATTGTTATTATTTCTCCACAAACTGCTGCGCTCCTCTCACTCAGCTCCTCTTGCGCCGCACGGTTCGCTTTTCTCAGAACGAAGAGACTTTTTTTCTTTCAGGGAAACTGCCTAAACTTTCTACGTTTAAAAAAATAAATAACAAGATCGGATTGCATTTTTTCCCTTGAAACATTTTGGAGGTGATGTCATCGTGCTGTGTTTTGGCAGGTATTTTGTGCGGAGAGGGCGCAGCGAGGACTGCTGCAGCCAGGCGCTAGACGCAGCCGCTTCTGGGGAAGTCCGGAAAATCAGGTGCAAAGTGCGGCGTGTCATTTCCTCGCTGTGTCGCGGGTGGCTGAGTCTGCCACCCAGTCGCAGCTGTTCCCATCATCTCCAGTCACCCCTCCCTCCCACTCTCCCCCCCGTCATTATCCCCTCCTGTTACAAAATCAGCTCCTGAGCTGGACCGCTTCGGGACTTTATCACCCGCTCTCTCGAACACTGTTGGCCGGTGTCACCTGAGCCGCTGCCCCGTGGAGTGGAGGCGCAGACATGACCGAGGTCGTCTCGCGTCCTGCGCCCGCAGAGCCCCCATCTCCAGGTCGCGGTTTGATCCATCAGCAGGTAGTTCTCCTCCAGGAGCTTCTAACCACGCGCTGCTGGGACTAAGCCTGTATTTCTGCACCGGGACAAGTCCTGTTTCATCATCTCAGAGGTTTTAATCCATCTGGAGCCCCGACTGTTGCGCTGGAACGTTGCGCACTGGATTACGCACGCGCCGCATCTGTTTGGCGGGGTTAAGCATCGCCCTGGGGGTCAGAAAGGTCGATTGGTATTGGCCATCAGTGAAGCGTGAACGCGCTTTCACCTGTTCCTCTCGGGCGCGCGCACCGCCAGCGTTTTAAGTCTGCGCTCCCCCCCGCCCACCCATCTGTCCCTCCAGCTGTTAAAGGTTGCCCGGCGGTCAGAGTGGCACAGTCACAGCCCCTTCCTGCCCGAACCTGCACATTCACGCACACCGGGAAGTTCCGGGGACACGCCGATGCCAACAGGAGTGACCTCTGACTCTCTGGCTCGGACTGCATCCATCAGATTCACGACTCAGAGCGGGACTCTCCGCTCCGGACTGCCGGACTGGCTCACACCGAGCGAGGAGACTGTCTGGGACAAGCTCCATAGTGGAGTGGGGAAGCAATGTGGTCCCTTCTTTCCACGTTGACCGTCTTGTAAGTCACTTTTTTTCTTTATTTTCATGTCATCTCTGCAGGTTTTCTTCTCATTTGTTTTAAAATGTGGGCTGCAGATGAATAAGCAGAAGAAGGTGGTTGCAGTGTCAACCGATTACATCAGAAAACATGCAGTGGAAGGGCCTGTTATGATTGGCTGACAGTTCAGGGTCACTGGGTCAGAGTCAGGGCCATGTTACTCATAAAACCCACCATAAACATCTCCATCAGCATCTGCACTTGCTTTAAGAAATGATGATTCTTCTGCTGCCAAGAAAATGTGCTTTTTGCTCGTGAAAATATTTCAGAAGTTGAGTCAAATAGCAGTTTTTATCAAGTGGAAAAGGAAACTGATCAGGTGCCAAATGGAAGGGAGGAGGAGACAGATTCAGGGGTCTTGCCCAGTCGAGGTGTGTCTTCTCAAAAGCCAAAGGATTTATTTTTCTTCCTGTGTGTCGGCGGTTCTTCTCCCAGATGGCAGTCATCTCTAGATACTTCTCATTCCTTGCACAACCTGAACAGGGTGTGTGCTGCTGCTGCTTGTGTCTCCCAGCCTTGCTCTCTCACCCTCTCTCCATTTATCTGTCTACATCTGCCTTTTCCTGCCCAAACACCACTTTTCTTTTATTCCCTTTTTCTCTGACATAAACACATGAATTAATAACCGATGACTGATGGCACCCCTGGCATCTTCAGAAGCCCACTCTGCCTGTTTAGTCTGCTGCTTTGACTTTAGGTTTCTCGGTGCCAATTAACTCAACACTTATTTCCATCTCACCTATCAGCAAAACCACAGCAGCTTTTCTTCATCTCAAGCTGTTTTATCATCAGAATCGTACGTTTTTCAGTCTGCAAGAAAAAATAACTGGGCTTTTAGTCCCTACAACCTGTGACCGCCACATCCTGAAGTCCTCTGCTTTTGTAACCGTTGCTGCATCACGGGTTAGCGCTGCTCACAGCCATGCTAGGTTCTAAAACAAGGCCTGCTTGCAGAACATTTGAAACTCTTGAACTGTGCAGAAGCATTGGCGTACCACGGTAACCACCGCTACACACGGCTGAAACCGCTGCTCCGTGCTGAGTCCCACAGGTCGACCACTCTCACTCCGCGCTCTTGCCCAGTCCGCGGTGCTGAGGCCTGCTCGTCTAACCACAACCTCCATATGGTTGATCTTCTGGGATGCAGGTTTATGATGTCAGATGGCTGCTTGTTTTGGCAGCCCACCCGGGCACACTGGGCTTTCCCTCTCTCCGTACCTCCTTCGGTCTTTCTTCTCCCTGACTTTTTACTTTGCACTCTCTTATTTTCTCATTTTCTCATCCCTCCCCCCTCCTTCGCCACCACCGGCTGATCTGATCCCGTCTCCCTCTTTCCTCTCTCCTTCTTTTTCTCTCTGTAGCTGGCATAATATAGAGTGTCTGTGGTTTTTGTGGGAGCGGGGGAATCCAGTGCTGAGGCACTTTTCCTACAGCGTCCTCGGCAGCAGTGCAGCCGTGGTGTTTTAACAGCTGAGAGTCCTCACAATGCACAGGCGCTCTGGGTTCTTTTTTTCAGCTGCGCAGGCAAAATCCGAGGGCCAACGCTCTGCTGCATTTCCCAGGATGTCTGCATCTATTAGGACAACCCAGGAGCCAACACACCAGCTATGGAAGATAAATGTTGAGACAGGAGGAAAGGAAAATGAGAGGAAACAAGAAGGTTGTGGATGGCACACGTGTGTGAGTCAGTTAGGCGGTGACATGTGTTACAATGTTCAGGAGTTAGACCCTTCCCCTTTCCATTATTTGTCTTCTTGTCTACTTCTCACGTCTCTCCTCGCTCTGTGGTTACACCTCTGTCTTTAATTTGACCGCTTTTTCTCCTCCGTCCTTTGAGAGGCATAACCCCGATGTTATTTTGACCCCATCTCCTCCACCTCACATCTGTACATCTGCCAGTTCTTTCAGATTTTATCTCCCGCTTCTTTTATTTTCTGTCAGCTCTTGTCTGCCTCATCTCTCCTCTGTTTGCTCTAAATCACCTTCTTCTTCACCGTTCTGTACCTCTCGGTCCACCTTCCCTTTCTGTCGGCTATCTGCTTCTCTCGGCACGTCTTTGCCTCGGCCCAGCTGTCAGCTGTCTGCTCCTCCCATGTACACACATTCACCCTGCACACATCCTCACATCTGTGCCCATGAGGGTGCGGAGGAGTCACCTCGCTAACCCTAAACATGAGGAAAGATTGGAGGCAGGGGATGATGGGGAAAGGTAGAGTAGACAGAAAGATTGGAAGAGAGAGATAAGCTTGAGGAGCAACAGGGAGGACTGTGAGCCAGGGAAAGGAAGAGAGAGAGAAGAGGCATGCTGAGAGATAGCACAAGATGAGGTGAAGAAAGACAAAATTCATAGAATTGCTTTTCAGCCCACACACTTGGTTCTGAACTTCATCAAGTGTTCAGCCACTAATTCAGAGCTGTTCAAGGACTGCCAGGGAAGATTTTGCAACACAATCACTCCCTTACTAAAGCCGTAAATAACCTGTGATGCATTCAAGGTCAAGGTCTACATGTCAATTAAGCAATGCAATAGAGAGATGAATGTTAATTTTAAACGTAACCAGCTGTTTTTCTCCCAAACGTCTCTAAAAGGTTAACTCTAAGCACCGCTACATTCAAATATCTGCATCTTTTCATGCAGAATGATTCATAATTCCGTTTACTGTGCCGCCACTAATGGATTCTTCCATAAACTGTTTTTCCTCACATCTTAGGAGCTCACTTTCCCACTTATTCAGAGCATCTCTAAAAGCAAAACCACAATCCGCGGCTCTCAAAAGCCACATCACAGCTGAGTGAACACCTGTAGTCCAGTCCAGCTGTCTACATACACGGAGCAGCCAAATGAGCCAGCCCATTTCCTCAGATGTCCAAACCAAAGCGTGTTCGACTTGTCTCGGCATGTTTGCCATTTCTCCATGGTCCAGTCAGGTCATTTGCAGGCCAGATTTTGGTGTGGAAAATGTCAAAGACAGGTCAGAGAGCGGGTTCAGACAGAAGGCTGGTGGCGTTACTATAAACACCGCTCTGGGTGTTGTCCGTCTTCCGATTCCTGGACATCTGCCGGTCTGTATGTCAAGTGGCTGTGCCAATCTGACGCCCAGCAGTGTGAAAAATCACCCAAAAAGGAAATGAGATGTAGAACAGAGAGAGCACGGGGAACAGAAAGAAATGGAAATGATGGTGTCATGCCCAGCTCTTCCAACATTCAGTATGTTTACAGTCATCTCTTTCTGCTTTTTCCAGATGTATCCAGATGTTGCTGGTGATGTGCAATCCATTGCAGGTGAGGGCCTGAATGCATGCCAGAGATTATTTAAGCATAAAAGCCATGTTGTATGTTGGTTTTGTATGCTGTCCTTCAAATATGCTCACAAACGGCGGATGTGCTTGTGGGTGTCCCAGCAGGTACTTGGCGTAGATGGAGTCAACTTCAGCGTGCACGTGGAGAACCAGACACAGGTGCGAGACACCATGAGTCGGAGACACCACCGGGTCTACCAGCTCTACAGCCGCACCAGTGGCAAGCACGTCCAGGTGTTGGGACGCAGGATCAGTGCCAGAGGAGAGGACGGAGACAAATATGGTAAGACACACAAACACACACGTACAAATGGAAAGTAAAACTTAAACCCCTAATGTGTGAGAGGCTCACTAGTGCATGCATACACGCCATCTAACGGGAACAAAGACTTAAAGGTTGACCAGATGCATGCATGAATGGAGGCAGAATGCAACCGTGCACACACATGTGCACACACACACACACACACACACACACACAGAAAGAGCAGGCCTCCCCAGGCTCTGGAGAAGGGGCAGTGGAGCTTGTCTGGGGAGTACAAAGACCTCGTCGACTTGCTGCTGACTCAATGATTCACAAGAGAGCAAAAGACGGAGACAGAAAGAAAAGGTGGTTCTTAAAAAGTGTGTAAGTTAAAGGAAGAAGCCTGGCAGGTAGAGTGTTAGAAACTCATCCTCTTCATCGATCCTTCCATTGATTTTTCATCCTTCCTGTTGTCTCTTCTGGATTTCAAACAGCAGGCGTCTTCTCCCTCCCTCCATCATCCTCACTCCAACACTCTCCCTGTCCCTCCCCCCACTTCTTCCCCATGCTCAGAGTGTAACGGTGGCTAACCAGTCCTCAAACCACACTGGATGGTTGGGGAGATAAAAAAGCAAAGCTGTAAAGCTGACACATTTCTGAATGTGGCAAATCTTTTCCATTTACAAGCCTCTCGGGTCACTGATGTGTCACTTCATGACAAACGCCAGACCACGTCTACAGAGGCCGCTCCGATTTTAATTCCTTATTAAAAACGACAAATTTGCCTCAGAAATGATCGGTTAGTTTAACGATTCATCATGAGCAAAGACAGAAAAAGCAAGTGCAGAGCAGACAGGAGATGAGAAAAGAGTTGGGGGGAGAGATGAAGAGGGCAAGAGGGAGGGAGGTATTGATTTCTTCTGACCCCTTTGTTGACTAAGGTCATGTAGAAACCATTTTAGGGATTTATTTTTAAACAGGCACAACTGCTCTCTAAATATGTGCAGTTAGTGAAGCGGAAGCCTTCTACCTGGAAGGATGAGCACTCACCACACACCTTCCTCATGCACAAACACACACCTTAAAACAAGATCGTGAAGCTGCTCCTTCAGCCTGCCAAGCCACCTTTTATTTCCTTTTTTATTATTATTTTATTTTACGGGACGGTCAGCAGGCCTGGTATCCATGTTTGTGATCAGCCCTATCTGACAGCCGTCTGTGTAATCGTGAACATTTCCATCTGCCTGAGATTTATTAGCACAGTTAAAGAGCAGCTATGAATCCTGAAAGTGTGTCTCAGTGTGAGTGCCTTATCTGGTTTAAAAGAGCTGGTTTAAATTTAATGCTGGCTGGTAATCTGAGCTTTTAGCGTGACACTGCTTGGCTGGCTTCGTCAGCGAGAGCGTGTTCTTTGCTATTGTAAGAGATGCAATCAACCTGGAGCTTTGTCAGACTGGTGTTATTATTATTTCCAATTCTTTGAGGTCATGTTTGTGGGGGATGAAAAGAGAAGCTACGTTTAGTTTCTTATTTAGTTTCCCACCCAGACGTGTGGCTCTAATGTCTGTCTGTTCCTCTGTTTGTCCCTTCACAAGCCCAGCTCGTAGTGGAGGCAGATACCTTCGGTAGCCAGGTGAGAATCCGAGGCAAAGAAACCAACTTCTACCTGTGCATGAACCGCCGGGGCAAGCTGGTAGGAAAGGTGAGATCGCTCCTCCTGCAGGCGGGATAATGAAACGTACGCATCTCATCTGACTGTGTCTCTCTGCTCTCTCAGAAGGCCAGTAACCGAAGCGCTGACTGCGTCTTTGTGGAAATGGTCTTGGAAAACCACTACACAGCTCTGATGTCAGCACGCTACGCCGGCTGGTATGTTGGCTTCACAAAACGAGGGCGCCCTCGCCGCGGCCCCCACACGCTGCCCAACCAGCAGGATGTGCACTTCATGAAACGGTTCCCGCCTGGGGAACAGCCGGACCTCACCACGCCCTTCCGCTTCACCACCGTCAGCAAGCGGGTCAAGAGGGTGCGTGCTACTGGGACCCGCTAGCTGTGGCTATTGCTAGCACCCACTGTCTTGTTTAAACCAAAGCCCGCAACCTGAGCCTGCCAATGGCTAACCCAGTCTTCTCTCCTGTCGCACACGACTGAACTTCTCCCTTTGATGGGACACATATTGACCAGAAAAGTGATGAATGATTCATGGGGTTTAACTCTATGTGCTCTCATTTGCCACTACAAGCCCCAAGTTAGTGATCATTCCTCTGTTCTTTTACTGGACCAACTGGACTATAACTGGACACATGCTGGGAGCCGCTTGGAGCTGCTCTGCTTCCCTTAACGAGGCCAGAAATGGCCTGAAGGCCAGGTGCAGCAAAGGTTCAGGAACCACAAGGCCTTCGTGTCTTCTGTTCTGAACCAGCGGGACAATGTCAAGCATGGGATCACAGCTGGACTACACAGAGAGAAGAGGGATGGAAGACACGGAACAAGAGAGTGGGTGCTCGGCTTGAGGATGAAGGGAAAGCTGGGCAGATGCAGAAGAACGAAGTGGAAACAGAGACAAGATGATCTGCACAGATCCAACAGACATACTCTTGACTTGCGACGCACTTATTTGTCTCACTGCTTAAATGGTGGGAAGATGTGAGACCTTTGGATGAAGGAAGACGATGAAAGGATGAATGAGGGAACATTAGAGTGAATGTCAAAGAATAAATACATGTTCCTAAGAGGAGGACGGCAAGGAAAGTGTGTTTGAGTGTGTGTTTGAGTGTGTGAAGCAAAATCACCAGGGGCTCTGGAAATGGACCGCGTAGTCCTCGTGTAAAATCATGACAACTCACCACAGGGACTGAAGCTTTAAAGAACTGGAATGTACAAAAAATAAAACAAGCTGCACCAAAATCAGTCGACCAATCACCGCAAACCAAACCAACGGCAACCAAAGACAACTGGAGACCTTCTTTCTGATTCCTCCTCATTCCCTTTCTCCCCTGAGGACACGACATCCTCAGCGTTTAGGTGCAGAGGGTGATGAGTGCAGGGCTGAGCCCAGAGCGGAGGGTGCCTTCTCTAACAGCATCGCCATAGAAACGACCCGGGGGGATGATGATGCTCCTAGCATGGAAACGGAGTGCTGCTACCAGGACTTACAGTGGAATGATCCAAAGTCTCATCCATACACACAGGAGTAAAAATTAAAGGGAGCAATTTATTGAAAGTTATATATATTATATATATAAATATAAGAAGACAGAAACTTAAATAAGCAATCTTACTATGATGGTTACTATAATTATGATAAAATTATTTCATTTATTTATTTCAGCTCTGTGTGCAGCAGTCTTTCTTGACTCAGTAAACCTTACAGAAACATTTCAAACGTCTCCCAGACTTTTCTTCCTCGACAGCTTCATCACCCGCTCTTCTCAGGTTGAAGGAAAGAAGATTTCTGCAGGTCGGTTTGAGAATTTGAAACATTATATGGCAAAATAGGGACTTACAATCTTTTTTCTCTTCACCAAAAGGCCAAACATTGACAGGTTCCAGCTACAACACGGGGCTCTGGTTGCTTGTTTGTTTATATCGTTGGGAATTAGGAATGTTGTACTCCCAGACGGATGGAAAACAAATAAACTCTCTCCAAGCATAACCTTTGAAACTCAAAACAAACATCAGGTAGGCAAAATAAATACAATTTCAATGCAATAAACAGAAAATTAGTCATCAGATTATGTCCATGCACCCAAAAAACAACATTCCCACATAATTGTGGGAATTTAACAAGTAGGAATTTTTAATTAAAACACTGGATGATTTTTCTTCTATCAAGATCCACCAGGTTTCTTTTAACAATCCATTCCCTAAACAGAATTAAATGTGTTTTACATTTTCTATAAGCATTCAGTTTCCCTCTGGGATTATTAAAGTAGGTTTGAATTTATAATCTCCAGAAAAGGGTTGATGTTCAGTCCTAACAGAACATTTTGTTTGCTCTAATGATTAAAAAGCAACAAATAATAATCTTAACAGCTATTAAATTAAGTTGCTGCTCTGCTGTCTAGATTAAAGAGTCTTTGAAAGCAAAAGCCAAAGAGAAATGGATTACTTTCTTCCTTCAAATACTTGTAGAAGTGAACTTATAAAACCTTACAGAAATGCATGTTGGGCCAGAAGTGAAGGAGTCCAAATACAAAGCCTTGAGGGGCACAAAATAATTAAAACTTAAAATCAAATGATTACAAAGTTAATATTTTCCAGTCTTGATCTGCAACCGTTTTAATCCAGAGAATACATTATAAAGAAACCAGTTGCAATCCCAGATTAACAAACTGTTTAGTGTCAGTTTGATGGTGAGATAGTTTCATGGATGTTCTTATCTCATGGTTTATTCTCCATACTGCCCATTCCTCCTGTATCCTCGTCACAGAGGTCACACCCAGTCTCATCAATAGCCACAAACAGCTGATTCAGGAGGAAAAAGGTCAGCCTGAGCTGAAGGGGTGCTGGTTTCAGGAGGAGACACCGAGGTAGAGGAGAAACCGTCTGTGAGGTTAAAGAAGAGTGAGTATAAGAGGGGGGTGGTGCTGGTGTAAGCCGTTCACTTCTGGAACGTTGCTTCAGTTCCACTTGGGAATGATGGAAATATTCTGTGTAGCCAAAACCCAGACTGGAAGGTGTATGGTAATCATGTCGGGGGAAGGAATGCCAAATATGTGCGTGAGAACGGAGCTGTGACCTGAGAGCTGCAGGAATTATGGGCCAAAATCCCACAGACCCAGAGGAAGCACACACACCCATATCCAACACATACACACATCATATATTAATGGTGCTCCACCAAGCACAAATCTATCCCACATTACTTACTCCCAGAGTCTGAAACGTTCGACTGTACAGAACCTAGAACTCTAAAGAGAACACCCTTATTGGGTGGAAAAAGGTCTTTTCATATAGTTTTGCACTAAAATGCAAAACTTAAATCCTGTTAAATTTAAAATTTTCTCCTTCAAAATGAGTGTTGACAAGACTGAGCATGAGATCTTCAACAGGTTGTTTAGACTTTAAATCTGGCAATCTGACAAGTCTTATGAATGAATAAATCTTGCTTTAGGCTAAATGTGGGCTTACACTGCCACCTGGTGGTCATTTTCACAACTCAATCAGATCATCCTCCAAGTTCTGATGCAAAGGGTCAAATTATTTTTGGTAATTAGTAAAATACAAAATGTGAAGATTGAAATTAATCACCAGACGCATTTTTGATAAAACTAGTAATCTCATATTTGAGTGAGTGAAGCAGGTCATTAAAGGTCATTTTTAGAGACCATGCATGGACAAACATATCTGGAGAGTTTTAGGGTATTCTACGTATTCACTAAGACCCGTACTGGGCTCCAGCACACCTGAGCCAAAGGATCTAATCACCGCCTCCCCACATTGATCAGGTGTGTTGGAGCAAGGATGCAGGAGTTAGCATTCCGAGGACTGGAGTCCGTGACTCCTGCTTTAGAATTTCATGTCAGTAAAACTTTTTAAAGGTGTCCTAGAATGCAATTAATCAACAATCTAAAACAGAGCTTTGAGCCTCCAAAAAGCAAAAGAACATTTTTTTGGCTTTCATCTGTCCCAGGAGCCCTGATACAGGCCATTCTAAACCCCCTTACTCAGGCCTTCAGTGAAATGAGCTGTTGACCCCTCCCACTCGGCCAGGACATGCTGATTGGTTGGTTTCCCCAGAAGGCCTCAGACACATGCAGGTTTGAGGAGGCGTGGCTCCCCCTTATGACGTGTTAAGGAAGGCTTTCTCAGAACAGGAGGTTTTCTCTCGCCTTTTTCAACTTTCTAATGTACATAAAAATTAGGTCAAACACGGCTTTGACTTACTGGCGTGCTACTGTTGACCACCCAAGCTGTCTTATTCAACAACAACAACAAGGAAAATGTTGGTTTACATTCTAGGTCCCCATTAAATCTTTATGACGAGACTCTTCTTTCCAACTTCATCAGAAAATGAGTTAAACCATTTTTTTGTTTTCCTCTTTAAAATAAATATTTCTATTATCGTCAGTCATACAGACCATAACCAGTTCACTCATCGCTGTTTGAGAGGAAATAAATAGCGTTTTACATGTACGGGTCATAAAAAGAGAGTAAAAACCCCAACACCTGCTCGCACACATGAGCAGGTGAATCAAACACTCGTTCCTGTTAGAGTTGGCTCAACACTCCACCAATGTCAAGTACTTTATTCACAATAAGTTTTCATTTTCTTCTTTAAAAAATCATTTTAATATACAACACAATTTTTGACAAGACAACTCCGTTTACAGCTAAAATCGAGCTCTTGAATTCCAGCTTCTCTCATAACCAAAGCAAGCACTTAGATGGTGGGAGAGAACGATGGCGTGAAAGGGACAGATGAACACAGGTGGAAGTAAAGAAGAAAGAACGAGGGGGGGAAATGAGAGGAAGAAGAGTGTGGCCGGAGGAGGGAGGACTACGTTTAGTATGATCTCAATTTCTTGTCCTTGTACTAAGAAACAAAATACTCAAATAAAATTAGAAAATAACAGTAATAAAAACAGTAAGAAAAAGTTAGAGGAAAAAAAAAGCAGAGGTGTACCAGGACGCCGTATCCATGACAACCTCTCATGCATGTCTGACGCTTCTGCTCTGTTCTGCCATTTCACAAGTCCACATACACAAACACACACGTCCTCGAGTGTGTGCCCCCATGATCCTAGCAAGTGTGCACCTCTGGAGGGGCAGTGACCGGGAAGATGGGGGGAGTGGGGATGGGGGGAGGGGGGTGGAGAGGAGCGAGGAGGAGTGAGAGGGAGCATGGACGCCAACATCTCCCTCCATCTACCATCCTTCCCTTCTTTCCTGTAGCCGAGTAAAGAGTCTCTGTCTCCCACATCACAGCTCCAGTCATCCTCTGTCCAACTGTGCCACCGTGTGTCTGTCTATGTAATGTATATATAAATATATATCTATAAGCAATTCCATACCTGTGGAAACCTGTTTTGGCGGCAGGGAGGGGGGTTGAAAAGTGAGGCGCAGAAGCTGATTGAAGTTTGAATCAAGGGGACAAAAAGGGAGCTTGTGACTTATACCAGGCCTACATTAATACTGTCATTAGTGTACTTTACAAAACATAAATTAGTAGTTGGAGGTGAACTTCTGGGTGGGAGTTGCATTGGTTCTGTAGTAGGGAATCCTCATCGGTGTTGACCTGTGTGTATCTCACTGGGTGGTCAGGCGTTGGGCACAAGCGTCAAGTCTGTCAGAATGGGCCGGGCCGGTTGGAGGAGGGGGGCTAAGATGGACAGAGTGATGACGAGGAGGAAGGGAAGAAAAGATGGGCTCTGTTGCACCACAGATGCACCCATCAGCCAGTCAGCCCTGGATGTCCCCCAAGAAAGAGTGAGTTGAATGGCGCCACCTAGAGGGGAGAACAAAGAGTCATCCAAAAGGCCTGCTCTGCAGAGTTCATCATGCAAAATGTATGGTGCTTCTGAACATGCAGATTCAAACAGATGCACACCTGCTATCTAGAAATGTAGGTGTAGGTGCGGGAAGGAGACCGTCCCTCTGACTGGCCATTAGGTGAGACGTTCAGGAAGTCCCAGATCAGAATGGTGTCGTCATGAGAACTGCTGATGATCTGAAACTCATCGAACTGCAGGCGGAAAACACGGCCAGAGTGCTCCTGGAAACACGAGATGTGGGAAAAACGATTTATTACACTACATATGTGAGTCAGTCAGTGCGTTTACATGCATATCAGAAAACCGAAGTACTGCCCTAAAAAGACTCACGTAGTTTTTTTAAATGCATGTAAACACGTTAGTCTGGCTGAAGGTGAACTGGTTCTAATCAGGCTGAAGCACCCAGATAATGTGGTAGCAATCTGAATTCATTCTGCAAGTAAAGGGGTTAGCCAAACAGAACTGATCGGACGCTCGCGTTCCGGAAGTGACGAGACCGCAGTAGCGGTCTTCTGATAATATCATCGCCACAAAGTAACACGTGTAACACCATCAAACAGTGCAGTACGTACCAAATGTGCTGCAGCGTTGTTGTGAATTCCTTCAGCTATTGTGCATATCCTGTTTCAATTCTGTCTGTTTCACTCCCGCCAGCGTTTACAAGCTAACGGGGAAAATGCCAACATGAAAGGGCGCATGTCGCCACCTACTGTACCGGAGTGGAATGAACTTCATTTGAGAGGTCGGTTTTCTAAAGTGCATGAAAACGTGGATAAAGACTACCAGCTTATTACCATAAGATCGACCTGGATCGACTTAGATGTTGATACAGCACATGTAACCACACTGAGTGAGTGAGTGAGTGAGAAAGACGGGCAAGAACACCTTTTTCTACTTTCTACAACACCCACCACACACAGGACAGTTTTAATTAAATAAACAAACAGGAGGTTTAGAAAAGACTGAACTTCACATAGATGTTATTGTGGGTTGCCATACACATCGCTGGTCCTAGTCAAAGTGAGAGAAACAACTAGTGCCACTCACCACTAGAGTGCGGAGACATAATGTGCTGGCGGGGGCCCTTGGGTCGAGTGCAGCCTGCAGGTCCCACACTTTTATCTTACTGCAAATACAAACATGGCACCAAAAGGATGTCAGAAAACAAACCGGGTCTCTGCTCAGAACTTAGTGGCGAGACGATACGTACCCGTCGTAGGCCCCGCTGACAATCCTTTTGTTGTCAAAACGAATGCAGCGCACCAACTCCTCGTGACCTTCGAGCACTCGCAAACACGCGCCGCACTCAATGTCCCATAACCTGAAGGGAGACAAGCATTAGTGTATCAGCCAGGAGTACACCTGTCACAATGAAATATTTATACTGTTTACATTTAATTATACTCTAAATATTACTTCAGGTGAAATTGTACTGATGCAACACGGTTTCTCTAGCTGCCTCGTGACAAACCTTAAAAAGCGGTTCACCTTGATTGTTGCAGATCATTTTCATGCATTTGAATTATATTAAACTCATAATGCATGAGACAAAAAGACCAAACGTGCAAAAAATACTGGAGACAATTTAGTTTTCTTCATTAGTTTGAATGCAGTATGCATTCAAACTATTGTTTTCCTGTTTCTCTTTATTATTCTTCTTCTTCTTCTTCTTCTTCTTATTATTCTGCTTCCGTACGTTTTTTGAACTGTATCTCCTCCTACAGTTTTTCAGCTATTTCAGCAAGTTTGGTATCAAACCGTTCAGCTCGTTCAGCTCTTTCCGGCTATATCTCTTGGTATTGATATCTTCAACCGTTTCCGATTAATTCAGCTTTTTCTGCGATTTTTCAGCCCATTGAAATGAATGGAAAATGCTTAAAATCGCTCAATTTTGCACAAAATCGTTCATCTTTTTGACCTCTTACTTGCCAGGGTTAACTTCAACCTAGAGACTTCATTCAACTTTTAACAAACTCAAAAGAAGTTCAACTATTTCAAATTTTTTCAGCTTCTTGATATCTTTTACGGTTTTTCTAC
>SSNS01000071.1:969233-1011995 GCA_006937985.1 Aphyosemion australe | reverse complement strand
TATGTCCCTCACTCTTTCCTACTCCCTCCCTTCCTCCCTCCCCCCTCTCTCTCCCTGATAGGCTGAGAGTTTTCAATTTTTTTCTGGCTAAACAGACATACACACCCACACATATTATACATCAAATTGATCGGCTTGGTCTAAGGAACCCAATGCCCCCCCCCCCACCCCAATCCCTGCTCTCTGATTGGCTGAGAGAGCTCAAGCATCTTTTTGGATAACAGAAATACGCACCCACACATATTATACATCAAATTGATCAGCTTGGTCTGATGAACACGGTGCCCCCCCTCCCGCCCATCCCTGCTTTCTGATTGGCTGAGAGAGTTCAAGCTTCTTCCAAGTTAACAGAAATACGCACCAGACATGTTATACACCAAATCGATCAGCTTGAACTCTGTAAACCAGCCGTCCACCATCCCTGGTCTTTGATTGGCTGAGAAAATTTTGAAACCTTAAAGTTCAATTTCTGCTCTTTCTAACAGTTTATTTTTTATCTCATTCTGCTAACTTTGACAATTGAACTCATTTTCAACTTCACTTAAGTTCTAATGCATGTTCATCAATTTCAGCTGCTAAATTCACAGTTCAGCTAATTGTGAAAATTTAACTTTTAAATTATTCCTACTCAAATACCAGCTGTCTAGTTTTTTAAACTGTGTAGTGAGATTTCAGTTTTCTGATGTTTAGATTTATTTTCTCTTTTCTCCACTTACTTATTTGGCTTTAATACACTTGTTAGTGATTTTTTGCTCCTAAATCTTTCAATCTTTTCAGCTCATTTTTACAATTACGTTAAATTTTCGCAGCAGAAAACTGCTTATTTCAGTTCAGCTACTCAGCTATCAGTTTCAAAATTCAGCATATCCTGCTAACTTCACAATTCAACTAATTGTGAAAATTTAACTACTTATACTCAAATATCAGCTGTTTAAACATTTTAGCTGCTCAGTTTTTTTAACTATGTTTAGAGATTTCAGTTTTCTGCTGTTTAGGATTTTTTTCTCTATTCTACTTTTTGGGCTTTTTAAAACTTTTTAGCAATTTGTGCTCCTAAAACTTCAAATACATTCAGCACATTTTGACAATTAAGCTTAGTTTTAGCTTCAATTCAGCAGTTTCAGCTATCGTATTCAGCAACAAAGCATTCAAACGCATTTCTGCAAGAAATGCAATTTATCTAGTTTGTTAATCAGATTTCCATCTACTCTGAATTTTAAAAACAACAGCTTTTACATAAAAGTGATTTTGGCCACTCAGGTTTATAATAGTTACCAACAAAACTAACAAAAACTCACCGTATTGTGTTGTCAGATGAGCCACTGACTACCAAACGGTCTCTATACTGTAAACAGGCGATTCCCCGCTTATGACCATTTAGAGTGCGCACAAACTCACAGGTACTGGTGCTCCATACCTGCAGAAGAGGCAACGCACAAGGCTTAGTAAGAGATTAAGATAAAATGTTGCATTATTAAACATTTATATAAAAAAAGGGGGGGGGGGGGGATTAAAATAATTTAGCCCACCTTGATTGTGCGGTCCCCTGAGGCGGACACAATATATTTGTCATCAAAGTCAACAACGTTGACAGCAGCACGATGTCCTACAAGGACCCGACGCAGGCTGATGTCAGTAGGCGAGGCCATGTCCCACACGGCAATGGAGCGGTCTTTGGAGCAGGTGACCATCAGCCCGTTGGCGAACCGCAGGTGAAGAACCGCCTCATTATGGTGGATCAGCGTGTTCAGTACCTCACCCGTCGTCACCTCCCACACCCTGAAGACAGAGGACATGGATTAGGGACAAATAAACACAAGCTGGGACAGATGTTCCTATGGTGAAAGAGGTTCTATAGAGAGGGATAAAATAAATAAATGGAGAAAAGCTAGGATGTTAAAGGAGGTGAAGGACAAAGAGGACAGAAATTACATAAAAAAGGAAAACATTAGCTACGTTTACATGTGCCAAATTTCCCCTAGCCGATTCAAATCCTGGGTGACTGGAAATCCCAAATCTCTGTTTACATGGACACTAACTGAAATGATGCGATCATGCCGTGAGTATACATGCACCACGCATTCAGTCAGATTGAATAGGTTGAGCATGCGTAGAGTTGTCTTTCCAGGAAAAAAATTGTAAACAAACGCCATCTTGTCCGCACGTCTTTTGCCATTTTGAGTTTTTGCCTTTTAATACGCCACTTTCAAACTTTTCCAGCGGTTTTTGGTCGACAGTTCGGTGAATTCCCACTTTCTGCATCTTTAGATGCACATGAGTGTATAACTCGGAATTTCTAGCCTTTCGGCCATCGAGACGTTCATTAACATTGAGCTCCCGTAATGTTTCCAGTAAAAAAAAAAACATAGTGTCTGTAACAGACCACTTCTGTTTACCTCCCGCCATGTTTTCGATCTGTCCTGAACATCTGCAAAGGCAGAAAGACGTCACGCTGAAGTTGCACACATGAGCAGTGGGCATTATTTTACTCCAACAATCCGAATGGCTCTGTACATGGACGTCAATCGGAATGATGATCGGACAAAACCACCTCTCTCATTCGGAATGAAATTTCATTCTGATCGGGCCGCATTGTATCAGAATATTCCGATTTACAGGTTTACATGAACATGTTTTGATCTGATTGGGCGTTCATTCCGATTACTTGTGCCCATGTAAACGTAGCTAATGGGAAGAGGAATTTAGTAGGAAAGGAAAATGAAGGAAAGGAAAACAACAGGAAGACAAGCAACAGAAACGAAAACAAAAATGTGTGAGAAAATTTAAGAAATGCAAGTCTGTTTGCAAAAAGGTTGGACACACACACACACACGGACATACACACACACACACACACACACACACACACAAACTCTTGCTTGCAAGCACAGCTGCTGGGAACTGAGAGGTTAATGCAAAACACACTGGAAAAGCTGACAACGAAATATACAAAGTGCCCATCAAAGCGTTGCTAAGGAAGTGAAGTCATATTTTCCTTGGACACTATCCAGCGAGTATGCCTGAAGTGTGAAGTAATAAGGGAATTCATTTGGAGCTTCTGTGTGTGGCGGCCAAGGAAATGTCAGCATATAAACCCTGGGTAAGATTTTAAAGATGCACCATAAAACATACACACGTGTATTCAGTACCAGCAGTAAAGCTGGTTATTTATGGATGAATTAACTTTAAGGATCGGTTTGTTTCAAGCGAAACCTGCACTGTACGGTTTAGTGGGAACGGGCTATAAATAGGTACAAACCAACAAGTCAGAACTGGCAGCTAAACAGAGAAAATAATGAGCTGTTTGATATGCAGATACTAATGAAACTGAAAGATTTTGTGACTAGAACAGGACACTAACTGTGCAGGGACCTTCGCACTGATTGAACAGCAGCAGCCTTTTATCAGCAGGAAACATCTAATCAGACTTCAGAAAACATTAAAGAGATGGAAAAAGACTACATAGACTGTAAAACAATCATCACCGCTACTAAGAAGTTCAAAGCTTTAGTTTTTCACTTTGCAACATTGATGTTTAAAAAAATAAATGACATGCCTGAAGGAGTTCTGTTGTGTGGTGGAGTTGCTAATGCTAACGGTTAGCTTCTACTAGCCAAGACGTGCTCTGCTGTTTCCTGGATGCTAAAACAACAGCCTTCTCTGTCGCGAGCCAAATTGGTCCATGAATCCAAATTTTCAGACTCCGTTTTTAATTCAAGCATATCCTCATCTATTTTCAATTAGCGGCTAATTCAGGAAATAGGGGTAGAAGACTATTTTCATGTTCAGCCTGCGTGTTAAACTCAGAGAGACTGATCATATTTCTAAAACAACAAGTAAAAAACTGTTTCTCAGTGAACTTGGTCTTTAAACAACTCAATAGATCATAACATATGTAAAGTGCATTTATATTTAGTTTAATCAACTTTCAGAGGACGTTTAGTTCAAATCTAATTCCACATAAACAGTAGAGGAATCCCAGGTAAAGCTGGTAAATGTGGACGAGCAGGAGGAGTGAGCCAGGTCCTAAAAACAGTTCTGAACAGAAAGAACATCTGAGGTTTCTGGTGTCAGAACATTTTGGATCGATTCTCTGGATCATGTGGGTTGTTGGGTGGGGTCGTGTGCATGAGCTTTGGTTCCTACAAATACTATCAGAACTCAGTTATTATTGCTATCTGGGAAGGATATATATATATATATATATATATATATATATATATATATATATATATATATATATATATATATATATATATATATATATTTTTTTTTAAATCAACTTGCCACACAGAGTTACTGGTCAGTAAAAATGTTTACACAAGTATCTAAGACCCAAGTTTATATCAGAATGTAGATTTTCTTTCCTTCACCCATCACTAAATATTAGGGCTGTTTAGAGTTGGGTCAAAGATGTTGTGGGCGGCCATTTTTGCCTCCTGTGTAACTCCAGTAGCTCAGGAAAGTGAAGACTCTAGCGTGGGTTTAAATGGTTCAGTGTAAACAGAGACTTTCATGTTATTGAGGTTAATTCTGTTTATTTACAATCACTAACCAAACTAAGTAAACATTCTACCAAAGCAAAGCTAGAATATCAGTTTAATTCATCATTCTTGCTTTTATAACAGTAAATTCCTGCTGCAGGACGGACGTCATACCTGACAGTGGAGTCAGACGACCCAGTGACAATGACCCTCTCGTCGTATTGGAGACACAATACTGAGCCTGTGTGACCGGTCAGTACCTTCAGACATTCCAGTGTCTGCTTATCCCAAATCTAAAGAGCAAAAAGAAGAGAGCAGCATAAATGAATGCAGAGAAGAGAGAGAGAGAGTTTGGCACATGGCAGATGATAAGTGGAAGGAAAAAGTGGTTTTGAAGAGGATGCAGATTTGGGTCACGCTGAGAATGGCCTATTCTTACAGAAACATTCATGCCCCATTTCTCCACGGATGTGCTGAGCTCAGAGTGAATAAAAGCCACAGAGCTTCACTTCCCTGGCTGTGTGCCAGCCTCTACCTTTACAAAAGAAATAAAAGAAATCTGCTCTTCTTCTTCTTCCGGTATCCACCCCTCTGTGCTCCTCCTCCTCTTCCTCTTCCTCATCATCAGCATCAACTCTTCTACCAGGCCAGACAGATAAGTGGAACATACAAGTCTGGAGCTGATCCTTTTATCCTGTAATTTACTTTTGCCTCGTCTCAGCGTCTACTGTTTCCATCCAGCAGCACACAATAAGATGATAAACCCCTCTTATCTGTGCGGGAGAACATTACACTCAGAAATACACAAACAAACATCTCCTCCTGCTCTCAGCTAATACTTTTTTGGCTCCTGCTGCTTGAACACACAGTTGGAATCGATTTTAATTACTTCAACATGTCAGCTTCAGCCAGTGGTTTCAGACTGAAACATGGCAACAATGTTTAACTGCCTCAGCTCCAAAAGCAGGACCGGGTAGCCTGGAAACATTTCTCTGTAACTGCAAAAGTTAGACTGGTGGTTGTACACCAACAGCATGTCTAACCAGGAGGAATAAATACTTCTCTATATACCGACATTAGAGGAAAAGAGAAGTCATTCTGCTCTAGTACACGGTGCATCATATCTCACAATGTAAAACTACCTAGAATGTAGTTTACATCACATTATTGTCAGCCTTACAAAAAAAGAAAGAAAAGAAGTCGAGTTTATTGACCCAGGCTTTTTCTTCTAAACGTTTTAAATAAGTTAAGTCAGTTATGAGAAACACTATCTTAATCACAAATATTTTGGTTTGTACTGAAAATGCATGACTGGGATACAACAAGTTAGAAATTAATGTTCAGAGATCACATGTAGAGATGGGTAACTTTGACAGTTAAATCGACATTGTACCAATGTCCGGTACCTAGGAATCAATACCGGTACTTAACGGTACCAATTTTGATACTTTTGAGTGTTTAATAATTAATTAAATCTCTTTTTTAATTAGATATATATATTTTCTCAATATATAACCATATTTAATAAATATCACAATAAATAACATACAACAGTTTGTATCTTATGTTAGTGTTGTACAAAATTCTTCAATATGAAACCTTTAACCACAACTGTTTCTAAATGATGCAGAAACTAAAACCCAGCTCCATGTGCTCCTACTCCTCTCCTTTCCCCTGTGGACAAAATGTGTGATGGTGGGTCCGTGTAGTATTAGAGACTGAAAATTAAACTGAAGCAAACATCTAAACAAATTTACTGTGTATCTTCATTCCTTTTGCTGTTCTTTTTCAAACTGTTCTTACTCGGAAGTCTGAATTTCTGAGTTCCGATGAGAAAGTGAATGCACCATTACGATGATGCCTCAATTAGATCGTTGTTGATGTTATCATCATTACCCAGTTACCCATCGTATTTAGTGAAGTGAAGCCAACTTTAGAGCACTTTCTCCTAGTTGGAATTTCCGAGTTCCGACGAGAAAGCGAATGCACCATTAGATGATTGCAATGTTAACAGAAGCTAAAATATCAAGCTAACATTATCTTAAACAGTTTATTTATCTGCTGGATCAGAAGACAATGATGCCTCACTTAGATCGTTATCGATGTTGTCATCATCACCCAGTTGCCCATCGCATTTAGTGAAGTAGACCAAACTCTAGACCGCTTCCTCGCTGCCGTGCTGCTTACAGCTCGCCCGCAGCGACTGACGACATTAAGCTCTTGCGCTGCCGTCTCGCAAATTCTCGTTATGAAGGACAGGTACCGAAACAAGGCACCGGTTCATATCACGTGAATGAGTTCTTTAGCCTAGTGAACTAGACCAAATTCTTGCTTTGCAGAGTTTGGTCTAGGCACGCTTCATTGGAACCCTCGCAGCACAAACCACTGCTGTGTCTATCCAATCACAACTCGCTATAGTTTTGGTTGGGCCAATCACAGCGCTCTATATTGTGGGCCAATCACAGAGCGGGAGTAGCCGATGACATCAGCGCTGCGGCCACGAACCCAAGCAACATGGCGGCAGCGCCGGAGCCACGTTCTTTTGAAACGGCTTTGTCATCAACATTGGATTATTTAGACTCCAACGTGCGTAAGTCTGTCGGCTATACTTAGAGGCTTCTTATTTTTATCAAACAAAGTAGTGGAATGTCCCAGTACACCTGATATTCACATGTTTTTATACAAAAACGACAGAAATCATTGACGCCATTAGTGGGTCCCGCTTTTCCATCGCTGTGATTACGTCACGTTGTTCGTTACTCTGATTGGTCCTAGCGCTATCCAATTGCGTGCTGACATTTTGAAAGACAACCGTAGATCCCGCCTCATGACTGAGAGCCGTCAATGGTTCGTGGCCAGACTATATATTCACATATATAGGATGGCTTGCCAGGCTATGAGTTCTTGATAGGTTCCACGGAATTAGGTAGGTGCCTTAAATGGCGCTTACACACTAGCACCGGCTCGGACCGGGCGGGATTGGGTAAGTTCCTTTCACATCCGGGTGGCCCGGGGATTTTTGGGGCTGAACCGTACGTGTTTTCGGCCCTCATCTGAAGGTGGTCTGACTCGCGCCGAAAACCGGGCCAACACACCCACTGCCGACTCATTGGTCGGCTCAAATTCACGCCTACCTTTAGGGGGAACCTCCGATTAGCGGATAGAATCCGCCAGCGGGGGCTTCCCCCATGCGCGCTTCATTATCACTCTGAATGCGGAGGAGTTAACAAGCCTCTGACTGAAGCTGTTTTATCTGTTTCCGTCAGCTGTGATGAGCGCAGCGCGCGCACACACACACACACTGACACAGCGCTGCCACGCAGCTTTTTGTTTAATAAGGAAGAGACCGCAGACTTCTCCGCGCTCCTTTGACCCACCCAGCCGTTTCTCTGTTCCCGTCTGCTGTGATGAGCGCAGCGCGCACACACAAACTGACACAGTGCTGCCACGCAGCTTTTTGTTTAATAAGGAAGAGACCGCGGACTTCGCGCTCCTTTGACCCACCCAGCCGTTTCTCTCTTCCCGTCTGCTGTGATGAGCGCAGACACCGGGCAGACTTCTCCGCACTCCTTTGACCCGCCCACATCACTGATATATTCGCGCCAATTTTTCGCGCCCATTTCTGAGACCGCCTATCACGTCCGCATTCCAAAGGGTGTCCTGGAAGACGTGTGTAAACAACCTGGCGGGGCCGGGGCCGACTGAGGCCGACCGATCGGAGCCGACCCGGTGCTAGTGTGTAAGTGCCAAAAAAGTACAGAATTCGGTACCCATCACTATTCACATTTTATGGAGACTACAAGCATTGAATCATGTCAGTAGGGGGCAGAGTTGTGCTTTTTATTGATAAGACAGCATAAAGTCTGAGAATAAATTTACTTTTATCATAATATAGTCAAAATGGTGAATGGCCTGTATTTATGTAGCGCCTTTTAGAGTTCTACAACCCCCAAAGGTGCTTTACAACACAACACACATTCACACACTGGTGGGGATGAGCTACAATGTAGCCTCAGCTGCCCTGGGGCGCACTGACAGAGGTGAGGCTGTCATACACAGGCACCAACCACTAGGGATGGGTACCGGAACCGGTACTTTTTAAGGCACCGACCGAATTCCGTCGAAACCGACCGAGTACCGATTCACGTGACAAGAAACGGTGCCTTGTTTCGGTACCTGACCTAACGAGAACTTGCGAGACAGCAATTTGCCAAAATAGACAGCAGCGCCGGTGTTATGTCGATATGTGTTCCCCCCTCGAGAAGTGTTTCACCGGTGATTGAGTGGAAAGTCGCTAGTCGCTGCAGGCAAGCTGTAAACAGAGCAAGCAGCATGGCACAGAGGAAGAGCTCTAAAGTTTGGGTCCACTTTACTAAATGGGATGGCTATCTGGGTGATGAAGAAACCAGCAACAATGCTACAAGTGAGGCATCATTGTCTTAATCTGCTCCAGCAGGTAAATAAACTGTTTAACATAACGTTATCTTGATATTTTAGCTCCTGTTCCGCTAATGGTGCGTTCGCTTTCTCCTTGGAACTTGGAAATTTCGACTAGGAGAACGCGAACGCGTTATAAAGTTTGGCTTCACTTCACTAAATGCAGTGGGTGATTGGGTGATGATGAAACCAGCGACAACGATCTAAGTGAGGCATCATCATCTTAATCTGCTCCAGCAGCAAAATAAACGTTTATGTTTAAGATAGTGTTAGCTTGATATTTTAGCTATCATTAACATTGCTATCAGCTAATGGTGCGTTCACTTCCTCCTCGGAAATTCCGACTTCCGAGTAGGAAAAATCAACTGTTTGAAAAAGAACGGCAAAATGAATGAAGATACACAGTAAATTTAGTTCACAGCAGTTTCTAATCCTACAAGGACGCACCATCACACAATTTGTCCAGAGGGGAAAGGAGAGGAATAGGAGCACACGGAGCTGGGTTTTAGTTTCTGCATCATTTAGAAACAGTTGTGGTTAAAGGTTTTCATATTGAAGAATTTTGTACAACACTACGATGACAAAATACAAACAATTGTATGTTATTTATTGTGATGTTTATCAAATATGGTTATATATTGAGAAAAAATACATTTTTTATTAAAAATGAGATTTAAATAATTATTAAACACTCAAAAGTATCGAAAATAGGTACCGTGAAGTACCGGTATCGATTCATAGGTACCGGGAATTGGTACTGTATCGATTCAAATGTCAAAGGTACCCATCCCTACCAACCACCACCCGCAGGCAAGAAGGAATATGACTAACAGAATCAATTTACCCATCTTAAATACCGTTAAATATTAAGGGACAGTTTAAGCTATAAAAATATATCAAATGGTCAAAAAAGAAAATTAAATACCCCCAAAAAAATTGCTTTTCAGGACAGTTTATGTTTGGAAATAGAATATATGGACCATTGCTCTAAGCTGCACCACAAGTGCATGGGGTCATAAATAACACATTATACACCACCTGTGTGTTTTGCCCTTGCTCTTCCACCTCAACATAATCAGATTTTTTTAAACATAAGACTTGTGTGAGTTGAAGGTGTGGAACAAGGCAAAACAAATATATAGGTATACCTCCTAAGCAGAATGGGAAAAACAATGTTTTTGGTCAGTTACACGGTTTTCTGATTGTTTGGAGGTAAAACTGAAATATCAATTTAAATCCTATAGGAAACACACACCTTAATAGAGTTGTCCCTAAGGCCACTGATGATCTTGTCGTCATCATACTGGAGACAGTAAACACCTTTACTGTTTTCTGAGCGACACTGGATCCTCTGCAAGTTGTGTCTGCCACACCGCCAATTAGCTTCAATTGTCTGTGGACGCAACATGAGACAAATGCAGAATGACAGCTGACATCAACCGAACAGAGAGAAAGACAATCTGTGTTTTAAAAGCAGAAACATGCACATTTTTAATTACTAAGCAGTGGGATTAAACTTGTTTGAGCCTTGAAAAAACGAGATGAGTCTAAGTCAACCGCAGATGTGCCAGAGTAAGTAATGCATAATGCATGTTAAAAGGTTTTCCACAGGAAACAAAAAGCTTGCAGAGTATTGACTTTCAATAACTTCAATAAAATGAATTCTGTCAGACAGAATAATTCACACAATAAAAATGATGCTGGCGAGTGATCTGCAAGCTCTGGGTGCAAAGTCAAACAAGCAAAAGGTAGAGAAACGTTTAAGCACATTCATCTGGTTGCAAAAACTAATTTCAGAGTGAAATAAATACAAATAAAAGCAGAGCTTCTTGTTAGACTAAACCCATAGTCAAGTCCTCCCTGCTCTATACCCATGGTGAGTTAAATGTGGATGCACCAGTCTCTAGCTGCTGAAGAGTGCTGAGAAAGGTCAACAAAGGTCACGAGTCCCATCTTTCAGCTGACTTCTATGCTCTGCACAGAGTCAGGAGGAGGAAGCAGCCTCACTCCTGAGAAACGGAGCAATAACTCTCCTCCCCCGGTGTGTGGAAACCAACCAGAGCAGCAAAGTTATGTAAACACCTCATTTATGCTAACATACTTAATTATCAAAGAATTTAAATAATCTTAAAACAACTTATCATGAACAATAAAAAATAAATCTAAATGTTTCCAGTGATGCTTTGCTGTCTAAGATCTACAAACTCAACTAACTTATGTAAATTTAAAACTAGTGAATCGTTCTGCTCTTTTCGTTTCCTCAAACGCTAAAATCCATCCACAAAATGTGTGTTTGTTTTCCACGTCTTACCTCTATGTCTTGGATGATTTTAGGATATAGAGAATGATAGTAGGAGTTGGGCGGGACTTCTGCTGTGCGGTTTTTGAACAGATATTTCTCCCTGGGGTAAAAAAGAAAAAGAGCATGGTAACTCCTGTGTCTCCTCTAGGATTTATTCGATCTAAATTAGAGCCCCAAGACAAAAACATCCATGTTACATTATCCCTTTAACCTTTTCCTTGGACAAGCAAATACACCGGGGACATTTTCAGTCCCTCGGCCATCTTTAACTTGATTTCTATGTCGGCGTGTGGTTTCATTCTCACCACTGATGTCTTTCAGACAGGCCCTTCCAAAGCGGGTCGGTCCGGACCATACGTTCAATGAGCTTCTTCCACAGCATCCCCTCAGAGATTACCCTCTGCCACTCTTTACACACCAGCTCTGCCGCACACAGCGAGCGTGCATCCAGAAAAGACAGGATGTTCTCTGCAATGTGATCCAGGCCTTGGGCTAAAGAGAAGGAAACAAGAAGGTGAGGCTGAGTAAGGGTACACACAGTCAGGATTTTACATCGCCTTCCACTTTTCTGCTTTCCTTTTCACCCATAAACAAAATATTTGATGTATTATTTATTAGGTTAGAAATAAAGTGTTGCCAGTGAAACAAATGAAATGTAAATGTCTTCGAATTCAATATTTAACACAAACTGTTTCATCGGCTTTGTTGTTGGTGATTTTCCACATTCAAACATTTTAAAATACCCACTAGAATTTGGATTTCCACAGCAAGAATATGGATTTGTACCTGGCAACGCAGTGATGAAATCCCTCTGCAGCATGGGTTTGAGGTAGGAGTTGATGTGGCCGTGCTGGTAGTGGCACATACGGGAAATCAGGCGTTCGACAAACTCCACCTGGTCAGCCTCTGACCACTGGTCAAACAGGGCGATGCAGTGTTCCTTCTCCTTCTCATAGTTCCCTTCTGACGGACGCTTGCGAGATCCAACAACAGGACCGTTACTAAGCTGTAGAAAACAGCAGAAAACAGTTTAGGAGATGATTCATGTACATAAAACTCCTGTAACGTAAGAAGACATTAAAATTAAAACACACCTTCAGAACTGTATTCTTCTTTGGCGACAGATCGTCCACTAAGTTCTGTGATTCCATTCCTGATGTATTCTATAGAAAAAAACAAAAAGAAAGAAGGCGTGGGTTAGAATTGCTCTAGTTTAGTCTATAAAAGGCATGTTTAGAGCCAGGGCAGCATCTTGGACAGCGCTCAACACAAACATCAAAAGGTAACCATCAACAGTTTTGATGTGCTGGCACAAACAGCCGTGCATACACACACATGGGGTGAAAGAAACGGAGCGTTTTAGCTAAAGGATTCGGTTATCTTGCCTGAGATGTGGGTTAAATAGTCAGGACAGGAATTGGAAGGGAAAACCCGTTACCAGCTCAGGCATGGACGTAATAAAACTGATAACGGTCTTGTAGCAGTCAGATAGCCTTGAAATCTAGACCAACCATAGCAGAAGCAAAAGATTTTACTCTGCATCTCAGTCTAGCCACGCTCCATTGTAGCTTCAGCAGGTCTACCATTGGCCCAAACAATTTTAGCTCCAGCCAATCACAGCACCCTTATGTTTATAGAGAGACATTTGGTGGGCTAAGCACCAGAGCTGCGATGGAGAAAAACTACAAAAATGGTGTCGGCTCAGGAATGGCACATGTTTTAAGCGGCTTTGGCGTCAACGTTGGACAATTTAGACTTGGGCATTTCTTTGAGACATGAGCAGATAGAGGTACTTAAGTCTTATTTCACTAAAGGATGCATTTTGCTTTTTTTCCTTCTTCAACAGTGTGTGGCGGACTACCCCGTTGACCGATTCTTGTAGCGATGAAGCTCTGATTGGTCCTGGCGCTGTAGAGACAGTTTGAAAGACAGCTGTAGAATCCGCTCCATACCCGAGCTCGGTGTCGACGCCAGATGATATATTTACAAATATAGGACGGTTTGCCAGGCTAACATTCAGAGAGAATTTGCAAAAAAGAAGCAACCACATTCAACCAACATAAAGCATCTAATGTTCTACACCCAACTGTAGGCTGACACCAATACTGTGAAGTTGAATTCGCTGTTAGGGATTTTTTCCTGGTTCCAGCTGTGACTGATGTCATCTAATTCTAAATGTTAGTTCGTCTTTTAAACACTGGTTTGCATGAGTCAGTAAAATTTGGGACACATTTGCATATTTGTGCAGTCTCTGTGCAACGTGATGATACTGAAGCCACAGCTAAAGGATACCCATGCTTCCTTTGTGTGATGGACTAGCTTCCAAACAC
Source organism: Aphyosemion australe (assembly GCA_006937985.1). Taxonomy (NCBI): domain Eukaryota; kingdom Metazoa; phylum Chordata; class Actinopteri; order Cyprinodontiformes; family Nothobranchiidae; genus Aphyosemion; species Aphyosemion australe. Next base: position 998,442 of record SSNS01000071.1, on the reverse strand, counting down.
TCGGATACTCATTTGAGGAAATGGGACGAGAGTTATGGCTTTTGTACACCTGCTTATAGCCAATAAAGTTGGCTTTAATGGCAAAAACCTGCAACCAAATTTTCTTGTTAGCACTTTTCCAGCAAAGAAGATGGATTTGGACATCCATCTGGTGCCAATGTGTATCAGTTACAGTAGGGAGAATTGTGGCTACATTATGTGAAAAAGCAAAGCTGCCAAAACAGATTGGTGGTTGCTATAAATACAACCACATAAATGTCCAAGTACCAACGCAGAAGCAGACAGGACACACAGCCAAAACACTCTTGCTGGTGATCATGCAGAGAAAGAAAAGAACAGAAGAAAAGAACATAAAACAGACCAGGTTATGCCAAGCAGGAAAGCAAGCAAGCACATGGCCTCTCAGAGCTTTTAGGAGGGCCCCCTCTCACCTCGGCCCTCACACCTTCTGGTAGGATAAAATAATTCACTCCTCAATGCACGGTTATTCTCTGGTAGCCTCCTCCATTCACATGGCAAGAAAATTCAATTCTGATCTTGTTGTAAAAGTGGCCCTCTTGCTAAAAACCTCTGGGTTTTATTATTGGGACAAAATTTTAAAAGTTAGTCTAAAATTTGGTTTCCAACAGAAAGAGCTGGAAGATGCACCAGAGAAGAACCCAAGAGCTGAGCAGAAGGAAAGGACAACGGATGTTGATGAGGTGAGGTGGACAGTAAGTGGATGCTGTCTGCACCATGGTGGGATGAGGACTTGTGTGGAGTGGGCGAAAAAAAAAGTGAGGAGTGATGAGATGGCAAGGGAGGAAGGGAGAAAAGGAGGAGCAGCAGAATTTAAGAGGAGAGAGGCAGAACCTGGTTGTGAGCCCGGGTGGAGGGGATGCTCTGCAGGCACCTGAGTGCACACAAACTCTCAGCCACCGAGGAGCAGCCCAGCCAGAGAGAGCGAGGCACAGAGCACTGTGTGAAAGAGAGAGGAAGGGAGGAAGGGAAGAGGAGAACCAAGTGGATAGGGTGAAAGAGGAAGAGAAAGGAAGAGCAAGAGATCAGAGATGGGAAGGAAAGAAAAAGAAGAGGGGAGGGTTGATGAGGAAATTTGGGCAGAGGAAACCAAAAAGAGGCGAGTGAATGAATGAGTCAAATGGATGGACAGATGAAGTGGAAGAGTTGTGTGGAACAGAAGAAGTGGGGTGTGGTTTTGTGCAAGAAAACAAAATTAATGAATAAATAAACAGGGTTTGGTTTGAAATTAAGAGGAGGCGAGTGTGTAACCATCAAAAGGTGAAAAGAGAAGAAGAGGGGAAGAGGTGGGGGGATAGTGAGGGGAAAAACCAGTATTAGAGCTACACACATTGGCACAGTGAGCGTAGGAACACACATACACACTCACCCATTCACACGCAAGATACAGACTGATAAACATACACACGGAAGCATCATTAGACATGAACTGGGTGGAGATAGGTAGAGAAGCAGGAGGGGCGACACATTTAATTGACAGTTATTGTCATTCTTGATTTAACAGAAACCCCACCCACTGTTCTGCCATCCCCACTCTCATGAGTGGTTAGTGAGTAACACTGGGACAAAAAATAAAAAGTAAATGAAAAGTAAACACAGAGACACAACCCGGAAAACAAATCTACATTTTCTAAAGGCTTACACGTTTACAGTTCACAAAAGCAGAAAACAAATGTAATTTTCTTTTACTAATGTGTAATATTTTGTGTGAATAGGTTTAGAAAAATGAAGTAGAATCCAAGACAAGGACAATACTTAATAAACGTGGCTTATAAAACATACCTATTCAAACAAATGTAATAAATCAATTTTGCTTTGAACGCAGGTCTATTTCTGTAGTACTGTGTTAGTATTTTCATACATAGCGATTTTTATAGATATTTATACTTTATAGTTCTCTAAAGTGATGTAAACAACACAAATCTAATAATTAAAAGCACACCAGCTTTAATCTGATAATCTACTGTGTAACATTATACTTGTATGTAGTTTACTGATAAATATTAATCATATGTAAGTTTTTAAATAGCAATTCTTTACACACAAAGAGATTATTCCCAAATTATATCAATCAATGCTATATCAAATATTATATCATCCTAAATATACGTGTCGTACATTATGATTGTATTTTGTAATTGTAGATTATGTCATAACAATTAAGGTCAGTGAGGATTTTATAACATTAAAAATTTATATAAAAGCCAAACAGAGAAAAGTATTCTAATATTGTGTAAGTTAACTAAAAAGAAAACCAGTTGCAGCACAAATAAAGGTTTCACCCGACCACAGTCTTCATTGTATTGATAATGGCTAACACTAGGTAAGCTAACATTTTGTGGCTTGCTTATCGAGAAAAGTAGAAAACTGTTTAAACAGTTTCCTGAATAGGGATATCTTAAAAGATGGGTTGTACCAGTGAGCTACCTTTTCTTTAAGGTTCATCAAAAATGTTGTTGTGACACAACTAGTTGTGTGTTTCGGTATAAAAATGTCGGTCAAGAATACGAGCATTTTAGCATGCTAGTTTTTAAGCTAACTGCTAATGCTCGTGTGTAAATGAAAAAGCACTTCCTTCTACGCACTTCAGAAATATAAACACACAAGCGCAGAATACTTGCTTCCTATCGTTGTACTGTGACATATGTTTAACTGCTCCTGGAAACTATTAGCTTGTGTGAGGTTTACACAAAAACTACATAATAATATTAGTGTTACGCTTAAATTGACGTGGTTCATCGCCTCCTAGCCAGTGTTAGCAGGATGGCTAGTTAGATATCAGACAGGGCCCTGTTAAAGTGGCGCAGCGTCACCGCAGTGAACGCTACACCAAGAATCCTCGCCTGTCTTCCGCCGACGATCGAACATTAACCTATTAACCTCCTCGATACTGACAAATTCTGTACCAAACAACACGTTTCACATTCACTGTATACTCATACACAGCTCTCCCTTTTCAATCCGACCAGAGCTGAGCTTTTCTAGTAAAATGTTCAGATATTTTCAGGGCCTCCCTCTGATTTCTGGTCCCCCTCCTTTCTCCTCCACCTCTCCCGACAAGCCGCTTTAGCTCATTCCTACCGTCGAATCGAGCCTCGGCGCTTTACCCAATAAATGGTTAACAGAGGTCCTTTCGGAGGCCAAGTACATCATACTGAAAAAGACCTTACCATCAGTTCCACCGTTTTGTCCTCCATCTCCGGCTCCATGTTGATGATCCCCCCCGAAACTCGGTGTGAAAATGGAAACCCAGCCCTGCGTCGGCGGCCCGCAAATTCAGAGACGTCATTCACTTCGCACAACCACACAGCTTTGGTAAGGCAGTGTCAAAGGAGTGGGTGGGGGATGGGAACGCCCATGCAATAAAGGTAGGCGCTGATAGGATAACATTTGTCTAAAAAGGCGGGGCTTTGATGCCTTGCCTTTTATTGATTGGCTTACCTTGCTACCAAGGCTTTTCCCGGTGACTCCCCCAAACAAATGGATGAAGATGCTGTTGCTATCCTGAAGAGGGATATACTAAGGCAAAATCAATCATCCGCATAGCGTTCCTATGAAATGCTGCAGGATGTTGGTATAACTAGAATTAGAGATTAGAAGTACTTGATCATTTAAATTCAGCGTGGCATAAAAGAGATGCTTAGATCAGAATTTATCTGAGATATGTCCATCCCAAAGTCAGATTCAGTGTATTTTCAAAAACCCCATGACTGTCACAGGGTTCAAATGACTGGAACTATAATGCTAGGATTTGTTTGGTCCCAAGTTCACATCTGCTAAGCCATTTCTACAAACCCAATTCTCTTATCAACAGACATTTGTTTCATTGAACACATTCCTAGTTCTAAGAGATTTAACTGTATGACTGACAGGGATGATGCTTAGGCACTTGTATCCAAAAAAAACTTTCAAAATATTTCCTCCAATAGATTTAAAATATGTAAAAATGCTTGAATATTCCCCATAAACAGAGGTTAATCAAATGCAATTAGGCATTACAAATAAGCTTGTTATAAACATTTGAAATTTTAAAAATGTTAATCACTGACAGATCTCTAAAAACAATTACCTCAAATCTATCCAGAATTATAAATAAAACCCCACCCATGTACTTTTTTTTTATTAAGACAGGCATATGGCAAATTCTTTTTCTAAACAGGTAGCATTTCATTTTTAAAAGTTGCATCTGTTGGATTGCATCGATACATTTACGTTCTGAATGAATGTATAAATACAAAAGGTCTAAGATAAATCTACACCATAAATGGAATCTGATCAAAAGGACACTTGTGAAGTAAATTGTGTCTTGAAATCTCACTGTAAGGCCAGAGATAATCACTGAATATATCTGATCTTATTTCTTCATGCAGATTAGAATAAATCAGTGTCGGATTGCCTAGTGTAAGTTTTGCATATTTCACTTATACATAACTTGTGTGCATTTAAGTTTAGGGCCAGGGATGAATGGGGTTGGCATCCTCAATAACAAGTCACACATGGCACAGTAGCAAGACCACAGCAGATGAGGAGGTAGCAATGGTTTTCAGCAGTTCAAATTTAATACTTTGTCCCCCTTTCTCTACAGAAATCCCAGGTAAAAAAAATCCCCCGCTCTCATAAAATACAACAGCAGCAGTTACCAGTAAAAAAAATGAAATGCAAAAAAAAAAAAAAAAATTAGAGAAAGCATAGAGGGAATAAAGAGATAGTAGGGACATGATGAGGAAAGAAAAGGAAATATATTTTCTATATCTGAGGAGTGAGTCCAATGTCCATCTTCAGACCAAGTAAGGGGCAACGAACAATCTGGGAACTTGCTGTTGTTCATAATGGAGGTCAGGATGGGAAAAAATTGAACCAAAGTGAGTTGAGTCCAATCCAACAAGAAGGAACCAGCACTAAGGCAGGGATTTACTCAGGAAGGGCTTTCTCCCTCTCTGGGTGAAAGAAATTCTCACTCCTCTTCAGCCTGTATGATGCATCTGATGTGTGTACTGATGTATTTGCAAGTTTGTGAATGCAACAAGTAAATTGGAAGGTGTTTCTGTCATATATATGGTCAACACAGTTGCTCCTCTCACTTGCTGCAAAAGAAATAATTTTTCTTTCCTTATTTCTTTATTCATTCCTTTCTTTATTTATATTTGCACGATATCAGTCCAAGACTACCTAGTAGTCATCCAAATCAAAGAACTCATCATCCTCTCCTTGGTACTCCATGCCCTGGAAATCCACCCTGTACCGCAAGATACCTGTGGATGCCAAAGACAATTCAATATTATAACATAAGATAATGGGAGTACAAAGGAAGCATTTTTATTGGGCAACCCCAACAGGGAGCCTAAATCTCCTCCTCTTCCGGTCGGCTCATGGGTCCTCGGAACAAAGAAAAAATGAATGGAAGTGACTGAGGCTATAAAAACTATTTTCTAACCCACTTTGCCTTACGCCTTGAATCACACATATGTTGTACTTCAATTTAAATGAAAATTAATTGTGTGAGTTTCGACTACGTCTGTCATGTACTTTGATATTTACCGTAAATCCTCTAATACAGGCCCGGGCCTTTATTTACTCAAGCGCATCCTGGTTCAGGCCTTTATTGGAAGGAGGCCAGAATTAGAGGCAGGCATATATTTTAATTTGAGCAAAATAAACTACCAGTAGAATGAATAAAAACAAAATTTTGTGTTTATTTGAGCGGCAACTGAAGTCTCACGTGCAAATCAAAAGTGATGATTGGTGGGTTTCACTCACGTGACCCTGCCGCCGCGCTGAACTCAAACAGTGGACAGGAAGTGTTTTGCTCTACTATAAAACACAGCGTGACGGATGAAAGTGAGTGTTCTAAACGAGCTGGCACAGACACGATATCTTCCTTTAGGTTATGACTCATTTAATTTTAAAAGTTGGACTTTAAATACATGCTGGAGGATTTACCCAACGCTGAAGCGATCGACACAACAAACTATCTCGTGTGGCAAATCTCATATTACACTGCAAACCAAAAGCCTTTTATGAGTCTGAAAGCCTACAACTATTTTATTTCAGGTTGGTTAACAATTTAGAGATTCGGAGAAGCTTTAAATGACCGTTGTCTTGTTTATGCTCGTGAGATGTGCTATTTTAGTTACGTAATTAACTCGTAATGATAGCTAATGCTAACGGTGAGTACGTGCTAGGATCTACTTATAACATTTTAAGCCTTTTTAAATCCAAATTTCTGGTACATTTGTTTGATTTCATTAAGGTATTAATGCCACGCTACAACACTGAGCTAACTGCTAAAAACATTAGCAATCTAAATGCTATTTGCGGTGAGGACACGTGAAAACAGTACCAAACTGTTTACCTGCTGCTTTCGTAGCTGCGTTTCTCAATAACTGTTTAATAAAACGCCATAAAAACCCTTTAGTAAACCCTTACCTGTGATGAAGTGATCACTGCAAACTAGTAGTGATGGGAACTCCTAGCCTAGTGAACTAGACCAAATTCTTGCTTTGCAGAGTTTGGTCTAGGCACGCTTCATTGGAACCCTCCCAGCCCAAACCACTGCTGTGTCTATCCAATCACAACTCGCTATAGTTTTGGTTGGGCCAATCACAGCGCTCTATATTGTGGGCCAATCACAGAGCGGGAGTAGCCGATGACGTCAGCGCTGCGGCCGCGAACCCAAGCAACATGGCGGCAGCGCCGGAGCCACGTTCTTTTGAAACGGCTTTGTCATCAACATTGGATTATTTAGACTCCAACGTGCGTAAGTCTGTCGGCTATACTTAGCGGCTTCTTATTTTTATCAAACAAAGTAGTGCAATGTCCCAGTACACCTGATATTTGAATGTTTTTCATACAAAAACGACAGAAATCATTGACGCCATTAGTGGGTCCCGCTATCCATCGCTGTGATTACGTCACGTTGTTCGTTACTCTGATTGGTCCTAGCGCTATTCAATTGCGTGCTGACATTTTGAAAGACAACCGTAGATCCCGCCTCACGACTGAGAGCTGTCAATGGTTCGTGGCCAGACTATATATTCACATATATAGGATGGCTTGCCAGGCTAGGGAACTCCGGCTCTTTTAAGAGAACCGGTTCTTATGGATCAGCTCACTAAAATGGCTTTTTAGCGGCTCGGGGGCTTGCAGGTCCAATCTACGTCACTCACTCCGGCTTCTCCAAGAGGGAGTCGGCTCCTCCAAGAGGGAGTCGGCTCCTATCGGTCACATCAAAGAGCCGGCTCTGAGAGCCGTTTCGTTCGCGACCGACACATCACTACAAACTAGCATTCTCCATTCTGTTTCTGCTCATCTTGCAGCCGGAAATTATGATCCACTAGTCCGCTGTTACCGTAAAACTTGGTATGCGTGCGCCTCAAAAAATCGAGTGAGGGCTCACTTTATCATCGATCTCCGAAAAAAAAACCAAAAAAAACATACACACACGTTGTTTCTAATAGTAGCCCCGGCCACTATTAGAGACCGGCCTTTATTTACCCCCGCTGACAGCGAGACCGGCTAATATAGGAGACCCGGCCAGTAATGGAATACAGGCCAATATTAGAGGATTTACGGTAATATAATGTAAAAATTCATAAATAAAATGACTACAAATCAGACGTCACAGCAGAATCTCTCCTACCCTAGCGTAGCTGCTACTTTCCACATTACCAGATTTATGGTGGTTTTCTCCACCTTTAATGCTCCTTTCATCCTGGAAAAAGGATTTGAAGCTCGCTAAGCTAATCTTTTCTTCGTGTCTGGTTCGATGACATCAATTTGGTGAGATGAACATTTGTAGTCCTACATATTTTTTCACACAAAACCTAAAATAACTTTTGCCGCCATTCAAAAACAAGCGCTTTCTTGGCTTCAAAATGCGTCTTCAATACTCACAAATATCATATGTGAAATCCATGGAACATATCAAACATGATTAGAAAATAGCTTTTATAGCCCCAACGAACAATCATTTTTTCTTATTTCTGCGGACCCATGGTCCGGACGTAGATGGGTGTGACTTAGGCTCCCTATCCCTGAAACATTAAATGCTACTTTGTAATTGATCAGCAGAACCAACCAGTTTGATCTACGTCAACATCATTAAATGTAACAGTAGTTGATAAACTTGCAATGTTATAAATACTCTTTTTTTAAACAACCATGTGCTTACCCCCAATGCCTCCAAAGCCCTTAACAAACTGGGACCCTTCCTGGCTCTTGTCTGTAACAATTTCCAGCGTGGCTCCAAATTTTTTGTAGTTGTTCGCAAACCACTCAAGCAGCGGCATGCTCTCAATCAGCTCATGTTCCTGCCCCGTCTAGAAACACAGAATCAGAAAAGCATGGCACTGTGGAAAACCAGTCAGATTTACTTTGTAAATTTGTCTTTTGTCTGCAGTGCCTACCTCCTTGTCCGTGAAGTGCGACTTGTCTTTCTCCTGCTCTGGCGTCAAGTACAAAATCTTCTCATCTGAAAAAGTCAAATAGAAAAAGTCAATGTACAACAAAACTATAAAAGCCGTCTTTCAGCTGTCATAAACACACACTAGTTTGTGTACCATTCTCCGCGCCATTGCTCTCTGCCCCATGCACACGTAGAACATAACGCATGGTGTCTAAGTTCTCATACACTATGAGGATCTCCACCGCTCCCATTTCCAGGGCTTTGAGTGTGTCCTCCACTCCAAAGCAGTACTTGCCCGTGTCCTGACTGATCTCATCAAAGTACCGCCCTGTTGACACAGGAAGAAGGAAAAGCATAAGAAAAATGTCAACCATTTCAAAAGCAGCATCTTAAAACAAATTCTTGATATCTCACCTATGAGTTTTTTCTCCTGGATGAATTTGACATTTGAAAGGACCTCTGCTGAGAGCTCAATAGCCTGGTTGAAACCGTTTTCGCCACCATATGAGATGTCAACCAGCTTCAAAACCTTGGCTTGTAACCTCTGTGGTAAACAAATACATGTCAGTGCATGATAGTGACAAAATTCAGACAGAACAAGATATCACTGAAGCACACACTAAGGTATTATTGAAGTAGATCCAGGAAATTATCAGATAAATATTTAAATATACAAAAAAAAAAGAATAAGTACTAATCCAGGCATGATTTAGATATATTTTTATCACTTTGATTTGCTAATCAACCACTTGGTAGAGCATATTTTAGTCCTTGTTTTTAATTAGCACTGAACTGGGAGAAAAAAAAAGGGAACAGAAAATTTTAACTTAATATCTCATATCTTACAAAAATTTGAAGGTAATAAATAAAAAGTTTTCACAGAGTCCCATTTCCTTAAGTGTGTCAATTGTTTCATTTCCAATCATCTGATACTTAGAAGTGATGTAATGAACATTTTAAAGTAAAGATTGTTTTAAAAACCGAATGCAAACTCACAGGGTCAAACATGTCGGACTGGCTAAGTTCAGTCTTGAAGTCAGCAGAGCCAGCCAAGACCATCCCCGCCACATTAACTTTGTCATTCGAAACAAAGAGCTGGACGGCGGTCTCGGCTACTTTTCTCACATAGTTATGTCTCTTTTCCATTCTTAGACGTGCAAAACGAAGAGCAGACTGTCCTCCTCTGCCTGAAAGAGGACAAGACAATATTTATGACCATTCCATAACAGACCCCAAAGCTTCAAATTCATACATATTACAAGTTTCCTAAAAAGTGGCATTTTTTTGTGATTATTGTGGGTTAGTACCATGCTTCTTGGGTAGGTCCACAGTGAACTTGTGCAGCACCTCCCTGGTGTTGCCCTGCAGTGTGCCAAAGAGTGCCCCACTACCATCAATGACGATAAACCCAAATTTACTGTCATCAGACAGCAGGGCTGTCAATGCCTGTGTTGGTAGACAGGATAGGAGAAAATAAAATGTGAAAGAAGTGAGGGGGGGAAAAGATGTAAAAGATGAACTTAGACCCCATGAATATTCTTGGTGGGAAAAAGAAATGGAAAAAAAGAGATCAAGTGAAATCTCTCACCTCAGTGTGGAACTTGTTGTCACAGAGGTACAAAGAGGTGTTGATTGGTTTAAAAGGCTCGAAGTCAATATTGACTTTTTTTTCCTTGCCTTCCTCTGTCACAATTGTGCCACAATACACAACTAAACCATTTGGTGGCACTGCAAGGAGATAAATGGACAACAGATTGAATAAAAATTAAGCTTCAACATGAATACAAAGCAATGCAGACTTAAGAAAAAGCTGGAGTCAGATCATAAAATATAGCATTCAGAGAACATTGACAATTAAAATGTCTATATCCAAACTGGCTTCTTTTAACACATACCCTTGTTGTAGAGTTTTAGTCTCTGCTGTACAGACGTGATGGCCCCAAGCACAGAAAGCCTGTTAACGCGACTCTTGATGTTTGAAGCAGTGCCAAACTCATCAGCCAACATCTTGGCCACTCTGGATATCTGGTCCTTTGGAGGGATGATCAACGAGATCATACTGGTTCCATTACTATGTAGAGATTGGGAATAAAAGTTAGAGCAAGACTTACATTATGACAACATATTATAAGATGTTAAGAATTACAGATAGCACATTGATAATGAAAAATAAGCCATGCCATGTATAAAATGTGCATTTGTGTTAATAACACTGATTTTAAGCGTTATTCACATGAACTAATCAAATTTTCTTTGTCAGCTTCTACTTGACCTTTTACTTTCCATTACTTCAATATGACTTCCATTTCTTATTGTAAGATTATTTTGTAAACACACAACTGTTCTTGACAAAATATCCCAGCTACAAGGTCTGGTAAGCTGAGGGACACAAAGAGTGGTCTTTTGGTTATACAAAACATAATTCTGCCCTTGAAATTAAAGACAGAGCTTCAGTAGCACACGTTTCAGTGTTTATGATCAAGCACATCAGCACAGCCTGACACCACTGTAACAGGCAGGTAGAGAGAATGAATGTAGGGCAAATAGTCAACTGTGTGTGACATGGCAGACCTGGGTGATTAGGGCAGAAATTCTACTCAACAAGACGGAAGGCTGCTGAAGAGCATGTAACAAGCCAGAGCAGCTACAAGCAGGCTCTAAATTCAAACACCATTAAATACCTTACCGGTCAGCATCAATTCTGAAGCTATTTTATATCATCTCGATAGGGTCAGCCTCAGAAGTAACGCGGTTGCCATGAGGTGGCTAACATATGGACCCTTTTAGGGAATCGTAGTCTGTCAAATGAGCCACGTTAAAACCCGATATGGCAACCCGACCTGAAGCGGTGAAATAGGCATCAAAAAAATCCACGAAAGCACAACCGACTGAATGCTAGTCGGCCTTCCTTTCTCGTTAGTGTGCGTTTTTATTTAAAACACTCATGGCGGCCTGTTTCATGAGATGACGTTTGTTAGCGGGCTACAGTAGCATCACCACTCCTAACTTTGTACCCGCGGATGAATTGGAGACAAACGCCTTCGCAGTGTCAGCCCCGACATGTTGCATGAACACCACAAACAGCCTCGAACATCAACACAATATTACAAACGCACGCGCACATTAAGTGCAACGGTCTAGCCGCCAGCTAACAATATAGCAGTCAATGCTACCGAAGCAAAGTTAGCAATGCTAACCACTCCCAAATTCGGCCCCACTTATCCGATCTCTTGCCGCTGGCGCGGTTTACATTCACACCATTACCTTTGACCTTAAACTACAGCAAACCTAACGAGGACAGTCATAAACCAACCACTCACCCACGGGCAGCTTCCAAACTTTTAATCAATTTCTTGATTTTCCAAATCTCCACATTTCTGTCCGCCGCGCTGGGGTCGTCCGCCATCTTTCTGCTGTAGCTTCAGCACCTGAAAAACGTGAAATAAGAGGAGCAAAAGTTGAAGTGAGCCGCATAGGAGAGAGTCTGGATATTAAACTAAGTTGGTTTAAGTTGGCAGGTCTCATGTCGCCAAATGAACCGGGCTAGTACCTCTTTAAACTACTGGCGCGGGCGCCGTTGTAGCATCTGACCAGTGCTGGCAACTAGACTGACCGTAAGGGAAGGGCTCTAGTCTGGCGGTCTCCGTTAGCACAGCGCGCGGAGAAAATTAGGCCTGGAGTTCACCAGGCCCTAGAGTCCACCCTGTTCTTATCTAACACGACCTACTTTCCTCATGCTCCCCTGGAAACCAACCGTCCACTACAGATAATGCGTATATTAGTACAAACGGTACCGTTACCTGCCTCGGACAACGCCGCTCCGCTCCGCTCTCTTTCTGCTGCGTCGAGTCGGTGGTGCGAGGAATGACGTTGCTTTGCTTTCTCCACCGGTTCCTCTCCTTCACACGCTGCGCGTGGTGCTTTCGGGATCACATGTGGGAGGTGGTTAGAATTTTGGCGTTCACTTCCTGGAAACCCGTTAGAAACCAATGACATCGCTCATATCAGATGTCAATCAAAAGAGGTACTAAAACCTGATTGGACACAATTCAGGAACACCTCTTAGACTGGGTGGTCGTTCGTTACAGTGTATCATGGGATTTGTAGTTAAAAGATGGACTCGAGGTTTCTAAACTGTACAGACGAGACATCTTCTGTTTCATCGGTCATTGTGATTTTGACATGTTAAATTACTGCAAAATACTGTACATGATGCGTGTATAAGTATACACACTCCACTGGCACACACTTAGGATGGATTACCACATGCATACCCATCATGTACTGTAGTCAGTCACAATGGTGGGCCATGCATTAAACTCAGCCAGTCTTGCCTTCAAGTCATCAACACCTCAGAGTATGAACCCCATGTCAGAAAAAGGAAGGTTTCATTTCTTTTATGTTTGGTGACTGTGTTTAACGTTCATGTCGAATTATTAACACGTCTTTTTTAATGTGACAACCTCTCAGAATAATTTATTTTTGCTTTTCTGATGGAAGCAAATCTGTCATTTCTTTTTAACAAGTCTGAAAAGTTCTCTGATAAACACAGTGGGCTTTCAGTTGAACACGAAAGTTGTCCTTGACACCGAAGACAGACCTTTGCTTTCACTGATTCCACTGTCTCTCCATTTGTAGTGTGTCAAAAGACAAAGCCCATTTGTACGAGCTGGAATTTCTATTGCACTGATAAGTGCCATTTGTAAATACAAATCTTAGCTTTTTGCATAGAGAAGGATCACTCACAATCCAGAGGTGTGTGTGTGTGTGTGTGTGTTTCTTTGAAATTCTTAATTTTGGGTCCCTCATGATTTAGCTGCTTGATACGATTTCACGTGTGTATGAACTTGTTTAAAATAGAAACTACACAGAAAGAAATATTATGATTAAAACATCGATTGCACACATACTGACTTGTACACAGCAGCTCAGTAATCCAGGTAGACTGATGTTAAAGTTAATAGTTTACAGACAACTGGGTTACATGATGACTAAGCCTTTAACTACATAGTATACACTGTAAATATAGTGTGGCTAGTTGCATCATTACAATCAGGTCATGAACCTGTCATAGTCATTGGCCCTTAGTAATAAACACCTCTGTTAAAATGATGTTTAGTGCAAAACATAAAAAAGATGACATAGAAAACAAAGAAATTGCTAGTTCTCAGTTTCAGTATTGCATCAAATTTTTTTGCATGCATTAATACTATTTTATTTGAATTTTTGTAAATTATGTATTTGAATGGTAAATGGCCTGTATTTGTATAGCGCCTTCTTAGGGTTCTATAACCCCCCAAGGCGCTTCACAACACAATCAGTCATCCACACACACATTCACATGCTGGTGGGGATGAGCTACATCGTAGCTAAAGCTGCCCTGGGGCGCACTGACAGTGGCGGGGCCTGCTGTACACTGGCGCCACCGGTCCCTCCGACCACCACCAGCAGGCAAGGCGGGTTAAGTGTCTTGCCCAAGGACACAACGACGGCGACAGACTGAGCGGGTTGTGAACCTGCGACCTTCAGATTGCAAGGCGGCCACTTAACTCCTCTGCAACCTGGTATGTCAGTTTTGGTTGAAAACAAAAATTTTTAATGCCTCAATGAATATAATAAAAAAATATTGTCTAATAGGCACTGTTGGTGAGTGCTAACTACTCCCAAGTTCGGCCCCACCAATAAATCACCAATCGTGCCTATTAGACCTAAATTCTTTATTGTATTTTTTATGCTTTTGAAAAGATTTTTTCATGCATCGAAAATTCAAGTCTCCTTTGATCAGGAAATTAGTGGTATTTTTGTTGAAATAAAAGCAGATTTGGGTCTGAAGGAACATTAATCTTTGCGTTTATTGTTTATCATGGGAAAAGAGTAACCATGGTTTTTCCACCATGTGAAGCTGTAACAGAAGACTTGAGGTCTTAAACAACTTTGGGCCACTAGATGACAGCATTGGTTAGTGAAAGAATGAATGACTTCCACTGTGTCTCAGTTATTATTAGCTGGAATAATCAATGTTCCCGAAGCTGCTTCCTCAACATGATACTCAGTGGATCATTTAGAAGCAGGGCTTTTCTTGTTTGTGTGTCTAATTTTGGCTTGCTGTTTGTAGTCACTATTAGCTTGCCATATGGTGCATATTAGTCACCGTCTTTAGTGAATTGTGACTGTTTCCATCAGAACAAACATCTGTTTATGCATGGTGCATCAAGCTCCAGGATGATCCCTGCAGTATTAGTAATCTCTGGTGAACTGGAGGAGTAGGGGAGGCGTTGTGGAGTTCTGAAATTGTTGGCACTCACTGGATAGCTACATCATGGAGAAAATGTGATAAAGCAGTTTGTGCAACTCAGTGCCTCTGAAAATTTCCAGCACTTTTATCAGTGCCAATTCATCACCATCTGTCGACCGTCATAGCTGCAATGATCTGTCGCCTGGAAATAGATGGTGTGTGCTGTGCCGTGAATGGGAGCAGCCCTGGCCAGGGTAGCTGTTCCTCATTTCACCTGGTTGTCACGCATGAGCATAAGCGTGAGCAAAGAAAATTGACAGGTTGTTGATTTCTTCTATTTCATCCAAAACCTGACAAAAATGGAGACTTCATAATAGCCTAAATATGTGGCAAAAATACCATTTCTTGTTCATTTTTACATTTTTGGTATTCAATGTTGATTGGACCCAGACAGTTTCAGATCTGGTCCATCATTGCATCAGTAACTCAATTAGTGCAAAATTATTTGGTTAAATAGTAACCTATAAAATTAATCATCAAGGTCACAAGACAAAAAATAACTTCATCAAAATGTCTACACGATAAAAACCAAGTTTCTCTTTTGACTTTTTAATAGATTGAAATGATTTTTTCTTTGTTCTGAATTTATCTTGATGCTTGACATCGGGCTAATTCTGTTTTTTTTTTGCACAGCATGAATCATAACAATAATTTAAACTTTCATTTAAGCACTACCCTATCCCCAAAAAGAATAAATCCTCAAAACAGCTGCTTCTAAATTAGACTATTACTACTGTAATTGTAGTTGGTGGGATTACAAAACCTTGTCTTCTGTAACATTAGAATTAATTGCCTTCAAGTCTCCTCCTAACTAATAAATTGTCTTATAAGTGTGCTAATTTTTCCTAATTAATTTATCAAAAAATATGCTATCCATCCATTCACTTTCCTCTGCTTATCTGGGGTCGGGTTGTGGGGGCAGCAGACTAAGCAGAGAGGCCCAGACTTCCCTCTCCCCAGTCACTTGGGCCAACTCCTCCAGGAGAATCCCAAGGCGTTCCCTGGCCAGCAGAGAAAAATAGTCCCTCCAGCGTGTCCTGGGTCTTCCTTTGGGTCTCCTCCCAGTTCGATGTGCCCTGAAAACCTCACCAGGGAGGCGTCCAGGAGGCATAATCAGATGCCACCTCAACTGGCTCCTCTCGATGTGGAGGAGCAGCAGATCTACTCCAAACCCCTCCCAGATGACAAGCTTCTCACCCTATCTCTAAGGGAGAGCCCAGACACCCTGCGGAGAAAACTCATTTCGGCCTCTTGTATCCGCGATCTCGTTCTTTCGGTCACTACCCAAAGCTCGTGACCATAGGTGACCGGTAAATCGAGAGCTACGCCTTCCGACTCAGCTCTCTCTTCACCATGACAGACCGGTACAAGGCCCGCATCACTGCAGACACAGCACCAAGCTGCCATCTCCCGATCCATCTTTCCCTCACTCGTGAACAAGACCCCGAGATACTTAAACTCCTCCACTTGGGGCAGGAACCTCGTCCCTAACCTGGAGAAGGAATTCTACCATTTTCCGACTCAAGACCATGCTCTCGGATTTAGAGGAGCTGATTCTCATCCCAGCTGCTTCACACTAGACTGTGAACTGCTCTAGCAAAAGCTGGAGATCCCGGTCTGATGAAGTGAACAGGACCACATCATCAAGAACTGATCCTCAGGCCACCAAAATGGATCCTGTCAACACCTGCGCCTAGAAATCCTGTCTATAAAAGTTATGAACAGAAAGGTGACAAAGGGCAGCCTTGGCAGAGTCCAACTCTCAGCGGGAACAGGCCTGACTTACTGCCGGCAATTCGGACCAAGCTCTGACACCGGTCATACAGGGACCTAACAGCCCGTATCAAAGGGCCTGGTACCCCATACTCCTGGAGTACTCCCCACAGGGCCTCCTGAGGGACGCAGGCGAACACCTTCTACAAAACACACATATATTGGTTGGGCAAACTTCCACACACCCTCCAGGACCCCAAAAATATGCTACTTTGGTTTAATTTCCTAATTTAAAATAATGGTGGAACTTGAAAGGAAAGTGGATGACGGGTCAAAACCAGCTTCATCAGCCATGATTACTTATTTGTAAATGTTTTAATTTTCCTCAATGAGGCTAAATCTTTAACTAAGGTGAGCTTTCTATGCAGAAAATTCTGGGGCTTGATCTGTACCAAGAGAGCATCTTTACCCTCAGCACGTAATGAAGGAGAAGTGAAAGTGACTTATATTCTGTGTCACATCTGTGCGTTCCATAATGGCCAATCCATACTGGCATAACTAGGAAGGAACCACTGTGTTTGTGTGTGTGTGTTTCTGTGTTTGTGTGTAGGCTTACATTTGAGAGAGTTACTGCATACACTGAGTGAACCAAAACAGATGCAGCCAGGTTCATTTAGGCCCTATTTCAATTTTGTGGCCATCTGCTTAAATTGAGTTGTAGAGAGAGAGGGGCTGTGTAGGTAGGAAGAGGGATTTACAGGGGTAGTCAAGGACACAGCCTGGCTTGTCATTATTAAGAGATGGACTCAGGTACACAGTGAGCAGAAAAAAGGAATCCAATTTAGAGCTTGCAGAAGAAATAAAAATATAAAATTAAACTTCTCAAAATGGCTTGATGACATTTGTACAAGTAAAACTCATGACCTTGTGAAACTAAGTAAGTTTTTCTTATTTTTAAATCGTTTTCTTGAGCCAGTATGTGCTAAAATGACCCTTACAGCAGGGATGTCGAACTTAAAATTCACACTGGGCCAAAATGAAAACCTGGGGCGAAGTCGTGGGCTAAACTCAATATTTATCTAAGAATTGACTGCAAATGTGCACATTTTTCTTTATTTACAGATATGCATTATTGAAACGTTTCATTTGGAGACAAACTTATTTTTGCATAAACAATGAATCTGGAATAATCAAATTACACACGAGCAAGTACATTTGAAATAAAATACACATCAGAGGTATTCGTTGCTTATTATGTCTCAAATTTTAAAAATATTTTTATTCCTTAAATTGTGTATATATACAGCATCTTTGAATTATTTTTTTAACTTTGAGTGTTTTGAATCTTTTAGTATTTCTGTTTTCTTGTTGTTTACTCTTTATTATTAGCCTACTGAAACAAATTCTTGCCTTGCAAAGTTGTTTATACAAGGATGGCTTGTCAGGCTACTTTATTCTTATTTTTTACTCTCTTTTCTTGCTTCTGTAATGAATGTAATTGATGCTGACACCAAACCTTCCCCTCTGAGGGACAATAAAGGGATTTTCTATTCTATTCTTCTATCTGTAGCTTTTCCAGTTCC
The DNA here is from genome assembly GCA_006937985.1 of Aphyosemion australe. NCBI lineage: Eukaryota > Metazoa > Chordata > Actinopteri > Cyprinodontiformes > Nothobranchiidae > Aphyosemion > Aphyosemion australe. Next base: position 980,429 of record SSNS01000071.1, on the reverse strand, counting down.
TGTTTTACTGTAGGTTAAACCCTTTTTATCAGACCAACAACAAAAACCAAAAAATTCTAATTTCCTTCAATGAAAATGCAATATCTCAGCTATTAACATTCATGCCTTGGAGTAGAACAAGTGAATAAAAACCACAATAATTCAAGCTCAGTTTGCTCTACTCTGATGCTCATTGGCTCCACCATACCTGCATCTCTGGGGTTAGGCTCTGAGCTGAGGAAGGTGTTCATCAGTGACACGACTCCTGTGTTGTTTTGTTCATCTCCATCAAAGAGAACAGCTGCTCACACACAGTCGTGAACAAAAAATGGTGTCTAAATTTCCTTCATTCAGTCATCCAGGAACAGCTAGGTTGATGCATTAATGCATTTTCTAGCCTGATGGAGTATTGTGCCTTGTGCTACGTAGCTTGAGACACAAAAAATCTAAACTTTAAATCAATGGCAATCTCAGACCTTAATCAGAAACATGAAGTAAAACCTAAAGGTGCAGATGAATGAGCAAAAATCCACAAACCCTCAAAATCTGCAAAACTTTTTCATGCTAAAATGGGCAACCATTGGTTATGATTTAGCCCAGAAGTTTACAACTAACCAGGGCAGGCTGTAGAGAGGTCTTGGGAAAAAATGGACCAATGCTGTAAATGTTGACTCTGCACAAAATTAATGTAAGTTTCAACATAAGCTGCTGAAACTCATGAAACACTTGTATACAGCAGAAACATCTGGCAAATAGATCTAAAAGTAATGAAGCAGAGGGGCCGATGGCGCAGCAATGCAGCCTCGCTTCTGTCAGACCGCCCCAGGGCGGCTGTGGCTACTCAGTAGCTTACCATCATCAGCAGTGTGTGAATGTGAGAGTGCATGCAGCGTCTTTGAGTGTCCTAACAAAGCGCTATATAAATTCGATGAATTATTATTATTATTATTATTAAACCTTTTGAAAAACCATACTTAAGTCATTTTCAAAACCTTTGGCCATGGGTGTACTGTACAGCTCATAGCAGGTAGCAAACTATAAACCTTTCAGAGGGACGTAAGCAGGGCTTATTCTTACTAGTCTATAGTATGTGTACATTTCTCTGCTCTGTCTTTCCAAGCAAACCAAGAAAAAACAGCAAAAATAAAGTCATAATCATTGTGTTATCAGCTTTCTTTTCACTTAAACCAATCTTTTTAAGAGAAGATCGATTATTCTAAGGGCAAATACACAAATGTCGACGTCTGCCAGCTATCTGCTTTGCCTTTAAGTTTTTACTTCCACAGAGGACAGCAGGGAGGTGTTTTTTTGTAAGTATTTTCAATTCTTAGAGTTGCCATTCTTGTCACACCCCTGGCTCTCTCCCTGCTCACAACAGAGAGGGAATGAGATTTACGGATCTGCGTCATAATATTGAGTGGATTAATCAAAAGAATAAGGGTTGAGGTTGTCATAAATATAAATGAGTTCTTGTGAGGCATTGGGTGAGGCATGCCTCTTGTTCACACAGTGTCGGCTATTAGAAGTTTATTGGTGCACTGGATTAAGACCAAAAACCTCAATTTAGAGGCCAAGACACAATGTCAATCTTAATGATGCATTGGATAGGGGTTAAACCCAGAGGTAATATGGACCAGATGGCTTGCATACTCCGCTGACTGACCCAGGGCATAAACCAATTGTCTTTCATGCCTCAGAGAGCAAGGCGTTTAACATGTTTTACTCTCTATGTTACAGTTTAAACGTCCTAAAGACATATTTTTGTTACTGTAAGTGTAATATAATATTTACATATCAGTGTTCACTTGATAGGGTTGTGTCACACGCTAAAAAAGCATAATTGATCACGACAGTTCACCTCTAAAATGAAATTAATAGAAGATCCTCTCAATCTTACTGATGTTTCTGGTATATCCTTTTGACCAGTTACTAATAATCAAAAGAAATGTACAAACTAGGGGTCGGAATTTAACACATTAATTATGATTAATTAATTAGAAAAAAATAACGCGTTAAAAAAATTAACGAATTTAACCCTTTAAGCCCGAGGGTCCCCCAATTGGGGGGTGTTGAAGATTAGCAGCAAAATACATGCTCTAAATATCATTTTTATGTGCTCCAAACACAACTAAAACTACAATCACATGAGTGATCAGAAATCCCTCTTCATGTGTTTTTGCCTTCTTTCTGTCTCTAATGATGCTAAATCAAATCAAATTGCACACACATTCTATCAACCCATTATTATTATTATTATTATTATTATTATTATTATTATTGTTATTATTGTTATTGTTATTATTGTTATTGTTATTATTGTTATTATTATTATTATTATTATTTTAAAGACAATACTATTATCAAAATGTACTTATGTAATATTATTGTACTTTTAGGTCTGTCCTATTTTTGCCAGTGATATACATATATATATATATTTTTTTCTCCTGTTTTGAATTGAAATACAATTTAAAAGCATTTTTTTTTTAGAAATTAAAAGATTAGAAAATACAATAATAATGTCAGTGACTATTGTTTGATTCTCTGTCTCATTATTTTTTATTTTAAAAAATTGCTTTCGGGGCAAATTTTCTTGAATGATTAATCAAGATCAATTAATTACAAAGCCTCTAATTAATTAGATTAATTTTTTTATTCGAGTCCCACCCCTATTATAAACATTAAAAAGAAGATGAAGTCAGTGGCTAACCGTCAGTACCTTTAGTGGATTCACAGGAAGCCCTGACAAGACCCAATGATTAAAAACAAGTATGGAAACTGATTTCATTAACGTTGATGATTGTGTTTATTGTGCTTTCTGTTTAAGGTTGAGCTTAGCTGTGTGCTGCTGGCGTAAAAAAGACAATCCAAATTTTCTGTCTTTGGCCGCTGGGCACCATCTTTCCCAGAAGACCAATCAAATAAATGAAAGCACAAGTTTGACGGTTTGATCAATCAGTCTGATTCAGAGCTGTATCAAATTGGCAATTTCTTCAAACGCTGAAGGCCAATACTTTAGAGGCCATGCTGGTGGTTATGCGTTTCCTTTGACGATTGAAAATGGTAACTGTCGGATATGATATTGTCATGGAATTATTCATGATTTCTTGAAGAGGACTGCTTCACACACAGAGGGAGTTTTTACAGTTTGTGTTTGTTATGTATGCAGAATTGTTTGTGTTGGTCTGTCCAGTGTCAGCTGGGACCGGTTTCCTGAAGGACTTAGAGCGAGTATGGAAAATAATGGGGGGATTTTATTTTTGCTGTGTTAAAGGTTAAAGAGCAAGTCACCCCCAAATCAACTTTTTGGGCGATGGTGGCAGAGGAGTTAAGTGGCCGCCTTGCAATCAGAAGGTTGCAGGTTCACGTCACAGGTTCACATCGCTCAGTCTGTCGCTGTCGTTGTGTCCTTGGGCAAGACACTTAACCTGCCTTGCCTGCTGGTGGTGGTCGGAGGGACCGGTGGCGCCAGTGTACGGCAGGCCCCGCCTCTGTCAGTGCGCCCCAGGGTAGCTGCAGCTACATTGTAGCTCATCCCCACCAGCGTGTGAATGGGTGGATGATTGATTGTGTTGTGAAGCGCCTTGGGGGGTTGTAGAACCCTAAGAAGGCGCTATACAAATACAGGCCATTTACCATTTTTTTGCTGTATAAGTGAGTGTCTGATAGTCTTTAATTTGGCATTTTAGTACATCTTATTTAAAATATGAATATTCTGCCTAAAACTGTCAGTGTAGCGCCCTCTTCAGCTTAAAAGAATGCACTACATTTGAATTTAAATCAGCCGTCATTATTGGCTAAACTGGTATTAGCCAGTATTTCTGACATGGCTGCTCTGCACTGCACTGCAACCGAGTTTCAGCTACGCCTCCGGCTGGCTTGTCCACTCACAAGCTGATACAAAACAGTACTGCTTAGGGTCACTCGCCTCCTCCATTAACCCTTCCTCTCTTCCCTGCAGCTGCTTCTCTGTCTGAGCAGTGTGTGTGTGCGTGCGTGCGTGTGTTTGTGAACGAGGAGTGCGGGGTGGCATGGGCGTCGCAGCCTTGGGGAACATTTTGCTGAAAAACGGCATTACCAGTCTGATCCCTCTGTGATGCACTCACTCCCTGGATCCCCAACAACAAGGAATAGGAGAGCTTTTGGGCGCATATGGTTGCGATCGCAAACGAGGGGAGTCTGCTCAGATCAGGAGGAGGATGCTCATTGGTCAGTTCACCTAGCCCAGACAGAACCGGAAAATTCTCCACAGGCTAGTTCACCGTCCTTTGTTGTTGTGGGGCTGCTGCTAACGTTGACTATGGAGAAAACTAGTAGTTTCATCTTTTTATCATTGGATTCTACGAACCAAGTGGATTTTTTACTATAAGATGGATTATTTTGACCAGCAAGGTAAGACAGAATTTAGCTTTTGACTTCATGAAAATATGGATTCTATCGTTTAAAAGAGCCTCTTCCTGTTTAGTGTGTGTGAGGTTTGCATATATTGGTGAATATGAAGCATGTTTTTGGAACAACTTTGTTGCTAACTTAGCAACAAAGTCCGTCCATTTCAAGTTGTGTGACGCATAAGAATGGTAATTTGGCGTTCCCTAGTGGTGATATGTGGTTAGCGCATCTGAAAAACTGACCTGCAAAATGAAGAAAATAACGATCATTTATATAGCGCCTCTCAAGATAAAAACCATTCACAAGAACTAACATAAAAAAAAAAAATGCGCCCCACCCAAAAAAAAATTCACCAGCCGCCACTGATCGGGAGCTCTAGTATGAAGGAAAGAAGAATTAGCAACTTGAGGTGAGTGACTGAGTCAGTTGGAGGCTGGTGTCCAGATCATAGCGGGCGGGGATCTCATTATATGCTGAGTGTTGGACATGATGACGACCTGACAAATTTGATGTGTCTTTTGATTTCATTGTTTGTTATTCAAACTAACAAAGTACAGCAACGGTGTAGCAGCTAGTCTCTTCTTCTTAGTTGAATTGTCAGACGCCATGCTTCCAGGGCGCACTGCTGCCCTCTGCTGTTTCTTTCAGGTTACTGTCATAGTGCAAACGCATAACGTGGAGCTCATATGTCCCTAAATAGCTATCGTATTTCAAGATGGAGGATGACCATGGAGCGTCGACCACAGTTTATGTATTAAAAATGTAAAATTTTAAGCTGAGAGGAATATTTACAATTGATGTTGGTGAGAAATATTAATAAAAAAGGACAAGATTGTGCACTGGATACACAGAATTTGGTAGTAAACAGGTAAAAATATTACACACTGGGACTTTAAACCACATAAAAAAACATTCCCTGGGATTGAAATTTTAAGCTATTTAAATGAGTGTCCTATAAAGGGTTAATGAGTCAATAATAAAACTCATAACATGTGTTAAGGGATTCCTCTAAACTTATGTGAATTCATGATGGGAGAAATGATCAGTTCCCTAATTAGCTCATAAATGTTTAGGTACCAGAGTGAAATAAAAAACGGATATTTTTTAAGTATTAACATTTATTTATTTAGGGAATCCTTTTATTAGAAAAAAGTTATGTAAAATAATTTTAACAAATTGTAATTTTTGACTGAAAAGTATTAAGTTGTGAGTGAAAATTGGTAATAATTTAGACATAATGGTTCATATGATTGCTTGACTTAATGTCTTCTGATGAGAAATTTATTATTTCATCGTAATATTAGCATTTTGAGCACAGCTATAATTGATCTACCTTCATTTATTCAGTATGAGAATAATATAAAACAGGTATTTAACTGCTGTGCACCTGGTAAAGTTTGTTTTCAGCTACATCTTATGAGAAGTAAAACAAACTGTTTCTCATCTTGTATCAAACCTATTCTGTTCAAGGAAGAAAAAACTATTATTTCCATTTAGGGGCGGCTCGTGGCATAGGCAGTATAGGCAAACGCTAAGGGCGCCATCCATAGGGGTGCCATGAATAAAGGAAGAAAAAAGAGTAACATTCCACTATTCTTAAAAGTAGAGTTAATGAGGCCACCACAGAGCCCCATTCATATGTTAAATAATAAATATTAACAATATATATATAATATGTGGCAAGGTGGAGAAACAAGGGCCTAGGCAGGATTTGATCCCCAGACTCCAGGTGAGTCACGCACACTAACCAGTTAGCCAAAGAGATATCTCCATGGCCAAGCAGCCAGGGTGCATGATCAATCGGGATACACTGACAGGATGCTCACACTGTCACAAATATAAATAAAAAATGACAAATTTCTCAATTGCGGTGCTGACTGCTGAGTCACCTGATGACGTGTGCACACCTCAGGGTCACAGAACATAGAGGTATGGTGGTGCAAGGCTGTGAACGACCTTAAGCAAATAAAATGACCTTAAAACAAATTCTAAAGTGGACTGGCAACCAGTGGAGTGGAGCTAAAATAGCGGTAATGTGCTCATATTTCCGTGCACCTGTTAAAAGATTAGCTGCAGCATTTTGTACTCACTGGAGGTGAGCAATAGAGGAAGCACTGACCCCTACATGCAGTGCATTACAGTAGTCAAGACCTGTTGTGAAGAAAGCATGTATCAAAGTTTCAAAACTGCTGCACTGACAAGAAAGATTTGACTTTCGCCACTTGCTGCAACTGGAAAGGACTGGATTTAACCTTAATCTGGGTTGGAAATTTAAAGAGCAAGTCACCCCCAAATCTATATATATATATATATATATATATATATATATATATATATATATATATATATATATATATATAGTTTATTAGCAAATGCTCATCAAAAAAATTTGATGTCAGTTCCTGCCACAGCGCTGCCCCTTCGTCCGCCGGGCAATCCCTCCTTTTGGCGTATTTTTCAAACAGGAAGTGTGGGTGGAGTAAGACTGATTAGTGGGTGACTTGCTCTTTAAAGCACAAACTAATTAATTTGTTTATTGCAAAAACGTTGTTGGTGATCATAAAAATCAAGGTCAGTTTTTCCTCCCAATAAAATCAAGATTTTATACCAATAATTTTTTAGTAGATGTAGGAATCCGTGCCCCCACTCAGGCAGTGCAGCTTTAAACCAGTCAAATAATTTTATTGAAGTCACCACCATGTCAACTCAACAGACAGACAGATAGGGAATGTAATATGGGAGGAGGGGATAAAATAGAGAAGAAAGATGGAGGGAAATAGATTTTATTTCTAGCTGCATTAATCAAAATGACTACAGAAAGGGCATTATCAGTTCAATGGATTTAATACGGTGACTAAAATGAAGACCAAGGCGTGCCTGGTGAGGCAAAGCTACTGTGAAGGATGATGATGATGAGAATGATCAAAAGTCGGTGACAGATGGGAAACAGGAATACATCTTAGTGTCAGATTATTTGTTCAAAACACATAAAATCATTGCTCTCATTCATCATGTAAAAGTGCCTTGTGAAAAACATTCTGAAAGTGTGCAGACTAATTCCTGGGGCAGGGTTGATTTTATTCAACCAAACAAATGAACGGCATCACTCATTTGGAAAAAACACATTCCACCTTTAAACAGCACCATAAACTAGTTAACAACAAAATTTACTTCACATTCTGTCAGATCTGGCATTAATGATGATTTATAATCATTATTCAGAGAATTCATTTATTCACTAATCAGTTATTCTAATGGTTTATTATATACTCCCACTCAACTTAGGACTTCTTGTTTAAACGCCAGCATATTAATGTATAAAATATAGTCATTAAGAGCGAATCACAGCATGAGAAAAGCTCCTACTTTATATATATTCAAAAACAAAATTAAAAATTAAAAATAGTCAGAATTGATGGCATTAGGATAAACAAATTATGTTTTCTGTTAGACATTAGATTAACACAGCAATAGCAAACATGGAGCATTCAATGGGTGTACTGTGATATGAATTTGATTTAAATGTATTAATTTAGATGTTAATATAAGCAACGTAATTAAAAGTAAAATTGACATGTTAGGATAACTAAAGCCTGCATTATAACACACAGGGACACAGATTCTCTTCTCCGAAAGTTTCCTCTGTCATTTATTCACCAGAAATTGTAATTTGATGGCATTTAATCACGTTCTTTGATGCTGGTCGTGTTTTATACATTATTCCGCCAAGACGTTTATATTAGTCACAAGATCTCGACAAGATCTTACATGCAGGTGTGTATTTTCTTCTTTTTCACCCAGATCTTTTGAAATAAATCAAACATAGGCCCTTGAAATGACAGCTCACTAGACTTAGAGGAATTTAAAGTTCCCCATGGACACATTGAATGTCACTTTGATGTAAAAGTGGATGACAGCAGCCATGCAAGACGACATTTCACACACTCGCCCATGAAGAATTTCCCTCATACGCAGTCATTGTGGATGCATGCAGTGGCTAAAAATGGCAAATACAAGGTTTTAAATGCTGAAAAGTAATTTTTTTGAATGAATCCTTGATCCCAAAACACTAGGAAAACCTGCAAAAACATCAATTTTAAGGACTTATTTTCTTGGAGCTTTCAGATATTTTGTTTTTCATTAACGACTTATTTAATATATTTTTTGGGCCAACAGCCTTCCACGCTAATCAGCCCTGTTTCATCCTTGTGTGACTTGCTTTTTCCATGTTTTGCTATCCTTTTTTCCCTCTATCACTCTCTCTGCTTCGTGCTGCAGGTGACACTTCAACCACTTATTTTTTCATCACCTGCTCTCCAACTCCAACTGCGAAGGTCCACCGATGGCGTCCCGTATTTGAAGGGTTTTCTGTGTTTTGAGAAGAGCGCAAAGTGAAATTTTGTGCACCAAATGTGTTTATTCAAAAGAGTTTCATTGCTGTGACTTTCATTGTATCCTCTCTGCATTCACTTTTGCACCCCCCTCACCCCCTGCCTCACTGGTCACTTTCACCCCCCGTTTTTGGAGGTAATAGCACCACTTGTCACCTCGCTGTTCTAGTAGACGTGAGAAGAGCTGCAGAGGGCCTTCTTATGCATTCAGGTAAAGGATCTTCTCCCATGATTGATTCAGCGGGTGTCAGGGGACGGGACACATTTCATGCCCCACTTGTATGGAGATAAGAAAAGTGTTGGTGTTATAGAAACCAGTAACACACTGACCTTGTATTTAGATGAAAATGAATGTGTAATATTAGCATAAAGGTAAAATAGCCAGTATAATGATGATTTCAGGTCTAACAACAAAGACATTTTAATGCATATTTAATAAATAGGTTATTTCCAAGGCTAATAACGATTTCATCTTTTAGTGGCTCATATACATAAAGATCAATAGGAGTTATTTTGTAGGGCAGCCATTTTGATGACAGCAAATGAAAAATGACTTCTTATTATCAAACCTGTCTCGTTTCCATGGAGCCCACCTTATTATCCAAATAAAAATGTAAAAATCACAGTGTACATCTAGAATTTACCACACCTGGTTCCATTAGGCTTCGAGGAGATTCTGGTCCACCATCCGGCGTCTCAGGAGGGGAAAGCAGTGCACTACCAACACTGTTTACAGTGGGGACGGTGTGCTGCTGACCTCAACTCGGGATGTTGAGAATCGGTGGGTGGAGTGCTTCGAAGACCTCCTCAATCCCACCGGTACGTCTTCCATGGTGGAAGCAGAGTCTAGGGACTTTGGGTTGGGCTTTCCAATCTCTGGAGCTGAGGTCACTGAGGTGGTCAAAAAACTCCTCGGTGGCAAGGCTCCGGGGGTGGATGAGATCCTTTTTCCTTAAGGCTCTGGATGCTGTGGGGCTGTGTTGGTTGATGCGGCTCTGCAATATCATCTGGGGCAGTTCCACTGGACTGGCAGACCGGGGTGGTGGTCCCCCTATTTAAAAAGGGGGACCACAGGGTGTGTTCCAACTACAGGGGGATCACACTCCTGAGCCTCCCTGGTAAGGTCTATTCAGGGGTTCTGGAGAGGAGGGTCCGTCGGATAGTCGAACCTCGGATTCAGGAGGAGCAATGTGGTTTACGTCCTGGCCGTGGAACACTGGACCAGCTCTATACCCTTAGGGGGGTCCTGGAGGGTGCGTGGGAGTTCGCCCAACCAATCTACATGTGTTTTGTGGATTTGGAGAAGGCGTTCAACCGCGTCCCTCGGGAGGCCCTGTGGGGGGTACTCTGGGAGTATGGGGTACCAGGCCCCTTGATACGGGCTGTTAGGTCCCTGTACGACCAGTGTCAGAGCTTGGTCCGCATTGCCGGCAGTAAGTCGGGCTCGTTTCCGGTGAGAGTTGGACTCCGCCAAGGCTGCCCTTTGTCACTGATTCTGTTCATAACTTTTATGGACAGGATTTCTAGGAGCAGTCAAGGTGGTGAGGGGATCCGTTTTGGTGGCCTAAGGATCAGGTCTCTGCTTTTTGCAGATGATGTGGTCCTGTTGGCTTCATCAGAACGTGATCTCCGGCTTTCGCTGGAGCAGTTCGCAGCCGAGTGTGAAGCAGCTGGGATGAGAATCAGCTCCTCTAAATCTGAGACCATGGTCTTGAGTCGGAAAAGTGTAGAATGCCTTCTCCAGGTCAGGGACGAGGTCCTGCCCCAAGTGGAGGAGTTTAAGTATCTCGGGTCTTGTTCACGAGTGAGGGAAGGGTGAAGCGTGAGATCGACAGGCGGATTGGTGCTGCATCTGCAGTGATGGGGGCGTTGTACCGGTCTGTCGTGGTGAAGAGAGAGCTGAGTCGAAAGGCGAAGCTCTCAATTTACCGGTCGATCTACGTTCCTACCCTCACCTATGGTCACGAGCTTTGGGTAGTGACCAAAAGAACGATATCGCGGATACAAGCGGCCGAAATGAGTTTTCTTCGCAGGGTGGCTGGACTCTCCCTTAGAGATAGGGTGAGAAGCTTGGTCATCCGGGAGGGGCTCGGAATAGATCCGCTGCTCCTCCACATCGAGAGGAGCCAGTTGAGGTGGCTCGGGCATCTGGTTAGGATGCCTCCTGACGCCTCCCTGGTGAGGTTTTCCAGGCACATCCAACCGGGAGGAGACCCAAAGGAAGACTCAGGACACGCTGGAGAGATTATGTCTCTCGGCTGGCCAGGGAACGCCTTGGGATTCCCCCGGAGGAGCTGGCCCAAGTGGCTGGGGAGAGGGAGGTCTGGGCTCCCCTCCTTAAGCTGCTGCCCCCGCGACCCGACTCCGGATAAGCGGCAGAAAATGGATGGATGGATGGTTCCATTAGTGGACTGGAGTGTTTTCACAATCATACATG
>SSNS01000071.1:813938-969227 GCA_006937985.1 Aphyosemion australe | reverse complement strand
GTTTCTGTCTCGCTATCTCTCTCTCTCTCTCTGTTTCTCTCTCTCTGTGTTTCTCTCTCTTTCTCTGTTTCTCTCTCTCTCTGTTTCTCTCTTTCTCTCTGTCTCTCTCTCTATCTCTCTCTGTTTCTCTCTCTCTCTGTGTTTCTCTGTTTCTCTCTCTCTGTTTCTCTCTCTCTCTCTGTTTCTCTGTCTCTCTCTCTCTGTTTCTCTCTTTCTGTTTCTCTGTTTCTCTCTCTCTCTGTTTCTCTCTCTCTCTATTTCTCTCTCTCTCTCTCTCTCTCTCTCTCTCTCTGTTTCTCTCTCTGTGGTTCTCTGTTTCTCTCTCTCTGTTTCTGTCTCTCTGTGTTTCTCTCTCTCTGTTTCTCTCTCTCTGTTTCTCTCTTTCTCTCTCTCTGTCTNTGTCCCTTATGACCAGTGCTTGATCTGTTAAGGGAAAACAAAGTGTTGGTACTCCCCCTACCCATCCACCTCTGTGTACAAGTCATTTTCATTTCAGAAGTGGGAGGGGCATATGTCTCGAGAAGTGATGGTGGTGGTGGGGAGTTCAAGAATCCAAATTTCACACAGATTTTTAGAATGTCTAGTTAAAATAAAAATACCATAACATTATACCTCATTTCAGTAAAAACAAGTGGAATCTATAAACAGATCCAAACTGCCCAATGAAAAAGTGAGGGGGACATGTCCCCCCTGTCCCCCTCTAAAATTACATTCATGCCTGTGTCACAGGTTTATACTATAGTAGAAAGTCTGAGCTCACAGGTTTGGGGATTTCACGTGCTTTTAAAGGTGGAATATGGAACTGCAGATCCAGGTAGGTCAACAGACCGGACCGGCAACTGTGAAGTTGCAAGTGGAATATTCTGGCCACAGGGGGAAACAGGGGCTGGGTGGCCTTTCATTAACCCTGTAAAGCAGGGGTCCCCAATCCTGGTCCTGAAGGGCCGGTATCCAGCAGGTTTTAGTTGTAACTCTGCTTCAACACACCTGATTTCAATTAGCAAGTGATTAGCAGGCTTCAGCAGAGCTTGATGAGCTGCTGCACAGGTGATTCAACCACTGAATCAAGTGTGTTTGAGCAGAGAAACCACAAAACCTGCTGGATAGCGGCCTTCCAGGACCAGGATTGGACACCCCTGCTGTAAAGGGTCATTTTAGCACATACTGGCTCAAGAAAATTATTAAAAAATATTACAAAATTGCAAAGTGTCTCTTTACTTACTCATCTTGGTACAACTTTCTAAGCGTTAAACATAAAACAAAACTGTGTTGTGTGGTTAACCAGGCTTCCAAAATAATTGGATCACCTCAAAACCCCCTGTCTGAACTGCACAACCGCACACTGTTGAGGAAGGCAACCATGATTGCGACGGATGTCTCTCACCCTCTTTACGCATTCTTTATATTGCTGCATCATGCAGGCGGTATAAAACACCATTGGCGTATACAAGAACTCTTTTGTACCCTCAGCAGTATCTGTTCTGAACAAGATGAAGTAGGTTTAAATTGTAGTATACTGTTTTTTATGGGCTGTTTGTATTTTGAGCCGTGTCAAAAGGGAAATTTCTGTGACTCCTTTGGGCACAGACAATAAAGTTCTACCTACCCACCCACCTATCTATCCATCAGAATAAAACACCCTCTGAAACTATAGCACACTAGTTTTGATTTTCCTTTGATGCACTCAAATAAACAAGTGTCCATAGTTATTGCATTTGATCCCAAAATAGTCACATCTAAATTGTGTCAATTCACACTAATGGTCAGACTTGCGTTGCCACTGATCAGATGCTGAATTAGCTTTCTTTATTCTTCATGACTCTCGTCACTAAACCCAACTCAGTTAGAAGCAGTCCCTTCCTGTTTTCAGCCAGTGGTGACAACAGGCTCTTACCAATGTCCCGTGAATCAGCGCACAGTTGGTGACACTGATGTTGGTATCTTTATGAAGAGTGGTAGTTTATTGTATATATGGACTACGAAGGATTATAATTTTAAAATGTTAGTAAGATGTGAATTTACCATGATCAGTGAGAAAAGTCTTATTGAATCTGCACCGTGTTTATTCTGTTGCTTTGTTGAAGCCGTTTATCTTAAATCTGATGTTTCCTTCTAAGTTTTTTATGCACTTTTATTCTTTCTCTATTTTCTTCTATTGACAGCCTTTGGAGTTTGGTCATTGCAGTTTGTTCCCACTGACTCTTCCTCTAATTATATCCTCTTGTTCTTTCACTTTTTCCCTCTCTGTTCTCTTTAGACTTTGTAGCGTGTCCTACAACGAGTCCCTAAACAACCCTTTTCTGTTTCATGTGGTGTGACCCAAATAGTTGTGGACAGGCACAGCAATGCTGCATGTGATGGAAGTCCTTTTGTTGGGAAATGAGTCAGAAAGCTGAAGCAAAAACATTTACACCCTGGGAGGCGCACAAAGGGACATGATGTGCTGAGACAAAATCTCCTGTTTTCTTTCCACAGCACAGCAGGCTCAGGTCAGCTTAAATATGTCAGAGTCAGAAACACAACACAAATCAGAGTTACTCAGCAGAAACACGTGAAAAGCACTTAGATCGCTTAGGGCATCAGGAACCTTCCCACCTGCTCAAGTCACACTTAATAACGGTTTTATCCCAAGGCTAACACTCTTGAGCTCCATCTATATTACTGTGATATCATGTGGTGTAATACATTTCAAACTAACTTAAAAAAGATCAAACTATTCCAGAAAAAAGTCCTACGTGTAATCATGACCAGAGTACTACTCCCACCAGAACACCTTGTTACTGTTACAGAGTTGTACTGACTACAATTATTTTCAGAATGCTTGTTGCTTACATCCTCAACCATAAACTGTGATCTCATTTCAACTTTCCACATGCATGAATAGATGTCAAATTATTGGGAAAATTTAATTAAAATGAGCCAGCTTTAGTATTTTTGAAACGGGAACGCCAGACTTGGATGATGGAAAGCTAAAAATGTCACATCCCATCTCTATCTAAGGAAAAAAAAAACATACTTTATATATAATATCATTAATTCACTGGTCATGTAAAATATCTGGCCAATATGTAGACAATTACCTGGTTTTGGGGTGCAACTGAGCCTCTGATGAAAAGTTTACTTGGGGTGACCCCCTTCACACGTCCAGTTTCCTGTAATAAAAAAAAGTATTTTTTTTGTCACTCATTTCCTAAAATGAAACGTGTATACTGTATAGGATAATTAGAAAGTGAAATCACGGCTCAGCTAAACCTGACTCAGCTCAGCCGTGGGGGGTGGGGTTGGCTGTGAGCAGCGAGGCAGGAGGTAGACGGTTCTGGAGCAACCAGCGAGTCCTTTCACTAGCCAGTTAGTGGCTGACAGTCGCTGACATCGCGTTTTTGGAATGACTCAGCATGCTAGGAACCACAACAAAGCAGGTACTGAAAAGTTGGGGGAATATACGGAACCCTGGGGCTGTCCAACCGAACCCCATTTCAAGCCTTTATTTCTTGTCACTTTTATGATTAAAAGAGATAGAAAAATATAGAAATTAGACAAATCCCAAAATGACAGCTAATATGCAGTGGCGGCTGGTGACTTTTTTTTTGGGTGGGGCGCTAACCACATATCACCACTAGGGGATGCCAAATTACCATTCTTATGCGTCAGCGTCACACAACTAAAACCTGACCGTCAGTGACGGTCACAGTAGCGGGTCTATGAGCACTTCCGGCAACAAAGTTGTTCCAAAAACATGCTTAATATTCATCCATTCACCCATATATTACACAAAATGCACACACACTTAAAGGGAGTAGGCTAATCTAATCTATAGAATCCACTTTCTACCAACACCCAATAAGCTGTAAAAAAACGTGATGCCGTAAAATAGAGGCTGCACCTGATGAGAAAAACACACAGTAACCACACAATGCAAGATATCCACAGAAGCAGGCGTTTAAATTAAAGCCCAGACTCACAATAATAGCAGTACCACTCTTAGTTCAAAGTTTATGGAGCGACGCGAGCCGCAAACGCAGCACCAAGCTAATTTCCTGAAGCCAAAAGTGTAAAATCAGGCTTACCTGCAGGTTATATGGTCATAAATCTGTGGCATAGTAAAAAAAAATCCAATCAGTTCATGAAATACTATATCCCAACGTAAAAGCTGAGCTGATCAGACTTTTTTCTGGCATTGTTTTACCTGCTCAAGTGTTTAATGGTCGATGCATTCAATCATTTTCCTGTTTACAAGGATTCTCTCCCTGTGATTGGTTAATACGAAAGCCAGCTGAAAAAAACTCAACAACAAGCAATTTGATTGGCTCAGGTTTCCACCGACGTCTGAACCAATGGGAACCTGGTCTGAGCAGACTCCACCGTTAATGTTCGCTATACGCTGCGCCCAAAGGCTCTCCTAATCTTTGTTGTTGTGGACGGTGAGGGGATCCAGTGCTCATGCGCCAGTTAGACCATGTTAAGTCAATGGTAAAGACTGCTGCGCCCGAGAGGACACGACAGGAAGTACGTCGATGATTCAGCCGTGTTAAAAGTAAGAAGACCATTATTAAACTACAGTTAAATGCAGATTTCACACACAGCACTTAGTCCATATGGTGTATAGATCGTTTAGTTTAATTTTTATGTTTTTTTAAATACAGTATGTAAATGTGCCACCTTCAATCCCTTTATGGGCAAATTACCAAAGTTAAGCATCCTAATTTATTAATATCTTACTGTATTATATTTATTGGGATGTTATCATAGAGACAGAAAACCATTTTTACTTTTACAAAACCAACACACACCTGCACAGTCTGACATCACCTCTTAAAAAGTTACTTCTAACTATGCCAGCAGTCAAGTGTCTACAGATGTAAAATGACAAATGACCTGTTTCATCTTGACCTTGTAAAATTTAGTCAGTTTCTCCTTCTGCAGTTTGATTATTCATGAGAAGAGAAGCGAACAGCCAGGAACAAGAGACAGAGAATAAGCTTGTCGATAAATGGAGTGAGTCATGAGGATGTCTAGCACCCAGGAGGAAACTGTAGTAAACAGTCGAGCAGGAAGGCCGTGTTATTCTCGTCAAACACCAAGTATTGATCTGAGCCACAATAAGGCAGATTAAAATAAATAAATGAACACTGGTTTGTGGTTTCAGATAGCCTTACGCCAGTGCTCTGCTCAGCTTCTTTTTTCATGCAATGTTTGTTCCCTCTGATCAATAAGGATGATAATAAACAAAGAAAAGTAAAAAATGTCCCTGGACTACACAAGGTGGTTTACACTAAACTGGACATCTGTAAGAGCAGGCTGTGGACTTGTATAAATAATAAAACCCAGATAAAACAGCCCCAATCATCAAGACAGATCATTATAAAACAAATCAATGTAGCGCTAATGTAGCTAAAGTTTGATGCCAGAGAGTCAGGACGCTTTCAAGAACATTTTATGCAAAACATAATAATCTAATTATTTTTTGATGTGATTATGAACGTGTCTAATTGTCACAAGACCTTTAATAATAGAGACAGATGTTTTATTCACAGAGGAAAGCTCAAGTTTTACTTGGATTCAAGCCAGAAATGGTTCAAATAAACTTCACTGGTATCAAAAGCTATTAATAAACTAAACCACAGTAAATGAATGAACAGGAACAGAAACAAATACGGTAACTATGAGTATGATCATCCAGTGCCAGAAGAATACGATCATGTAGGAATAATTTTGGTGCAACACAACTGATGATCTGTTAAAGCAAACTTTGTTAATAAGTCCTGAACAAATGACTCCTTACCCATTGTATAGAGCTGTTTGAGTGAGTTTACTTTGTTAAAACAGAGATTACTTTTAACCAGACTGAGCTTACAGATCTTACCCCTACACACTGGAGGCATCAGCAACGCAGAACAGCAGTGGAATGATTTACTCGCGAGCTTAGCTGCACGCAAATCCACACCAGGAGAGTCTCAGTCGCAAAGCGGCTTCTCTACCGTCCTCCTTGCCAGACTCACGAGATCACAATATCCCTCGAGACTTCAAAGGTCACGGTTTGTTTATGCCATCCGCCATTAAACCAAAAAGAAGAAGAAGGAAATCACTTTGGATATCGCTGTTTGATGTCATATATAATGTTGTTCCTCTCCACTGCCAGGATTAAAGCCATGAAAAACACACCGCTGTACTTCTCAAACGATGCAGGGAGTAAATAAGCTGTGAGGTCACACGTATAGACGTAATCTACATAGATATGAAATCGCATCGCTGCAATAGACTTTTATTTTGAAAATTGCTGGACATTTTACACTGAAACCACGTGTGATTTCTAGACCTTTGTTAACTGTGGAAATTGACGTGTCTCAAAAGCGGCTTGCGGCAAAAATAGAACCTGATCTGATCTTTAGTGGGGCGACGCAGTGAGCTGCTTCTGGGACGCACCTGAAAATTTCTGCGCCGGGGCCGGTATGGATCAACCCCGTAGACTATAATGGATTCTATTTGTTTTATTTTTTTGTTTTAATTATATATTCTGCTACCATTCTGCACCGCTGATGCTTCCAGTGTGAAGAAGACTTTGCACTGCGGTGATCTTACAGTGGGGCCAAGATCAAAGAATTACTGTCATTTTAAAACAGCTCTAACCTGAAAATGTCAGAGTGGTTTGTGCAAATGTTTATTTTACTTAATAAGATCCCTATCACTGTGTTGTATACTGAACTAGAACACAGCTAATTTTGCAGTAAAATTTTACGTAAATGAACGCTGAAAGTGAACTGGATCTCTGTATAAATGTAGGGGTGTGCCTTCTTAGGTTTCTCATAATTCAATTACAATGATTTTTGATGCTTTTTTTGTCATTGTTTAGTTTTTTTCTCACGTCATAGCTTTTAATTAATTCAGCACACATTAATTCAAGTTACCAAATACCTTTTACTCCACTATCCTATTCATGTAAGAGTGAGCACATACCCAACATACTTTTGCATGAAATCTACAGGATAAATGTGAACAATGAAAATGAAAGTAAACACGGACAGCCAGTTTTGCTTTTGTAAACAGAATCAAGTGAGACGGCAAACTGGGGCGATGCAGGTCTGGGAGCTTCTGGTCTTTAGAGCTGAAACTCAGATCACCAGAGAGTTGATGGGGACTGTGAAGGACAGACACCTTTAGGAGCGGCTCATGTAAAGCTTAAGGAGCGTTGCTTCAATGGGCATAAAAAAATAAGCTAAGTCCAAACTAAAAGGAAGTCAGTGACAGCACTTAGACCACACCCACTTTATACCACCATCACATAATCCTTTAATGAAACAAAGGCCGACCACCTATAAAAGACCAAAGGCTTTGGTACGTTCATACTGTGTGTGTTTTTCGTAATTCTTTTACTTTTTTGTTCTTTATAAAACACAGATAGATCTTTTCTTTACCTTATTGTGCTGACGTTTCGATCGTCGCTGCGATCTTCATCTGAGCTAAGCCGCTGAAAGCAGCTTCACTTCCGCTTCCGTTTATGTGCGGGCAGCAGGGGGCAACGACATCGCCCCCTGTTAGAAAAAGTCTGGTACACCCCAAAGATAAGATCCCAACAGGAAAAAAATGTGGAGTCATTTACGAAATCCCCTGCAAATTATGCAATAAAACATATATAGGAGAAACAGGATGCCAACTTAACACAAGAACAGCAGAACACAGAAAAGAATGTAAAAAAGAAACAAGAAGAATACACACAAGAGCAACAAAACAAGAAGCAGAGAACACAATAAGGAAATCAGCAGTCACAGATCATTGCACCAGAGAAAACCACATCATGGACTGGGACAACACAAGGATCATCAACACAGAACAACAAAAATATAAAAGATGGATTAAAGAAGCTATAGAGATAAGGAGGCGTGGACGGGGGACCATGAACAGGGACGACGGGGTGTACGCGTTGGACCACGCATGGGACTGCGTCATCGAGCAGGACGGCGCGGGCAGCAGGGGGCGATGTCGTTGCCCCATGCTGCCCGCACATAAACGGAAGCGGAAGTGAAGCTGCTTTCAGCGGCTTAGCTCAGATGAAGATCGCAGCGACGATCGAAACGTCAGCACAATAAGGTAAAGAAAGATCTATCTGTGTTTTATAAAGAACGAAAAAGTAAAAGAAAGACCAAAGGCTCCCTGGTGCTGCCTCAGCTTTGCAGCATAGTAGTGCTGTAGTTTTATGAAAGAGGCTGGAGTTGTGGACAAGTTTGGTTAATCCTTCCTGGATTGTTGGCTGGTTAAGACGATCACCCACAGGCTTCTCTCTTCATCTAACCCGGGATGGAAACAATTAGCCGCCATTGCTGTTTTTTTTTTTTTCCTAAAATGTCGTGGCGGTACTCTCAACTCTTATGTTCCTGCCATGCATTGCTGCTGTTTCTGGGCTAGTTGAGATGGCTATCTACAACAAGAAAGATATTAATGGTTCATAACCATCAATAATCACAGAAATACTTCAAAAGATCTGAAATATCATTGTTAAAAGCAACAACTGGTCTTTTGATGTTTTTGGGAAGGTTGATGAGAATCTATGAAAAATAAAATAAAATGAATAATTAACATGCTCAAACCTAGAGGTATTTTTATTTTATTAGGTTTAAAGTGTCCTGTTCCACCTACTTTCACTCAATTTGTCTTTGAACAAATCAAAATAGTCACATTTTAATGCTGAACTTGTCTATGTGCACCTTTTGGTGAAAGCAAACTGCTGAAACTCTAGGAAACGTACAGAGTTACTCTTCAAAATCAAACTTTTTTCCTGTGTTTGTTTCTGTTTGTGTCAAAAGCCGTGCACCAGTTTTCTAAGTGTTTTGGCTCGTTGAGCTCTCAGGCACACGAACAGGGACACAGTGCTTCAGTTTCCATTAAAATCACCCCGATCTCTCCAAATCCAACTCTCACTGCAAAAATATTCAGCACACTTCTCGTCCTAATAATGATCTAAACACAGAAGTTTGCATAAAGCGACAGCGGAGTCATACAGGTACGTACATGTGTTTCATATCCCAGTCTTAAAAACACAAGAGGGGAGGAAAAGATGATTCTGAAATGCTATTTATCTCCAGCAAACAGATGCAGCCATTAGGCAGACATATAGACACATCATTAGACACGGAGATGTTCGGTGACATGCTATTATTATTCAGAGCAGCAAAAACCTGATGCACAGCAGAAGGTAGCATGGGCTTCGTCACAATGTAATTTAACAGGATAAATCTCTTCTCACAGAAGATGCGCTTTGGGCTACTTTAAAAAATAGACCTGAGAAAGGTTAGATGGGTTTAGATTGGAGGAGATCTTCTTCTTCTTCATGTGTAGCCGTAAAATTAGCCTGTTTATTACCTGAATGCTACCAATTAGTAAATAATATCAACTGTTAAATCTAAGAAGAGTAAAAGAAAGAGAAGTCTCACATGTTAAAGGGCTATTAGATGAACATGCTGAGTTTGAGCTGCAGACTCATCTCATATTTACTCCACAGAGCTGAGTTTATAGCTGAGGCTGGCTGTGGCTTCACACTGAGACGGAAACAGTGGGGAAGACTGGAAAACAACAACAGTCTGGGGTTTGTTTGATAACACCTTATTTCTGTAATTTTAACCACCAGGGGGCAGGAAGACGCAAAAAATAGCTGCTGAATGTTGGTTTTATAAGAGTAATCCTTTCTATTATTCCCCTGCTACACAACATTCAGGATGAAAGCCTGCAACAGATTTTTAGCTGCTTTGCAGATTGTATGTGGATATTTTTTACATTGATTTAAACAGTGAAAAGCTATTTTTTTTCATTTAATCATTTCATAATTTAGTTTTTAAAGCTAGCTGATGACAAATGTATAGACAACAAATGCAAAAGCAAGCTAGATTTTCATTATTACTGAAAACTCATCAGTTCAGGCTGGATTTTGTGTGACCTGTTGATTCCTCCTGACTACCTCATGCTGCTGTTTCTACCAATTCTGTTCAATTTTCTCAGGATCCTGTATCACCTTTTCTTATTCATTTTTTTTCTTGCTTCACATTTTTGATGCAAAATTTTCCTTTTCCCCATTTTTTATTACAATATTTTTAAATTATTAATATTTTTTGTTCTCCTGAAGCGCCTCGTGATTTTTATCTTGAGAGGCGTTATATAAAAGATAGGGGTGGGACTCGATTAAAAAAATAATCTAATTAATTAGAGGCTTTGTAATTAATTAATCTTGATTAATCGCATTTTATTCGTTCAAGAAAATTTCCCCCGAAAGCAATTTTTTAAAATTAAAAATAATGAGAGAGAATCAAACAATAGTCACTGACATTATTATTGTAAACACAAGCTCTTTTAATTTCTACAAGAAATGCTTTTAATTTGTATTTCAATTCAAAACAGGAGAATATATATATATATATATATATATATATATATATATATATATATATGTATATCACTGGCAAAAATAGGACAGACCTAAAAGTACAATACTGTTTTAAGTACATTTTGATAATGGTATTGTCTTTAAAATAATAATAATAATAATAATAATAATAATAATAATAATAATAATAATAATAATAATAATAATAATAATAATAATAATGGGTTGATAGAATGTGTGTGCAATTTGATTTGATTTAGCATCATTAGAGACAGAAATGAAGGCAAAAACACATGAAGAGAGATTTCTGATCACTCATTTGATTGTAGTTTTGTGTTTGGAGCACATAAAAAAGGTTTACATGGTCTTGTAGCTTTCTTTAGAGCTGCAGCTTGACTTAAACTTCAACATCCCCCAATTAGCCTTTCGCCGGCCCCGCCCCCAGAACGGCTATTGTCCAATCACACATCATAGCAACCGTTACCATCCGACAACTCCAAACAAAATGATGAAGCTAAGCCTAAATTATACTACTAAGCATTAGCCTCGATAGTAGTCGTGTCCCCTTCGTTTCCCCTTCAGAACCTCATCGACCTCAACCAGCAACAGTCAAGCATGAGTGCTCCCCCCGCCCACGGCTGGGCACAGTTCCGCCTCCCAGACTATCCAAGACCCTTTATAAGACACACCGTGCCGACAAATCAGCGTAATATTACCTCAACCGTGTGTCTTATAAACGCACATTAAGCCTTGGCGCAACAGAGGGTGGTGTCATGATCACGTGATGAATTAATGCCGAGCTCCGGCCGGGAACTATATTGAAAATGAAAGTAAACACGGGCTTAAGTTTCTTTTTGTTAACAGATGATAAACTGGAGCGATGCAGAGCACCGGGAGCTTTTAGAGCTGCCTGCAGCTCAGATCATCTGACAGCTGACATCTGACAGCTCACAGGGACACCGTGTCGCCGCCACCGCTCACCGATCCACGTGTCCCTGGACTCCGCCTTCTTCTGAAACTCCCAACTCCTTGTTCCCTGCTACGCTTCGCTCAGCGGAGCCGACACTAATATATCCCTCCACTGCATACTGCAACCCTTTTGCCTCGATCTGGATGATATTGAGGAGGAATTGCTCCAAAAATGTCGCTGACACGCATCTGTCTACTTCTTTCCATCACGGAAATCTGCGGAGCTGCAGGATTTGATCCACTTATTGTTGGACTTGGTAACAGTATCTAAGGGGGGCGGGGCTCGGCGAAAGGTCAATTGGGGAACCCTTGGGTTTAAATGTTTAAATGCGTTAATTTTTAACGCGTTATTTTTTTCTAATTAATTAATCATAATTAACGCGTTAAATTCCCACCTCTCTAAGATCTTCTTCTTCTTCTTCTTCTTCTTCTTCTTCTTCTTCTTCTCTTATTAGGAACTTTCTTCACTTTTGTGGTGGCTTTGGTATTTTGTTGACTTTCTCTGAGTAGGATTATTCACATTTCTTTGATATTTGTTTTGTGACTTAGTAACATTTTCGCTCCACATTTTATTTTATGCAATTGATCTGCCTTGAAATGATGTTGGTATTGGACAAATATGGCTTAAACTTCGAGCAAAGACAATAGTTGCACTCTTAAATTGAAGCAGTTTCAATTTTCCACCCGACAGACTCTCATTAAATACAGAAAGTGTGACAATAAGAAAATGTGGGCTGATTTTTTTATCATTACGGATCAGAAAGACCAAAACCAGTCTCTCCAAATCTCTCCACGGTGATGGTCTCATCATCCAGACACAGCTCGCTCATGCTGAAGGTGTCGGAGATCAAAGCAGCTTGTTGTCTATGAGCATTATCTTATTTCACACTAGAATAATGACACAGACACATTTTCAGGTGACAGACGGAGAAACAGGAAACAGATTAAGGTGGAAAAAAAAACTTTGATGCAGGCAGAGGTGGTAAAATACCATCCTGAGTCAGACTCATGTCACTTTGATGTTGTAATTATAGGCTATCGCCCAGGTTTTCTATGACGCTAATAAAAAGACTACATAATGATGGATATTGCCACACTGGCATTGTTTTATGGAGTCGTTGGAAGTTCTTTGCACAGAATGAACTTTGTGTCAAGTTAGTTTTCACCATCCAGGCTTGATAACGCTTCTTTTTTTGTTGTTAAATGTTTTTTTATTCAAATCTACATCTTTTGTTTATTGAGACGTGAGTGACCAGTCTACCCAGCGAGCTACGCTGTGATGGGCACTTTTAACCAATCAGAAGTCAGCCAAGTAGGACAAAAGGGGGGGTTGACATCAGGGCCGAGAGGCTGCCAAGGAACAACAGAAAAGACAAGTGGAGGTCTGTAATCTGTCTTTCCTTTAGAGTATGAAGGCTGCACAACACTCAATTCACCGAACAATCCAGAGCCGGCCTTTCCCTTTTCCGTTAAGGGAAAAGGGTCAAGATCTCCGTGGACACTGAAAGTATCAGACATGCTGCTCATTTTATCGTTTTATTGTCTCCACCTGAGACTCTCAGCCCTGAAAAGCCTAATGGCTTCCTCACCTGTTTCCAGTGGTCATTTATATTTTAGTTAGATGTCCTTTCAGCTTTTTGTAAACGTTCTTCATGATTTTTATTGTACAGTTATAATTTTATAACTGTTGAAGTTGCTGCGTGGTTTGTAAAAGAACATTTTCCGTGGCTGAGTTTGTGTTTTTTTCCCGTGGCTCGCTCCCAGAGGTTGTAAATAACCTGTTTAAGCTGCGATCCAATGCAGCCAAATTTAGGTGGCATTGTTGGCGCCGAACACGCGACTCCCATAAGACGTAGGTGCCCGAGACAAAACGCAGCCATGTTTAACAGATGAGACGTTGTGTTGTGGGTGGTAAGCTGTTCTATTTTGATAAAGATTTCCTTTTGTTCATATGTTCATACTGAGGTCTATGTGATTTCCCTTGGGAACACAGTAAAGTCCTATATGGTTTCCTTATTGCTGCACTGATAACATTTTGTAAAAATGTAATTTATAGAAATGTCTTGACAGCAGCAACAGCATAAAAAGAAACTGTTAAATGCATGAGTGGAAGCATTGAAAACAGCTATGTAAGCAAAAAACAACAGATACTGAATAACTGTTATTTGATCCTTTTAATATCGATGTTCTTTGTGGACCTTTTGCTCAATTTAGTATTTTTCCAAGACATTAAGCAGCTTCACAGTGGAACTGTTTATTATGACTCAATGTGCCAGCTGTTCATTTTCTCTACTAGTATTTCATGACTAAGTTTTCTATCATCACATCTGAATTTGCCCGATTCACATCTACCAGACCTCATTTCAGGGCTGTAACTGAGTAGGGATGAGCAGTCATTTTTAAATAATAAAACATTTGTTCATGTAAAAATATTTCAACAATTAAATTAACTTTTGCTTTAATAAATTATTTCATAGTAACGCTCTACTAGCACAACTATTAAGTGGTGATAATGTGTCAAGTTAATACGTAACCAATACAATGCTTACCCAAGCAGGGTGCACATTTCAACACGTGTTGTAGTTTTTTTGTGGATTAAAGGTAAAACTATTCAATAAGGGTTTCTTTAGTAACGTTAGTGCATTATTAGGCATTAATAAACTATTAAATAAACTATTAACAACTGCCTAATATTAATGTTAATATTGAGTAATGCATTACGCAGATACACCACCACCAGATACTTCCACTCACATCATAAATGATGTTGGTGTGCCTTTTCACAGACTCTTAGAATTACAAGATTTCACCCAACCAATCATCAGAGATCAAGCTAGTCACTGTTTGCACCATGGCGCCGTTCGACCAATCAGCGCGGGGCTACGACGCGCCAAATATTGGTGTTTCTGAAAAACCAGAAAAGTGCCTTCCTGGAGCTCGTCTCCTCTCGTGTTTACGGCTGGATCTCTAAAACTAACAACGCTAGGTTTATGAAACTCTCACATCATAAGGTTGACTAGTGGTGCTAAATAAGGATATATGTGTTGTAAATGTTAAACTCAATGAAGTTGGTGAAATCAGAGCATGAAAATCAAAGCTGCCATATTTGATCATACGCCCTGAACAAGTAACAGAAATTACATTCATAATAATAATTATAATATTTAATATATTTTTCAATTTTAAACTAAGATCTCTATAAAAACAGAGGGGGACAGTTATTGTGCCAGTGAGTCTCACCATCAGTGATGATGATGAAGAGGAGGAAGATGACACTGAGGCAGATCCTCAAATACATAATATTCTAAAATATTCTAATAATCTGTATTTGATCAGAAACAGCATTTAATGTTTTATAACTTCCAAAAATATTCTACAGTAAACTGTTTTTATAAACGTTTACTGTATTGTTTAATAATTGTGATATATTCAGTTTTATTCTACAGTGATATAATGTCCTAAAATTAGCTAGATTATTCTAAAGTGTCTTATAATTATTTATATTATTAAAAAATAATGTTTGTTTTAACTTGTTCATGTTTTATTTTGGGATTTCTGTTACCAGAACAGGGCCAGCGTCCAGATTTGAGCACTTCGTTTTACCTGGTTTTCTCCATGAAAATAAATATTTTTGAAAATTGTAACAACAGAAAAATACTTTTGTTATGTCCCATAATAACACCCTGGGGTTGAAATTTAAAATTTTAAACTACTTCAATGAGTGCCCTATAAAGGGTTAAGGACACTTAATAGTTAACAATATTGGGAACATTAAGGGATCCTTTGTTTATTAATGCTTAATAATTCACTAATAACGTTAATAAAGAGACCTTTATTGTGATTAAGATTAAGATTAAGATGGCCACACCTAAAGTGTAAGCATTTAAAGTGGTCCTAGAATGCAGTTAATCAACAATCTAAAACAGCTTTGAGCCTCTAAAAAGCATCAGAAATGTTCTTTAGCCTTTCATCTGTCCCAGGAGCCCTGATACAGGCCATTCTAAACCCCCTAAACCAGCCTTGATGTGAAAAGAGCTGTTAGCCCCTCCCACTCGGCCAGGACATGAATATGATAATGAGCTGCTTGCTGATTGGTTGGTTTCCCCAGAAGGCCTCAGACACTGGAGACACTGCAGGTTTGAGGAGGCGTGGCTCCCCCTTATGACGTGTTAAAGCCACAATGTGTAATATTTTTACCTGTTTACTACCAAATTCTGTGTATCCAGTGCACAAACTTGTCCCTTTTCATTAATATTTCTCACCAACATCAATTCTAAATATTCCTCTCAGCTTCAAATTTTACATTTTTAATACATAAATTGTGGTCGACGCTCCATGGTCATCCTCCATCTTGAAATACGGTAGCTATTTAGGGACATACGAGCTCTGAGTTACGCGTTTGCACTATGACTGTAACCTGAAAGAAACAGCAGAGGGCAGCAGTGCGCCGTGGAAGCATGGCGTCTGACAATTCAACTAAGAAGAGACGAGACTAGCTGTTACACTGTTGCTGGACTTTGTTAGTTTGAATAACAAACAATGAAATCAAAAGACACATCAAATATGTCAGGTCTTATTGATTTCCAACACTCTGCAGCCGCATATGATGAGAACCCCGCCCGCAACAGCTAGACACCAGCCTCTAAGTGTTGTTTTTATGACTCACCTCAGCTGATCTTTTCTTCATAATAAAGCTTCCAATCCGGTCCCAACGTATCAGTTCCAAAGTCCTTCTTCAAGAAAGCTCCTTCTATTAAAGTCTCCTCTCTTACCGCAGCCTGCCGTGTCTCTCCCAACGGTGGTCCGCTAGCCGGTAGCCATGTTAGCATTAGTTACCGGTACTTTATTTCCACAGCGTGTCCCCGGCTCCAGCCAAACCTCATCGGCTATCCGATCGCTAAACAGCCAGTGGTTGATGTTAGCTCCATCTCGATCCTCACTGCGGCGCACACCGATCAGCTGATGGCTAACCGGCAGACTCTTGTTTACTCCGCTGCTCTGATCCACATGACACCGGACGCCACAGCTGATGCCACCCCTCCTCCGTGTGTGAATCGGTGACAGGCAGCTATGCTAGCTTCCTTCAGGACTGGTAGGTTGATACAACAGCTAACAGCAGTGTTTCCCCTAGAAATGTTCACAGCCGTGATGTTTGTTGACTAAGGGGGGTGTAGGATAGCGCCGCCTCGTCGCGCGGGGGGAGGGGGGTGCGCGCGCATCGTCTTGTCGGGGGATGGGGAGGGGGGGCTACGTGTGGCATTATGCATTAAGACTGAACACTCATTAAAAAATGTTTTTTACCTGCTTGAGTAGTTATATGCTTTGTGTGGGTTAGGCTACAGAGACTGGAAATAAATCAATCTCATGCTTTTTTATAAAAAAACGAACCAGATAGCTGGAGTGAACGCTGGAGTTGTTGCCTTTTTGAGTGGGCCACCGTAGCTGCAATACTTACTTGAAACTGCATGGCGCTAAAGAGTCGCAGTTTTTACCATGATTTCTATGAATATCACTGATAGGGCCTTTAAGGAAGGTTTTCTCAGAGCAGAAGTTTTTCTCTCGCCTTTTTCAACTTTCTAATTTACATAAAAAGTAGGTCACACACGGCTTTGACTTTCTGGCATGCTACTGTTGACCACTCAAGCTGTCTTATTCAACAACAACAAGGAAAATGTTGGTTTACATTCTAGGTCCTCTTTAAGTTTGAAACACAAATGTTTTGTGGAACAAAAACGTATTTCATAAAGGAAGGAAACATGACAAACTTTTTTTTTGTTTATTTCTATGTGACTGAGATCAGCAGGGATTAAAAGATGATTAAGTGTCAAAAAATAGTCAGAATTAAAAGTGGTCTTTAAAGTTTGACCAAATGAATGTTTGGTTCACTGTTCTATTGTTTTAAATCCATTCTTATTCTTGATGTTTGAGAGAAAAGCTGCTTCAGTGTGAAACATTTGGTGGAGGGTGAGGTTAAAGCGACTTTGACAGGCTCTGATTTCCAGGCATCAGAGCAACATTATGTGCTGTCATCTATATGTTTAAGTGTTTTCTCTCTTAAGGTATCTACTGCCTGTCCAGTTTTTGTTAGCAGATTCACACAAAATCAAGTGAGTAAGTGATTTAAATAACCACTGTCACTTTAGATAAAAGCATCATAAACATAAGCACTTTACTGATGGTAACAGGGTCACTTTGCTGCTACTGGGCTGGGCAGCATTTTGCCTCCAGGACTACTTTAATTCTTCATGGCATTGATACAAAACGGTGTTGGAATATTTCCTCTGTTTCTGCAGATTTCGTAACTGTAAACTCATGATGAGAATCTCCCGGTCCACCACATCCTAAAGGTTCTGGACAGGATTGAGATCTGGAGTCTGTGGAGGTCGTTAGAGTCCAGTGAACTCATGGTCCTGACCTAGAATCCAGTTAGAGATGATCTGAGCTTTATGACATGGTGCATTATCCTACTGGAAGCAGCCATCAGAAGATGGGTCCATCCCAGCCAGCATACGTAGGTGGGTCCTATATGGTATCTATATGGGCAAACCATATGGATCCCACCAGGGTTTGTCCGCAGTTTTCATGGTGGCCCCATGGGGGTTTGCCCATGTTTGAGTCAAACCCTCTGAAAACCCTTGTGGGGCCCGTTAAAATTTATGTGGGCAAAAAGCTTTCTGGGCAAACCCCCACGGGGCCACCGTGGAAACTGCAGACAAACCCTGGTGGGACCCATACGGTTTGCCCATATAGATTCCATATGTGTGCTGGCTGGGATGTGGTCATAAAGGGGTGGACATGGTCAGCAAGAATACTCATCTGGGCTGTGGTGTTTAAACCAGGCTCAGGTGGTTCTAAGGGGTCCAAAGTGGGACAAGAACATCTCCCCCACACCATTACACCACCAAGGCAGGATGGACCTACGCTTTCATGATGGTGACACCAAATTCTGACCCAACCATCTGAATGTTGCAGCTGAAATCCAGACTCATCAGACCAGGAAATATTCCTCCAGTCTCTTATGGTCCATCTCTGGTGATGCTGCGTAAATAGCCTCAGTTTCCTCTTCTTAGCCTGCAGGAGTAACACTTCTGCTTCAAAGTTCAACAGACACGGTGTTCTGCAGACACTGGTTGTAATTAGTGGATATTTGAGCTACTGTTGCCATTCCATCATCACAAACCCATTCTTCTCTGACCTTTGACATCAAGCAAGGAATTTTCATCTAACTGCCAATCTTTGGATAGTTTCTCTAATTTTCCAACCATTCTATCAAACCCCAGCTTTACAAAGGTTGTGGGTAAGAAGATTCCAGCAGATCAGCAGTTTCTGTAATACTCAGACCAGCTACTTTAAAGTCACTTAAACTGAATTTAGCACGTTAACACCAGTGCTATATTCAGTATGTGTGCAATACCCGGATGCACATTAGTATGTCTGTGTCCCTTATGCTGCATATTCTTGGAAACCCACGTTTCTATTTATATTTGTTGTCTTTAGTGGTTGAAGCTTACTGCCCATGTATGTTTAATTGTACTTTATTATTATTTTTCTCTATATGTGTATGTACTGCTGTAACAAGTGAATTTCCCCACTGTGGGATTAATAAAGTCTATTCTATTTTCTTCTATTCCATCTCCTTTCTTCCTCATTCTGTCGCTCAATTTGAACTTCAAGAAGTCATCTTCACATCTAAATGCCTACTGGCATGTGATTGGCTTGAATATGACTTTCAAGCTTTGGTAGATTGATTTAACTGGACTTAACAGAAATGTCACCAGGACATGAAACAATCCTTTCTGCTTTGTAACTGCTCTTTGTGAGCGTTTGGCCTGTGAAAAGGTGGTTTTCAGTGAATAAAAACCAAGTAAGATTGAAGGTTAAAACTACTCCACCTCTTCAGAAAGCCTCTTGAAAGATAAAACAGATTCATTTCCCAACAAATAAGCAGTAGACGCTGTGTTTTCATTCCTGTGGCCACAATAAAAAGTTTAAATATTTGACCGGTCGGGAACAAAAATGTGATAATGTGGGTTTCCTTACAGCCATTGCACTGTAGGTGTGTTGTAGTGCTTTCAACGGGATAACACTCACTAAAAGCACAAGATCAATGTAGTGGCCTCATAATGGATCAGGTTCATGTTTACATAAAATGATCCCACTTGTTACAAAACCATCGTTTTCCACCTCTGAACCTGACGGATGAAAGTGCAGAGAGTTAGACGAGTGGACGAGGAGAAAGCTTTTAAAACAAAACCACATTCATGCACACAAAGATGCTTTCACTTATAATTGCTGCCTCTTATGTGCGAGTGGCGAGGAGGTGTGAGCATATTTGATGTATATAACAGTATTGATTTTAAGACACTCATAAACTGCTGTTCCACAAATGTGTTCCCTGATCAATAAATTCTTTGAGCTTCAAAGTCAGCTGGACTAAATCTAAGGCCGCGTCTTAATCAATAAACTGTCCTCCACAATGGGGGGGATCAGGTGGCTGTTTAAACAGAATCCCTCAAGCGTGGAATTAAACTCCAAACAGGCAGGAAGAAATACATCCAACCTCCGGTCTAAACACAAAACTATTAGCAGCAATCACAGCTTCTCACAGCTGAAATTATTAATAATTAAACACAGGATCTTGTTAAACATCAAAAGTGAAACGAGGGAATTGCAAATTGCACATAACTGCTCTTCTAAGAACAGTGAAGGTCTTCTGGAGAGTACAGTTCTTCCACAGCAAAGCTGTTTTTATTAAATAAATGCATAATTTTTTTATAAGGAAACAGATGTCTTAGATCTTTTTATTTATTCATGTATTTTTGGGCAGCCACTCTTTGTCACAGCTCACCTAATGCAGTTTTATGACAGCAAAACAACAGACCACAGCGGGACAAGTCAAGATAAAAGATGGGAACGGGAATTTCTGCCTGCATCAATCAGGAAAACGTTTAAAATGAACCAAATGAGTCATTTTGGCATACAGAGAAAGATTTCTTTGACTTTATTCTTTTCTTTTTTCTTCATTCTTAATTTTGCATCAAATTCAAAAACTTTATCTGTGATGCATATTCAGTTGTTTAAATGGGTTTCTCAACTTTTCTTCAAGTGAATTTTGAACATTATGTAAGTTTGACTTTTTGCTTAGTACAGCTAAAAGATATTTCAGTTCAATGAATAAAGTAAATAAAACCTACATCTAAACCACTCCCCCAGCTTTACAAAGTATGCCATGCCATAACTTCATTTTTTAAAGCGTCATCAGGCTGAATTATTTTTCACTTTTAGAAAATATTTCTAAATATACTCTGCAAGTCTCCTCAAAATTGCCAGGAAGTCAGTTTGTGTTGCTTTTAAACATTTAAAGGTGCATGATGTAAGAATGACATCCTGTGGTCAAATTTGGGTACTGCAGTTCATATTCAAAACAAACAAGTGAGTTTCTCACCCCCGAGAGTTTCATGGCTGCTTCCAGCTACGGATCAGCGCCAGAAGATTCCAGAATACGAGTCATACGCAATAAGTTGATAAATACATTTCACTGTAATATCGAGATGTTACTAATTGAAAAAGTAGCTTGAGATATTTTTAGAGCCAACTATTTGTTGCTAATTCACCGTTAGCATCGTTAGCTCAACATTAGCCTCTAGCCTTCTTTACCCAGTATTAGAGGAAAACAAATGGATGCCGTGGCTTTGTAGGGGTACAAGAAATGACTTCTGGGTCCTTTTACCCACCCAACACTGTCCACAACTCTGAAGCTTTGTGTCGGCCGGTGTCGAATTACAAATGCTGAAACAGCAGCATTAGCTGGCGCAGACTCAGCAGGTTGTAAACAAAGACTAGACGTCCCTCTTCAGGCTTTTTGAAAGGAGAAAAACTGACAACCCCCCAAACTGGACGAGAGAGAAACCTGTTCCAATTGAACCTTCCTTCCAACATGATAGAGACATTAGACTGTTTTGTGATTATTTCACTGTAAAATTTGTACTTATTTTACCTTTAAAAGATTTCTGTCAGCTTACATTTAATGCTATGTGTTTGCATGTGAGCTAAACACAAATGCCTGAGGCGGAGTCCTCTCTGTGCATTCAAACAAGCATCATTAAACATGGATAAAAGTAGAAGTTTTATTTCTGCACAGACAGCTTTGATAACATCCAAATCTCTCAGTGACAAAACATTGATTTCAGAAATTAATCAATCACTTCTCAGAACGTACCCGTTGGGTTTGGAGTGGAGTGTTTGCTCTTCAGTCAATGACAATGAATAATTCAGTCACTGAGTGCAAAGAAAAAAAAATATGACAAAGTGTTTAAATAAGCTCATCACTATAAGTCAGAGTGAGGTATTAATGGTGCCTGTCTCCAGCTGCTCACGTTCTTTTATTCATGTTTGTAATTTTAAAGCTGAAATCAGTAACTTTTATAAAAGCTGCTAGTTGACATGTTTTGTGACAAACTTAATAAGAAATGAATTAAAGATCTAAATCAAGTTCATTTTACTCCTACAGCCAGTCAGACACAGGAGTCTCCACCCAGGGTCAGTCGTTGCTTATGACTTTTGTTATGAGTTTTGATTTTGGCTCCAATTATTTACTGTACATAACCAATGTGATGGAGACAGAAAGTAGCCACTGCTTCCCTTGAGCAGTATGACAGTTTGCTAGCCTAGAACTAGACCAAATACTTGCTTTGCAAAGTTTGGTCTAGGCATGCTTCATTGGAACCCTCTCAGCCCGATCCACTGCTGTGGCTGTCCAATCACAGCTCGCTATAGTTTTGGTTGGGCCAATTACAGCGCTTTATATTGTGGGCCAATCACAGAGCGGGAGTAGCCGATGACGTCAGAGCTGCAACCGCGAACACAAACATAGATATCATATATATTGCTAGATGCCTTAACTGGGAGTAGACAGTGTCCCTACACGGCGGCCATCTTACTTCGCACAGCTTACGTTCCGTTCTCAATGGTAGCAGATGGAAGGTGAGTGAACTACTTAAACAAAAACACTCTTAACTCGATTAAATATTAACGGATTTACAAGCGGGTTGCATTATTACAAACCTTATAACACATAGGCTTGATAGGACATACTTACACATTTTTAAAGTAATGGTGTAAATCCGTCATATTTCACAGTCACATCTCTGGCGTTTATAACAAATAAAATCGTTTGTAAATCGCTTGAAAATTGAGCAAGTTAAAGTTGTTTAAGTAGTACATGCACCACTGACACCGATGTTACGAAAGGGGGCAGCGGTCCAAGGTAAGATGGCCGCCGTAAGGATGTTCGTCCAATTGACGAACAGCGAGGGTAAGGCATCTAGTGATATATATGATATCTATGAACGCAGGAATCACGTTGGTTTGAAACGGCTTTGTCATCAACATTGGATTATTTAGACTCCAACGTGCGTAAGTCTGTCGGCTATACTTAGCGGCTTCTTATTTTTATCAAACAAAGTAGTGCGATGTCCCAGTACACCTGATATTCGCGTGTTTTTCATAGAAAAAAGACAGAAATCATTGATGTTAGACGCCATTGCTGCCTCCCTCTTTTCCGTCGCTGTGATTACGTCATGTTGTTCGTTACTCTGATTGGTCCTAGCGCTATCCAATTGCGTGCAGACAGTTGAAAGACAACCGTAGATCCCGCCTCACGACTGAGAGCCGTCAATGGTTCGTGGCCAGACTATATATTCACATATTTAGAATGGCTTGCCAGGCTAACAGTTTGCACGATCAGCCTCCTGACCACCAACATGGGAACAGCCATTGCAAAGAGACATAAAGGCAAAATGACTTGTAATGAGCTGGGATTGAACCAGCAACCCTCTGATTTCTGGAAAACTCTTTATCTCCCCCACAATTGTCATATCAACCAACTCAGTGCAATTCCAACTAAACATTATTGTATTTTTTCTCAATTTTGTGTCTCCAGCTATTTGCCAACAGACACCCATGCAGTTCATATTTTTATTAATCTAAATCATAACTTATTGGGGATTTTTTCATGTCAAATGATAAACCCAAGCAGTTTTATTCATCTGCTTTGGAAAGTTTGGGTTCTTTATTAAATTGACACTAATGACACTCTACATTTTCATGACAGTTGGAACTTTCTCTTTACGTTGCCCTCATTACCCTAATTCTAATCAGCAAATACCAACTAACAATGCCGGTTAGTTGGGTTCTTTGGCTCAGACTGAACGGCCCTCTGCTGCAGGAGTCTGACCCAGCCAGACTTCAGCTGAGACCTGTGCTAATTGAAGCAGCAGCACGGCTTTAAAACCCCGTGCTGGCTGCAGGCATTGTTCCTCCTCCCAGAGACGGTGTGAGCCCATCAGGACTGGCCTCCCATCTCCAACACAATCTGTTTTTCTCAAGTTAAAGCCTGCCTCCACTCCTAGAGACCTATTCTATTTGCCTCTTGCTAAATTACATCTAATGGCCAATAGAAACATTTGAAGCCCTCACAACCCCTCTTGCTTTTTGTGTGTTTTGTTTATTCACCTCTTCAAGTTTCCAGTTCATTATCATTTATACACCAGGGTCAGAGCTCCATCGACTCGCAGCTTCCTGTGTGAATTGTAAGCGCACGGCAGCTACAATTTACATTAGCTTTTGCTCCCTGACCACAGTCGATATAGACAAAGAGACACACAGATGCGCAGGATGCTTTTGTGTTGATAAGAATTTAATTGGCTTTATATCCCTTGAGCAGTTGGCTTTCTCAGTTCACAACACCCTATAGCTTGATCCTTTCTTTCTTACTCCTCATTGTTTAGTGTTTCTCAGCAGATTTTGTTGTCTGAAAGTGACGTGGCAGAGCCTGAGTCTTGTAAAGTCGTTTATTTATGGTGACATTAAGATTGTGGCACTGAGAAATATCTATTACCTTCTAGCTATGAAAATCCTACTAGTGAATAACCAGCAATGCCTCAAAAATACAACGTAAACCCTTTCCAGTTGCACAAATTTGCTCTTAATGTATCAGCTTGATTAAAGCTGGTTTCCACTGTTGGAGGAGTTTACAAAATGTTGTGTAAGTTGTAAAGTCTTACTCGTGTATTTGCAAGAATTACTAATCAGCTTGACAAATTAGAAAAATAAATTTTCTCTCAAAATATTTGCAAAGTCATTGCATGCCTTGATAATCTATGACGGTTTATTAGGAATACTCAGTAGAAAAAAAAGGTGTTGAGATGAGCCAAAATACTATTTTCAGAAAAATAAAATAAAAAAAGTAAAAGTAAAACATTGTTGATTTCAAGAAAAGCCTGAGGAACCTCATTGTGCTCCTAAATCTGACTGTAGTTGTTTCATTTATTATTACCGTTACTCTAACCAAGAGTTAGACAGGAACTTTTCTGGGTAAACTGCAGGAAAACAAAAAGAGGCTTTCTTGATTCAGTCTGAGGATTATTTTTCAAATGCTACAGAATCCATAGTGGAACTCAACCTGTTTTTCACAACAAGAGCCTCAAACATCTACCTGAAAACATGAATAATATGGTTCTCTGATCAAATCCTGCTGCCTAGACCTCTGGGACTTCTGAGATTTTATTTTGGGGGAGTTTGGGAAGAGCTGGAACCTCTGACACTAAATTAGAACTGATTAGAGGCAAAAAACAAACAAACTGAAAAAACAGAAAAAAAGAAAAGAACTCAACATTCTGAGCATCAGGAGACTTACATTAAAACTGAGGAAAAAAATGCAAGACACTTGCAGGAATGTTGCCTAAACGTCAAAGTTTATTAGCAGTTTTTTACATGTAAGATTTAGTGAGATTTCAGCTGAAAACGTTGGCATTTTTTTAGATCTCTAACTTATCTCCATTGTCACAACTGAGATACAGTTTTACCACTTTTAACTATGATATAGCATAATGGTTCAATATTTTTTCAGGTTTGTTGCATAATTACCCAAGATCTGATTTCTTACTCAATAACTTAAAGAGGTCACCTTCACTATTTTTAATACATTTGCTAGGGGTGTCAAATTATGAGATTAATCGAGATTAATTAATTGCAGCCACATTTGCACTAGTGCACTATTTTTTTTATCTCGTTAATCTAATTTTTAAAGCCCCATTCCTTAACTTTGCGGATATATGCTCTCTGTCGCCCTCTCAAGGCTTGCTGCATAACGTCACTGTCGTTAAATCAAATCTCTCTCTCAGGCATAAGAGGCATGTTTACATTCCTAATGTCAGGCAAAACAAAGAAAACAAACTTTTCCACCTCCACACATTGAATAAATAGTTTTATCAGGACTGTATAACAACTTTATGCCCAACCAAACACAATAACCCTGGTGAAATCATTTATTACTTACCTAGCGATTAGCAGCACGGCTAGGTCAGAGTCCGTAGTTCATGCCTTTCTTTCTAAAAGAGCTCTCCAGAGAGGAAAAGACGGTCCAATAATAACTCTGGTCTTTGCTCTTGCTCTATCATGTTCTTCTTTTCTTTTCCTATATTCCTCTGATAAGGGATTTCTAGCTTTCTTTGGTGAATCTGCCACTGCTAAACCGCGAGTCTATGTTATACAATTATGGCAAGCCAAAGGGATCAAAAAATTGCGCGTTCTAAACTCGCATTATGTCCACCAAAACGCGCATCTTGAACGAGCATTTTGGCGGACATAATGCGAGTTTAGAACGCGCAATTTTTTTTATACCTTTGGCTTGCCATATAATGCCATAAAGCAACACCCAGTCAGTACTTCCGGTAGCGACCCAAGCTCAAAAACTGTATAGTGCGTTAAACAGATGTGGGACCCCCCCAACACTATCACAGGTATGAAAATGAACATAATAGATAATACTATGATGCCAAAACTTTACAAAAAAGCATAATTTTAAGGTGTAAAAGTTGCAGAATGTTACTTTAATCTATAACTACCTGTTGGGATTTTTTATTTCAATTTTTTGTAACTATATTTATATTTAACTATAATGCCATACTACATGTCAGATTTTGTGAAAAAGCGTAATATTTAGAATAGAAAAACTTTATTGTCTGACACCAAGCGGTTACAGAAATGTATCTTTCAACAGGGCTCGTCATCATCCACCTCATCATTCACACTTGCACACTTCACTTTTTGTGATAAACTGTCAGTTTTGATATGCTAACTTACAGCACTGTAATTTACAGGTCTATTTTAATTTTAGATAAATGTTTTAGTAACAAGTTCTATGATCACTATTTGCATTGCTCAAAAAAGTGTTCCTTGATGTGTTGACTTAGAGCGTTCTATATGGACCTGATGTTTTATTTTTAATTTCTAATTATTTGAGACTGACAAAAGAGCACAGCATTGTTCTGCCTTGGTGATGTAAAAGGAAAGTTTAGAAGTCTGTTAAAATTAATTACAGGTCATAATTAATTAATCTAAACAAAAATTTAATCTCATGACAGCACTAACATTTGCAGTGGTCTCTAGTAGGAATGAATGCCTTGTAAGTCGTACTCTGGGGACAAAAAGCTCCAATGCACCTGTTTGCGGATGTTGAAGTCATAGATATCATATATATCACTAGATGCCTTACCCGCGCTCTTCGTCGATTGGACGAACGTCCCTACGCAGCGGCCATCTTACCTCGGACAGCTGCCCCCTTTCGTAACATTGGTGTCAATGGTGAATGTACTATTTAAATAACTCTAACTTGCTCCATTTTCAACCGAATTTCAAACGGTTTGGCTTGTTATAAACGCCAGAGATGTGGCTGTGAAATATGACGGATTTGGCCCATTAATTTAAAAATGTTAAAATATGTCCCATCAAGCCTATGTGCTATAAGGTTTGTAATAATGCAACCCGCTTATAAATCCGTTTATATTTAATCGAGTTAAGAGTGTTTTTGTTTAAGTTGTTCACTCACCTTCCATCTGCTACCATTGAGAACGGAACGTAAGCGGTCCGAGGCAAGATGGCCACCGTGTAGGGACGCTGTCGACTCCCAGTTAAGGCATCTAGTGATATATATGATATCTATGGTTGAAGTCAGCTGGAGGAGAAAGTAGCTTCAAACAGCTGGAATTTGAGTCTTACTTCCTGATTTTTGGACGTCTCTCCTCTGATTGGATAACAGCAACACGACTCTACCACTGATGATTTATCTCCACAAACAAAACAAGCCTGGAGGAGCTCTGCTGTGTGCTGGAGTTGCTAATGCTAACGGTTAGTTTCTACTTGTCGAGACGTAGATCTGTAGAGTTTCACCGTCTATTTTCTATTAGAAGCTGCAGGAGTTAGGTGTAGGAGACTATTTTTATGTTCAACCTGGATCAAAAACTCAGAGTGACCCATTATAATCAGAAATAATAGGTAAAAAAGGGTTTCTCAGTGAAGGACCTCTTTAAACTTAAATTAAAATGTGTTTCAGCTCTTTGCTCCTTTCCAGGAGAAAGCAGAAATCACTGTACAAGTTGAGCAACCAAATGCAGCTGCTGCCACATCCTGTGTGACTTTAGGCTGATTAATGGCCTGTCTGTCATCTCTCAGACTGACACAAGATCACAGCCAGTTTCAGCTGACAGCATCAGCAACACAAGTGAGACCGTACCGCTGTGCTAAACTCCAGGTTCCTGCTGTAAGGGATGCCTTTATTTCATGAAATTGTTTTCTGCAAACCACAAAATGTTTTTTTAGTTGTTTTTTTGTCACTTTGGCTCTACTGTGCTCTTGTAGACTTGATGTGAAAATGGAAAACTGTCTAACATTTGCAATCCTCCTGTTGATTGCCTTCACAAGATAATGCATTACAATCATAACCTCACACATCTGCTGATAGAAAATATCCTCTCACAGCTCATCTGAAATCTCCTCTATAAAACTTTTCCTCTCATCCGTCTGTTTGTCCAGGTTTGCATTACAGATGACACTTGAGCAGCGTGTGTTTCAGACTCCCCACTTTCTTTTTTTTTACACGTCTGGTTTCTTTCTCCCTATAAACGAGAAATGAGGTAAATGTCAGGATGTAGCCGACATTTTAATGACTACAAGGCAGCTACTGCAACCTGAATTGCTGCAGTCAGTCATACCTCAGGGTCGGAGAGAGGGAGTGCAGCCACATTTGTGTTTGCTGTAAATGTGTGTGTGGAAGCCTCATGCATGAATAAGCAAGCTTGCAACGTGGATGTGTGTGCACCTCCTGGTCTGGTGTGTGCACGTTGGAACAGTTTGACCAAACCAAAGAGTTTAAGAGTGTTAAGAAACAAAAACAGGACATGATTTCGTCTTTTTTTCCCACTGCTGTGTTTTTTCTGGAAAACAAAATTATAGCAAAAAATAAAAAATAAAACAATTTCTACTTCAATGCTTCACCTGTCTGTTTCTTGACTTGTGTGAGGCTTGCTTTCTGGAGAGTCCATTGTCATGAGAGTAAAGTGCAGCATTTATTAAACATTGAATATCACACACACACACACACACACACACACACACACACACACACACACACACACACACACACACACACACACACACACACACACACACACACACACACACACACACACACACACACAAAGACCAGATGTAAAGGAACACTGAATGTCAGAGTGGTGGCCAGAGACCATCACCATGGCAACACCGTAGTATTTAACAGTGCTATTGTTATATATGGCGTGCTTCAGGGCTGTATATGCACATTATGACATTTATTATTTAATGCAGCAATTTTAAAATTCAAACAAAAATACTTTCAGTCCACTTTACTTAATATTTCAGTTGAAACTGTTGTTTCTGATATAAAGTGATGATAGAGAACAGCTTTCATTTCCACATGCAGACAAAGCAGAGAGAACAAAAGTAACCAGGATTATTGAATAATGTGTTTTCACAAAGTTTCAAACTTCTGATGAAAATGAGTGAATAGTTGTTTCTACAATTGAAAATAACAGGTAATCTCAGAGATTGGCCCATCTTTCAAAATGTGCACATGATTTCAGGATTCTACAGGAAATCAGAACAATTGTGAGATTAAAATGATGATGTTTAATGTTTTTGCACTGAGAAAAGCCAGTGTTCCTCCTGTGGCACACACTAAGGCTTTGCCAGGGTTGTAAAGAGGGCTGAAAGGCTGTAATTTAAGAAAAAAACACGATTATTTCTCAGCCATAAGACAGCAAAGTGTTTCAGACAGAAAGTGACAAGAGGTGCTGCAGCCATCATTAGTAAAAAATATATATATTTCTGTATAAAGCAGTTGGGATACTTTTAAAAATAAAATGAAATTAAATCAATAAATATAAATTTATATTAAATACAATAAAATAATTCTATAAAACATTGCACATTGTTTCCCAAAACAAAACAAAAAAGCATATAATGAAGCAAATAAGGAAAATCTAAGATTTGTAACCCGTCCATAAGTGTTTCTTTAATCATGCAAAATGTATCTTTTGTGCAGCTGCCATCAGATTTTATGACAGAAGGAATACATGAATACTTACCTTGATTCAACATGTTTGTGTTTGATAAAAATATTGTTTTAATGTAAATATTAACATGTTTTGCCTTAGTTCTTGTGTGTGTTGTCATGAATGCGTAGTATCATGCAGAGGCTTAAAACCTATAACAACTGGTCCATCTTTTATAAAGCTGTCTTCACAATCCTGGTTTTCAAATGAGTTCATAAACATCATTTATGAACATTAATTCTAATATGACAGCTGTGATTAAAACACGGGTGTAACTCTTGTTCTGCTGAATAAAAAAAAACACCAATTGGAAATCCATATAAATCATTCACAAACACAAATGCTTAAAACCATAGACATGAATACATAGACACCCCATTGGGTGCTGGAGAGCGTAACAGCATCGCCGCCATATTGGATGGGTCTCCTCACTCTCCAAACCCAACTGGAGTCAAAGCAGGGTGAGCAACTATGCCCGTTTTTGTGCAGCCTACAGTTGCAACAACCAGCGTACTATTGAAAACAGATCACGTGGGACTTTTCT
This sequence comes from Aphyosemion australe, assembly GCA_006937985.1. Classification (NCBI taxonomy): domain Eukaryota; kingdom Metazoa; phylum Chordata; class Actinopteri; order Cyprinodontiformes; family Nothobranchiidae; genus Aphyosemion; species Aphyosemion australe. The sequence continues at coordinate 938,914 of SSNS01000071.1, read as the reverse complement.
AACCTACCTGTTGGGATTTTGTATTTTAAGTTTTTTAATTTATTTTTTTAAATGATATTTATATTTTAATTTCATGCTATACCATATGTCTGATTTTGTGAAAAAAACATAATAAAATGCATTTTTTCGTTCGGAAAGCACCTTCCTCAGTAGAAATAAATGCACTGGGGGCAAATGGAGACCCATCCAAGATGGCGACCAACCACTACGGCAGCTCCAATAGGCAGCACCAGTCCGTGGGGCATCTACGTATATATGTCTGTGCTTAAAACAGCATTTCTAAGTGGAGTGATGATATCAGGACATCTGATGGTAGGAATAAGTAGACAAACCATGTGATCTGTGCAGATTAAACATCTCCCTGCACTGTAATTCTCTACAGAATTTCAGATCATAACAGAAGAAAAATGGAGGGATTCTATGCAGTTTTGGCTAGCTTTTAGCACCCCCTAGTGTCCGTTAGTGAAACCAAAAGTGAAACTTATCTCCTCGCTGTGCTTTCGTCTTTTTAACACCTTAATCCAGTGTTTCCCAACCCTGGTCCTCAGGGCACACTGTCCTGCAAGTTTTCCATGTCTCTGCTTCAGCACACCTGATTTAGATTGGCTCCTCAGGAGGACATAACATGCTGCAGATGCCTGTTAATCACTCATTCATTAAGTCAGGTGTGTGGCAGCAGGGAAACACTGGTGTTTGAAGGGGCAACATGGAAAACATGCAGGACAGTGTGCCCTGAGGACCAGGGTTGGGAAACACTGCCTTAATCTAACAGCTGAAACGTCTCCTCAAACTTCATTAGTGTCTACAGGAGCGGTTCATCACTAAATCAAACAAATCAGCTGTGTTCACGATCTAAAACATGCAGGAAACATGCTGGAAGCAGACTGCAGCACCAGGCATGTCAGCTCCACGTTACAGATGGTGCGTTCCAGTTGTCCTCAGAACTCGTTTTTCCAAGATAAGTTAACTGGAAATGACGCAATGAACTCGGAATTCCGAACTGCGAGCTTGTTTGTTTCAGAGGACACAATTTTAAAGATGGCCACGCCCAGTGTTGTTGTAGTCTTTATTGTTTTCATCGTTTATATGTTCTGTTTTATTTCTTTTTGCTATTTAACAGCACCGAGTTGTTGTTTATTGTTGTTATCAATAGTTACGTTGCTGAAAACGTCAGCATTGCCGCCGAAATTGACCGGTGTTAATGGTTTTTTAACTGTTCCTGGTGTTTACATTTTGACGTTTGATTTTTAATGTTTTTTTATGGTTTTATGTGGCAACTGCCGATTGTTTTGTGTGACACTATGTATGTGTTTCCTGCATTCCTCCTCGAGGGACTTTAGGTGCAGAGAATACTTTGTTATTAGTTCTTTGTACTCATACAGAGCAACAACGCATGCAGCTTTACTAACGGCGTCCATTTTTTCCCAAGTTGGAATCTGGAATGCAAAACGAGCTCCTTACGTTATTTCCTGGTCGAAAATTCCGAGATGACTGGAATGCACCATAAGTCCAACAGGGACCGGACCGGCACTCTGAAGTTGCAAGTGTGATATTCTGGCTACAGAAGGTGGAGTGACATCTCATTAACCCTATAAAGGGTCATTTTAGCACATACTGGCTCAAGAACATGATTTAAAAATATGAAAAAGTTGCATAGTACGGCTTTAATTGAAGCAACGTTATACGGTAAGTGATGTACTGAGAGTACATCACTTATAAGTACTGCTGACGTAGGTCTGAATTTGTTCCTAAAGACCATGTTCGGATCCACCTCGGGTCTAGTTCTAGAATGTTTGAGTGCCAGGTTTTATTCTCATCATTAGGTTTTAGAAAAAAATCCAATTAAATGTTTTCCTATTCATTAAAATTCATAAAAGTCAAGCAGCCTTAAGGATTTAAATTCTTCAAATTGAGTGAATTCCTTTCAAATTTTTGCTTCTATTAAAATAAAACACATAGGAGTTAACGTGCGATCATTGTTACCAGGTTAAAGCACTGCAGGAGTTTACGCAGAACCGAACAGCGAGGAGCAGACATGATTTATTCTCCAGAACATCCTGCCCACGGTGCACCTCACTTCACAGAGCATCGTAATTTAGAAGCTGGTGGTGCAGCGTGCATTTGTGTTGTGCTGCTTTCATCTGCAATCAGCATAGCTTATCAGGTCCACCAGTTCAACAGGAATTTAGAGTCAGACTGCAGTGATTTGTTCACCTGATTATCTCCCCTCCCAGACCACTGATCTGTCCCACTGAGATGAGACAAATCACAGAGAATTAGCCACCAATTACACTCTGCAAGCCGGCTGGCCCCCCTTCATCTGTCATCCTCAATTAGCCGAACAAGCAAATGTTTAAAGTTAAATACTGATTAGAGAGTTGTGCTCCGCAAAATCATTTCCCCCCTTCGCCCAGAAAAGAAAACAGTATTTAATGAGCCGTTAATATCCTCAATCCTGTATGATCAACATACGTTTATGCTCATTTATCTCATGAGAGGGCATGTAGCAGGAGAATGTAATTGTTTTGAACAGACATTCAGGTCAAAAGATGTGAAACTGTGTTACTGCTGTGATGATTTTTATTCATTTATTCACATTTTCAAATTTTCTAACCAGAATTGTTTAACTTTCAAGTCTTGCCCTGCAGCAACAGATGATGCAACAAAGAGCAAAAGCGCTCGGACAAATTTGGGTTTAGCAGCTCGAACTTGAATTTCTCGGACACTGCTGTTTACCTCACTCTGTGTTTCTGTAGATGTTCCTGAAATTTTCCTACTTTTGCAATTTTTTATTTTCATGCAAAATGTAAACATGTCTGGGGGAAAAAAATTATTTTTGAAGCATTAAACATTAAACACTGTTTAATGTGTTTTTGAAGCTGTTTGCAAAGTAGAAATAGAATGACTAAAGTTTGGTGAATAGAACGACTGTGTCACGTCCTGTGTCCCTTCCATGGCTCTTCTGTGTGTTTGATTTTATTTGCCCCATTTAATATAGCGTGTGTGTTTAGTCTAGTTTGTATTTAGTGTAGTTCTGCTCCTCATGTGTCCTTAACCTTTGAACGCTGTGTTTCTTAGCTGTTTTCCCATGTCTATAGTCATCTCCCACTCTTAGGCCTTGTCCACACGTAGACGTTTTTTTTTTAAAACGAATATCCACCCTCCCAAAAAATAGCGCCCACACCGCCTCGTTTTTAGAAAAAACTCCATCCACACGTAACCGCATAAGTGCATTGTTAAGCACATTCATAGGCATGCCAGACCTGTAGATGGCAGTAGTTCCCCGAATCCTATCCATTCCGTCTTCCTGCTCAACTTCAACAAAACATGAAACATGGCGCCTAGCTCGCTTGTGTGGACAGATAAGGAGGTAGAATTGCTCTTAAATGTAGTTTTGGAGTATAATGTCAACAAGCGTGAAAAAGCATTTGGACGATTGACAACGCGAGCACAGCTCTGAGGGCATCCATGTTGGAGTGGAAACACAGGTCGCACATGGGCCGTCAGCATTTTTGTCGCAGACAGTGACGTGAAACCTAAAACTCCGGTTATTTCTGTCCACACAGAAACGCTGAAAACGGAGAAAATGCAAATCTTCACTGTGGTCGGAGTTTTTAAAAAGATTCGTTTTCGTTGTGGAAATCTGCGTTTTTGTGTGGATGACAGGCCGAATCGTAGAAAAATATCTTTGTTTTGGGAGATACCCGGCTACGTGTGGACAGGCCAGGGCCTTAGTTTATTCCTCATTTAGCTTTTGTTGTGTTCATTCCATTTGCTCCTCGGTTTTCATTTTTAAGATCCTGTTGTGTTTAATCAGTTTCAGTCCTTGGTTATTGTCTTATATTCTTATTCATTGTGTCTTTATCGTTAGTGTAATCATCCTCCTGTTGTCTTTGTATTTTGCCTCCCTTCCCCAGAGCTAACTAGTTACACCTGCCCATCATTATCATCAGTACTCATCACACCTGTTGCTTGTCTCCACTCACATCCTCAGTGTGTTTAAACCCAGCCCTGTCCAGTGTTTGTTGTTGGTTCCTTGTGTTGCATCCTCATGGTTTTTTTGGGCCTCATGTTCCTGCTCCAGATCACGGCTTAAAAATAAACATTTTTACTTTTTGAACATACCTGGTTGCCTCCTGGATTTACCTGCGTTTTGGGTCCTGTTCTACACACTATTTCATGACAGACTGTGTAACATTTAGGCATTAATCAAGAACATGCTGTTTTGGGCTCCGGGAATACATATGACTGAATTGCACAGTGAAATTCTGCATGTGGAAATGATGTCATATTAGATATGTAAGTGGAGAAGAGCTGCCTTAGCGGGGACCTGGTCATGCTGAGCCGGGGTGTGATGAGCCCTGAACAGTTGAGTCATGCTCTTACGGCGTTGGCCTCGGCTGTATGAGTATGTATGAATATGTATAATGAAGCTCTGCTAAAATTAGATAAGATTCTCAAGCGCTCAAATGAAAGCTTAATATTTAATCAAGTTGAGATAATTCAATTTTATGTTCATGTTTAGACAAAACTAAACTGGAACTATTCCTTAAAGGAAAAAGGCTGCGCTTCAGTTTGTAGTTTAACATATTTTTCCGTTTCATCAGGAATGCTGGTAAATGATCTGGAAATGAATCACTTTCTTTACTCGGCTTGTTGACAACTGGTGTTGAAGATCTTCTGTGGTGATTCATGTTAGAACGTGGCAACCTGTGGAGGTCAGAAAGGCATGACCCCACAGGTCATCAACTGGACAGCATGGCATTACTTTGTGGTTATTAAAATTAGAGTTGTCATGCCGCTGATATGGTTTCTCCTTAAAATAAATGTGGATTTTATTTAAATTTTTTTTAACCCAGAAGAAAAACAAGCAAAGGGCGTGCACAGGGATTTTACTCGAACACCCACAGAATAATCAAGTGTGAAGGTAGGAGAATAATAAATGTGAAGATGATGAAGCTGCTTGTTCTGTGGCTGAGTTTTTGTATGCAGAAGATCCTATCGGATAGAAATTCATCAAATCTGTAGGAGGATCAGAATTTGGCACAACATCAGCTTGGAAATGAGCAATTTTTAATCTCCTCACATCAAAAAACTGCTCATGTGCAACATATTATTAAAACATTTTAAACTCATAAAAAGTGCATCAGTCAGTCCAAAAATAAACCCCTCATATAAAAGTTTAGAAGTGCTATTTCAGTCAATCACTTCTCTCCTATACCAGCACCACCTGGTGTCGTATTTTATGACAGTCTGATTAGTTTGCTTTACCAGAAGGTCTAACTTGTGCATCTGTGAATTGAACACAAGGTTTCTATACTTTTTGATGAGTTTATGATTCAAAATCTGCTTCCTGTTAGGAACACTAGGGTCAGTAACCTTAGTCATCATGCCACATAGCCTTTTCTTGCACAGGATACATTTAAACTTATAGTGTTCTATAACTTTTAGATTTGTTTTGCTCTATTCAAGTATTGCTGATACTAGCAGACATGGATAACAACCAAACTAGCTAGACCTGTAGTTTCAACTTCCTGTTCTGTTCTAACCGTCTTTATAAGGAGCCTAACGCCGGCTGCACACTGGAAGCATCAGCGGTGCGGAACAGTTTACTTGCAACAATTGGCACTCCAGTGCACACCGGGAGAGGCAGCCGCGAGGCGGCTTCTCCGCCGTGCTCCTTGCTCGACTCGTGAGATCACAAAAAATCCCTTGAGACTATAAAGGTCACGGTTTGTTTATACCATCCACCATTAAACCAAAAAGAAGGAACTCACGTGTGACATCGCTGTTTGATGTCATAAATAATGTTGTTCCTCTCCACTGCCAGGATTAAAGCCATGAAAAATACACCGCTGCACTTCTCAAACGATGCGGTAAGTAAATAAGCCGTGAGGTCACACGTATAGCCGTAATCTACATAGATATGAAAACACATCGCTGCAATAGACTTTTATTTTGAAAATTACCGGGCATTTTACACTGAAACCGAGTGTGATTTCCTGTCTAGCCCTATGTTAACTGTGGAAATAAACACATCCCAGAAGTGGCACGTGGAAAAAATAGAACCCGATCCTATCTTTAGCGGTGCGGCATGCTGCTTCTGGGACGCGTCTGAAAATTGCTGCATCGCGGCTGGTTTGTGTCACCCCCATAGACTATAATGGATTCTATTTGAAGCAGCGCCGCTCTGCGACGCTTCCAGTGTGCAGTAGGGGTTAGGGTTGGTTTGTGCTTGATGCATGTACATTCCGTGCGGAAATGAGACGCGGATGGAACGCGCGTCGAAACTTGCAGCGTTTATGGTTCCTTCCTACCTTCTACGGCTAGCCTCGGCTGTGAGACAGTATTCTCCCAGACTGTAGGGGGCGGCATGGGGCTCTGCGGCATGCATCCAACACTACACCATAGTAGAAGTAGAAATCACTGTTGTTTTACAGTTTTTTACTGCTTCTTCGTCTTTTCCGAGTCTGACAGCAAGTTCTCTCCACGAATTATTAACAATATTTTGATCACAGTGATCTTTATGGCCCGAATCATAGAGATGTTTGTATTTACAAACCTCTGCCACTACAAGCTCTTGCCAGTCCGCCATGTTTTTCCACGTGGTTGGAAATTTTCCAGGGTGCACGGTGTGGAAAGTTTTGGACGTGCGGAGGTCACGCAGGGAGGCGTGGTTGCTAAAATGACGTAATTTAGCCGCGCGGACCTCGTGGACGCATCAACCATAAACCAAGCTTTAGTCTCCTCCCTGTTACAGCCCTTGGCTGTTTTGTGTTGTATTTTAAACTTTCTTCTGTTTTCTCCCTTCCTGAGAGTGTGTGAGGAGAGCACCTGGCTCCACTCCCACTAATCGCCTCAACTTTGAGTGTACCAGCTGTCCCAACTCTCAATCAGCCCAGACACTGCTACAAAGCCCAGCCACACCTCAGATTCTAGGAGCAGCAGGACAGAGCCGTTCTCTGTGTTGTTGGCTCCCCGGCGGTGGTTTAGTTTGTGTTACTTTCTTTAGTTTGGTCTCAAGGTTTTAGCAAACAATCCAGTATTCATTCTGTTAGCCGTTTAAGATAAGATTATGGCAACTATTCATTCGAGAGCCAGTGATGTAATGTCTTTCTGACAAGCTGCTTAAAGCAGAATAAGGCATCACCTCAGTTTAGGGTTTGAGTTTGCTGTTTTGGTTATGAGACCTTTTGTTAATTCTGTTGACCGCCGGTTTCTTTTGAGTTATGTAAATAAAACATCATTCTTTGTAACATCTGAACATGTCTCCTCTTTGTTACGCTGGCCACCTAGACGGCCTGGTGTGTAACATCCCTTTCCGGTCAGCTCATGGCGCCCCGGAAGATTGGAAAAAAAAAAAAATGAATGGAAGTGAACGGGGCTGAAAGAGTTGCCTTACACCTTGAATCACACAAATGTTGTACTTCAATTTAAATGAAAAGTAATGATGGGTGTTTCCAGCATTCGTATCACATACTTTGAGATTTATCAGCTTGTAAAAATGTGTAATTACTATGCCTACAAATCAAACGTCGGCACGTCACATATATGACATCACCACAGAGTCTCCTCTGCCCTAGCGTAGCTCCTTACCACATGGCAGATTCATGGTGGGTCTTTCCTCCTGAAGGAAAGATTTGAAGCTCGATAAACTCACAGCCATTTTTCCTCTGTTCTTCCCCGTGTCTGGTTCAATGACGTCAATTTGGTGATGCGCATTTCTAGTCCTGGACGAATTTTCACACAAAACCTAAAGTAACTTTTGCCCCCGTTCAAAAATAAGCATTTCCTTGGCATCAGGATGTGTCTTTAAAATTCACGAACATATGTAACATGTGAAATCCATGGCACATAACAAACAAGATTAGAAAATAGCTTTTATAGCTCCATTTATTTTTTCATTCTTCCAGGGACCCATGGTCCAGAAGTAGATGGCTTAGCCCCCTGCGTGTTAGTTTTCCTGCATGTTAGTTTTCCTGTGTGAAGTAAAGTTGAAAACCACAAAGAAGTTGACCTGAGAAACAAAACCCAAACTAATTGATCAGCCGTTGAGAACGAGCAGACACAAACGTGCATGTATTCCTCGTGGTGGCTGCTAACAGCTGCTTTGCCTTTGGCATTCAGCTCAGAAAACATTTTGACAGACTCTCATGTCAAAATCCAAAACCAGTGCTTTGTTCTCGAAGATGCTGCCAGGCACATGCTTCAGCTGAGGAACTGCTTCATCACCCACACTGGATACAAATCATTACCCACAGCTAAAGGCGCCCTAATTCATCAAAGCGACTCAGCTGGTTTGAACCTCTGAAAAAGCTCTCTCCCCCACTGAGACACGACACAAAAGTGCAGTCAGTCCCCTGTTCCGGCTTTTCAGAGCTGCAAACCTAGCTGTGTCTTTTTTCACCTTCTTTTCTTCGAATCCCCTCTTTCTTTCTGAAAAGATTCAATTATTGTGCTTGCACATTCTCTTCTGCTTCCTAACTGTCTTTTAACAAAGGTTTAACATTCAGATTAGCTCCTGCATCCTCGTCACAACACCTCAGCCACCTGACTTAAACTGGATTGGTTTCTCTTCTGCCTCCAAAAGAGCTCAGATCAATTCATAGAAAAATAATCAATCCATTTTTAAAATGGTCTGTTGTAGCAAACACAGAATTGTTTAACATAATTGTCTCATTTAATTAAATAACATTAACTAATACTCTGTCATGAGAGTTGCATCTCGAGATGTTAGCTCTGGTTTTTTTAAAAGCATTTTAATGCACAAATAAATGAATAATAAAGAAAATTTGCCTTCAGGTTGCTACAAACCATTGTTGTTTGGTAGTTGAGGTTTAAAACTGACCTGAAACTGCAAGGAGAGAAATAATTTTACGCCTTTTAACAAACGTCCACCATGTAAATGAACATGTTGACCAAGAACAGAGGAATCAATAAACTAGAACTGATAAAAGAAGAAGAAATCCTCTTCTGAGCTTTTACCTTCCAGTTAAACTGATCCCTTCATCAGTTCTCAGTCAAATCTTTTGTCTCACACAGATATTTTATATACATATGAAAAACATCCAAGTTGTCATACAACAGAGCTCCAAATAAAATAAAACTAAATGAGTGAAAAATCATTATACGTTTATAAAAATGTTCATAAACTGAAGTTAAGGCTCTTAATTAGAGGAAACAAACTAGTTATGGCAGACTGTAACCTAAAATAATATAAAGTTAGTTGAAAAAGTGATCCCTGTAGTAACAGAGAGTAATTTGACTTTATTGGCGGGCTCCATTACTGTTACTGATTTAATGTCACACTTTAGTTCCACAATAGAGAGATAAAGTTTTGATGAGTCCATTTCCTCCTTTTATGGACTGTTTTATAATTATTTGTTAAGTGTGTCTCTGTGTCCATAAACTTTTTTTCTCGGGGGAGTAAGGGCGGGCTAATTCTGATTAAAGTGTCAGGTTACATCTAAGGCTTTTAAAGGCACATTGTGTAACATTATTACTTGTTTACTATCAAATTCTGTTTCTCATTCACAAACTTGTCCTTTTTCATTAATATTTTTCACCAACATCTCTTCTAAATCTTCTTTTTAGCTTGAAATTTTACATTTTTATATAAACTGTGGTCGATGCTCCATGGTCATGCACCATCTAAAATACGGTAGCTGTTTAGGGACATACGAGCTCCACGTTACATATTTGCACTATGACTGTAACCTGAAAGAAACGGCAGAGGTCAGCAGTGCGCCCTGGAAGCATGACTTCAACTAAGAAGAGAATAGGTACACTGCTGCTGCACTCGATTAGTTTAAATAACAAACAATGAAATTGAAAGACACGTCAAACTTGTCAGGACCTCATTACGTCTAACTCTCAACAGCCACATATGATGCCATTAGCTGGACGCCAGCCTCCAAGCGGTTAAGTTACTCCCTCACTCACCTCAAATCGCTCAGGCATCATTTCTTTGTACTAGAGCTCCTGATCCGGTTCCAACACATTAGTTCCAAAGTCCTTCTTCAAGACCCCTCCTAAAGTTCCTTCTCCTCCCGCAGCCTGCCGTCTCTCTCCCAACATGCTCCAGCCCTCTTCTGCTACCCGGTGGTTACCCAGCAGCCGGTGTTGTCTACTCCATCTTCACCACTCTCCCTGGCTCACGCCAGCCTTCTTCTGTTAGATGGTGGCTAAGCAGTGGCCGGCGTTGTTTGCACAATCTCCACCATTGCGCCTCAAGATCCACGTAACACTGCTCTCCCCGACCCACGCCAGCCCTCCTCTGTGTGTAAATCGCCGATAGCTACACTATTCAAGTGGCCTGACAGAACTTGCTTGCTTCCTTCTGGACTGGTAGGTTAAAGGGACACTAGTCAGTTCTGGCTTGTTTTTAGCACCCCCTAGTGTTGGTGAAAGCGAAAGTGAAACTTATCTCCTCGCTGTGCGTTCGTCTTTTAACACCTTAATCTAACTGCTGAAATGTCTCCTCAGCCTTCATTAGTGTCTACAGGAGCGGTTCATCACTAAATCAAACAAATCAGCTGCGTTCATGATCTAAAACATGCAGGAAACATGCTGGAAGCAGACTGTAGATCCAGGTAGGTCAAGCTAAATTTTTCTAAGTCCAGACCAGACCAGCAACTGTGAAGTTGCAAGTGCAGTATTCTGTCCACAGAGGGCGGTGGTGGTCTGAGTGACATTTCATTAACCCTGTAAAGGGTCATTTTAGCACATACTGGCTCAAGAACGTGATTTAAAAATATGAAAAAGTTGCAAAGTGTCCCTTTAATATAACAGTCATAGTTAAAAATGTTTTTAATTGCTTGATCGTAGTAGTAAAGGCTTCATGTGGGTTAGGCAGAGAGATTGACAAATGATTATACTATCAAGCTCGTGATAATTATAAAGAACGGCCCTGATCGCTGAAGTGAAAGCAGGAGGTTGTTGATTTATTGTCTTCTTGATGTGTGTGGGCTACTGGGCTACCGTAGCTGCAATACTCACTCTGAACTGCATGGCGCTAAAGAGTCACTTGTTTTCACACACTGGGGCTTTAAGGCTGTCACGTTTGATTTTTACTACAAAAGTAACCAGTTTTTGCAGACTTGTTCTTCCTGAATCATAGTTTGTTATTCATGACTACATGGTGTCAATATCCCAATAAAAGGTCGGACTCAGGTCAGAACAAGTTAAGATTAGCAAAAGAAAAATGTATGATAAGTGGAGGTAATATTGATAAACGTACCCTACAGAAAACTGAGTTTTAAAGTCCTTGTCTAATATTCTTGAGTTTATACCGTTTTATGATGAAAGATGTGACAGCTTGACTTGAGATAATGAGGCAGAAAAATGCCTCCCTCTATTCTTGTTTCACACTATTCATCTTCCTCTTGTTATTCTTTTTTCAGCTAACGTTTTATTCAGGAGTTCTGTTCTCAAAAAGAGAAGCTGAACCTCTGCTTTGGGACAAATACTCTATAATATGGTGCATATTGTAGGACATCCTCAGGTGTCGTGTCAGAAATCAGATGGTAGAAAAAAAAAATCAGGTCACCACTGACTGTTAAAATAATGGACAAACCCGCCGTGACGTGAGGTTTCTGAGGCTTCGACTTGAAGCCAAGTGGGCGGTTCTGATCACCGCCATCTTGGCCATGTCACATGTCTTCACACTCCCAGACAATACAAAACTGGACAGAGGTGGAGCTGAGAGCAGAATTTTAAGGATCTCATTCTGACATTGCTCGCAGTTACAAGCTAACTGAGCTAACCCAAGCTAACGGAGGTTTACGGGCGCTTTTAGCCAGAAAAATGCGGTTGAGCAACTCTAACATGAAGCACAAATCAACTCAACGAGCTGCTGAGTTTCTGTGTTTTGTGAGTTTCAAAGAGCTCCACAGGTGAAAAGCACAGCCTCAGACCGCAGCGATCAGAGCTGGGCCATGCGAGCCCATGCTTTGATCCTCCACAGCGGTTGGAGATACGCTGGGTCACCGCTGCGGCGGGGCTATGACTGCAGCAGAGCCGCCACCGCCTGTCTTCACCATGGTCATAGCCTCGCTGCAGCGGCGGCCCTGCAACCCAGGGAGACGGTACCAAGTCTCGGCACCCAGCCCTACCAACACATCATATTTCAGCTCATTTTGACCAAGCAGCGTTATGCATTTTTCCCCATTCAACCAGCAAAATAGAGTAAAGAAATATAATTTTAGTTACTGATAAAAAAAAGAAGCAGAGACTTCCTTGCTATCTTTGTCCAATAATTCATGATTAACATCTGAACTCGAACACACAGAGGACACAACTAAATACAAGTGTTCCAGTGATGCTGCGGGCAGAGAGGCCCTTCTGCTTAAAAATAATACAAGTCCTTAAAGAGGTTTGGTGCTTGACATTCTGAACTTGAGGACTTAGAAGAGACAAAACATCTGAAACTATTGTCACTTTTTTCTTTTTTTAACACAGATCAAAGAGTTGTTTTACCTTCTTGTTGCTAACGTTTCGATTGTAACCTGCGATCTTCCTCAGAGCCACGTCACGGTTGGCGACGTCACTTCCTTCTCCGTTTATCTGTGGGCAGCAGAGGATGTAGTCGCCCCCTGCTGCCCACGCTCTCCTCGCCGATGACACAGTCCCATGCATGATCCAGTGTGTAAACCCTGTCATCCCTGTTCATGGTTGTGTGTCCACGTCTCCTTATTTCTATGGCTTCCTTCATCCATCTTTTGTATTTTTGTTGTCCGGTGTTTATGATCCTTGTTTTGTCCCAGTCCATTATGTGATTCTCTCTTGTGCAGTGATCTGTTACGGATGATTTTTTTATTGTATTTTCTGCTTCTTGTTTCGCTGCTCGTGTGTCTCTTTTTGTCTCCTTCTCACACTCCTTTCTATGTTCTATTGTTCGCGTGTTGAGTTGGCGTCCAGTCTCTCCTTTGTATGTTTTATCGCATAATTTGCATGGGATTTCGTATATGACTCCACATTTATTTCCTGTTGGTATCTTGTCTTTTGGGTGTACTAGTCTTTTTCTAACAGTTGTGTATGGTTTTGTTGGTGTGTTTAAACACAAAACCATCACTTTGCACTAATTTTCAAATTTAGTCCTGTGTCATGGAAATCTATATGTTCTTAAGAGAAGAATCATGATGAATCATGTTGTTGGACCTCTGCATTTCCAGCTTAAAGGAGATAAAACATCTCAGTTATGAAGAAGAACGTGTCTGCCTTAAAACTGATTCAATGTCAAAGAAGAAATATTTCCACAAACAGCAGGGGTGAGAAGTCCTGGTCCCTCGAGGGCCGCTATCCTGCATGTTTTAGTTGTTATCCTGCTTCAACTCACCTGATTTTAACTATCAGGTGATTTATAAGCTTCTGCAGAGCCTGATGAGCTGCTGAACAGGAGATTCAACCACTGAATCAGGAGTGTTGGAGCAGGGAAACCACTAAAACATGCTGGATACTGGCCCTCCATGGTTCCCCACCCCTGAGTTAGATGGTTTCAGGTTATTCTCTACCTACCCATCAGAAATGTTATCTTGAAGCATAAATACATAACTTTAACAGCTAGTGAAAGTCACATGTCTCATTCTGGACAGAGGTAATCAAAATCATGTTACTGGTCCTTTATCATGTGCCATCATGTGCACATGTATCACAGAGCTCAGGGTTCTCAAGGCAAAGCGAAGAGAGTTCAGCTTTATAACAGGTACAAGTTGGAACCAAATGGCATAGTAATCAATTAATCATAGATTATTCAGTAGGCTTCTCAATTAGTGCAACACTTGATAACTGCAGCCCTGATTGAACATCTAAATCATTAAAACTCTTATTTTTCTGGTTTTGTTTGCAGATTTTAAAATGTTGGGATAATATCATTCAAGCTAAAGTTATTTGCAAGAGCTAACTGATAAAAGTCTAATCTCACATCAACTTTGACCTGTAATTTCCTGCATGCATTAGTACACGTCAAAATGTAAACAAACAATTCAGACAACGCTCTTAATCATGGAAAGCAGGCTTCCATGTTGATGTAAACATATAGACATTTTCAGAAGGCAAAATATAAACGCTCAATTTGCAAAAGTAATAAATAATTATTGTTTTTTTACATTTTCAAAAAAATGCAAATTTTTACCATTTACTACAGGTTTAAATAAAGTTTGGTGATTTTGATCAAGACCTCATATCATTTTAGAATTGTTGTAGATTTGAGCAACACAGAAAGAGACAGTCAAGTCAACTTTAGGTGTATAAATGATAAAAGACCTGCACTTGTATAGCTCCTTTCAGAGTCAGAGGACTCAAAAGCGCTTTACAACAGCAAGAAGCTAACAAATATACCAAAACAACAGCAATGCACCATTCAATTCAATTCAGTTTATTTATATAGCACCAAATCACGACAAGAGTCATCTCAAGGCAATTCACAAAGTAAAACCTTCCAATCAAGTTCAGTTCATTATGCCAACTGTTTAAATAGTAAATGTCCAATATTTGTATATTGCCTTCTTAGGGTTCTACAACCCCCCAAGGCGCTTCACAACACAATCAGTCATCCACCCAGTCACACAGACATTCACACGCTGGTGGGAATGAGCTACATTGTAGCTACAGCTGCCTTTGGGCGCACTGACGGAGGCGAGGCTGCCGAGCACTGGCACCACCAGTCCCTCCGACCACCACCAGCAAGCAAGGTGGGTTAAGTGTCTTGCGACAAACTGAGCGGGATGCAAACCTGCAACCTTCCGATTGCAAGGCGGCCACTTAACTCCTCTGCCACCATCGCCCCTAAAGAGCATTTAGCACCTAAATCAACTTTTTTTTGTTGATAACCTGTATAGATGAGTGTCTAGTGCTGTAGGCATGTGTAATCATTATTTTGGCAACTAAATTAAAATGTAATATTTCAGCCCAAAACCATAATTCTATCTCCATCTTCAGGTTAAAACTCTGCTCCACACTGATTTAGAATCAGAATCAGATGGCTGTAGAGCTGCAGTGCAGGGTGACGTCTCTACCGTACTACGTGGCTGCACTGCACGGGACTCCAGCTGAGTCTTGGCCGCACATCCACCTGGCTCAACCACTCACCTGCTGATATGACACGTTACGGCTCAGAGCCGCTCGCCTCCTTACAAAAACATCCTCCACCCCCTTTTTTTCTAGTGATTGCGGTGGACAGGAAATCCTCCAGCCTGCTGCAGTTTCTGTATTTGCTCGTTCTACTGAGCAGTGAGTCTGCTGTGGTTAACGACTCGTTTTTCCGACTGAGAAGCTCTAAGAGTGTGGGGGTTGAAGTGGGGGGGGTGGTAGAGGGGGGGCTGTCAATCACTACCTCAGTGCCGCTCTCTTGGTCCACCAGGCAATGCAACTTTTAGATATATTTTTCTAACAGAAAGTGTGGGTGAAGTAAGTCTCCACCCATGGTGTGACTCACCCTTTAAAAGTTTCTTCTATAAGGAACCCAGCAGATTGCATCAAGTCACTTTCTAGTGTCAGTGGTTTTACAACAATCCCCATTCTAAGCAAGCATGTAGCGACAGTGGAGAGGAAAACTCCCTTGTAACAGGAAGAAACCTCTAGAGGATCCTGGATCAGTATGAGCAGCCATCCGCCATGACTCACTGGGGTTTGAGAAGTCAGTGCGCGCACACACACACACACACACGCACACACGCACACACACACAATGATGAATTAGTAGTAGCACATTCTATGTTAAAGAAAGTCAAAAGTTGTAGTAGTGCTAGAAAAAAGTAGCAGAGTGTGGAAAGTGGTCAGTATGTCCTCCAGCAGTCTAAGCCTATAGCAGCATAACTACAGAGATAACTCAGGATAACCTAGCCTTTTAGATGGAGGCATGTGGGAGGCAGGGCCAGAGAGAACCGTCTTTACTGACTGTAGTCCCTGCTGTACACTCCACCTCCCTCCCACTACAATCCTGAGAATAAACAATGATAAAAGGCTCAACATATATGAAACAAAAACAACATAAAAACCAATACAGAACAGATTCACCCACACACTGGATTAAAAACGACTGAGAACAGATGAGTTTTTAAAAGCAATTTAAAACCCAACAATGAGGAAGCCATCCTAATCTGAATTGGCGGCGCATTCAACAACCTTGGGGCTGCTACTGAGAAAGCTCTGTCACCCTGAGCTTCTGCTTCGTTCTCGGCACCTCCAGGAAAAGCTGGTCAGCCGACCTCAGGAACCGAGGGAGTGAGCAACCAAAAGCTCAGAGATACTGCGGGGCAAGGCCACGTAGAGCTTTAAAAGCTAAAAAAAGCACTTTATACTGAATCCTAAAACCAACAGGCAGCCAGTGCAAGGACTCCAAAATCACAGCATCACAACTTCCCATTTTACTGACTCTGTCATAGAAAATAGACATGAGATTATATGTAATTTTATTCCAGTTGCAATCTACACATGGGTTATCAAAAACAGTCACTGAAAACAACAGACTCCAGGAACCACAGACAGTTAATGGCCCAGGCTAACAGATCTATTGTGAAAGAATCTTCACTGTCAGTGTGAGTGATTATTTCGACCTACCAAACACCAACGGACTGATTTTATCCACTCCTATTTACAGTAAATGGTTGCTGTAGGAATGAAGGGCACATGAATGATGCAGGTAATAGCATACTTTATGTTTGTCAGATACATTCCAGTCTCCTGCTATTCTTTCTGAAGACTGAAGTCAAACCAGAGATACGTTTAAAAGGATTCAGGTGGTAGCGCTGCTCTGCTGGATCCACACACACACACACACACACACACACATACAGGTGCAGAAGCCTGATAGCTTTATTTGATGTGGCACGTGATTCCAAACACACTGAAGGCCAATTATATAGACGGAAGGAAAACGCTATAGAGAGAGAGATACCGTTCAGGTAATAGACACTGACTTCCATCCCGTCTTTCTCTGCTTCAGATGGATCCTTTTGAGTGTCACACTGCTGGAAGTTTGGTGCATTATGTCAAATGAGTCGCTTTTCAGTGGCACATTATTGCAGATAACTGATATTTTCAAATGAAAGGATTTCTGAAACAAAAAGACACTTTCCTGTTCGGCATGTGAGAGAAAGATGCAAAAACATCATCGTCTGGCATTTGTGCAGATATTACCAAAGCTTTTTAAGCAAATGTAAAATACACTTAAAGGAAATGTTTGTGAGCAGATTCTGACAGGGTGAGACCATCGTACACATCGAGCACTAAGCAAACATCCATGAACACAAGCTGGGTGAAGTGTCTGAACACTTGTTTTGCCCTTGTGTGATGCAACTGTCAATAAAATGCTTGACCTACGAAACAATTTCCTCAAACACTCACTGAAGTCTGTTTTTCTTCTTTAAAATCACTTGGAAGGAAATAACCTTTTGAATGCAGCTCCTTTTGCATGATGAGTCTGGGGGAAGTTAATTTCAAATTACTGTTTGAACTACTGTCATCTGGCCTTGAACCCATTCTTTCATCCATTATTACAACAGATCAAAGCAGATTTATTCAAACTAGACGCTCATTTCCCAACCTCAGATGTGTGTTCAACAGAAACCCAACATTTCCAATTCTAACAACAATCAAGGTTTGGAAGACTTAAGCATGAGAAAGTGTTTGACATAAAGGAATGGGATTGCCATTTTTATACATTTGAAAAAATAAATCCATCGTGGATTTACTTCTTTGATTCCAGCTGCTTCATTCCTCTGCTTCTCTGCTGGAAGCAGTGGAATATTTAAGTATTTTGGTGTCTTGTTGTGAAGGATGGTTGGACCTAAAGACAGATCAGGGTTTAGTTTTCAATAACGAGTTCAGTCAGTCGTGATAATGCAGGAGCTGAGCTGAAGGCTTTTACTGGTCTGTATATGTTCCAGTCTCGTTCTTTATGGTCACCAGCTTTTGATTGTGACCCAAAGAACAAGATCATGAATATAAGAGGCTTACATGGACGTCCTTTGTAGGGTGACAGGGCACAGTCTTAGAAATGAGGCGAGGTGTGTGGGTTAAAGTTAAAGTCCCATTAGTTGTCAGACCCATCACCTGGGGGAGCGGTGAGCTGCAGACAGACCTTTTTATAAGACACACCGTGCTGGCACATCAGCGTAATATTACCACAACAGGTGTCTTATGAACGCGCCATGGCAGCATCACGTTGCGGGAATTTTGCAGCATTCGTGCCGCCACGCTTGGTAGTAATATTGCAGCTTCGCCATTCTTATAAACGCACATTAAGGCATGGCACAACAGAGGGTGGTGTCATGATCACGTGATGAATTACTGCCGAGCTCCGGCCGGGAACTATATTGAAAATGAAAGTAAACACAGGCATAAGTTTAGCTTTTGTTAACAGAACCAGCTGAGATGATAAACTGGAGCGATGCGGTGCTCCAGGAGCCTCTCTCCGTTAGATCTGCAGCTCAGATCACAGGGACGGTGGAGGACACACACCTGTAGCTGCTTGTGAAAAAAACTTAATGAGCGCAGCGTTGATTGCAATAAAAAGCAAGTTATGTCCAAAATACACGGAAGTGCGCGACAGTGCAGAGACCGCCCCCATACCTCCTTTATGCCGCCATCGTGTAATCTTTTATAAAACGGACATGATTGCACCACATTACCGCCACGGTCTGAGCTCTTATAAAGGACCTTAGGCTCCCAGATGCCGCATTGGCTTTGCGGCAAATTGGCAGCATTGTTTTATAAAAAGGGCTAGAGACGTGCTCAGGAACTATTTGGTGGTTCAACCCCCCAATTGTGTCCCTTAATGATGAGTGTCAGGTGGGGAGGCATTGGGTCCCATTTTTTATAAAGTCTTTGGTATGGCCCCACCGTGGATTTGAACCCATGATCTCCCAGTCTCAGGGTGGACACTCATACCACTAAGCCACTGAGCTGGTGGGTGGAGGTAAGTGGTTCAGTGACTAGGAGACGTGGGCTGTGTTTGAATCCAGGGGTTGGATGCTTGTGAGGACACATTTCGAGGCCGAATTCATCACAGCAAAGCGACGACTGCTGTCCGAGTTAGAAGGACACTCATCCATGCGTCCTCGTTTCACCCAAATTTCTAGGATGGTTCAGGTGGATCCCTGCTGGCAGAGGCTATCCCAGGATGCTTTACGCAGCAGCCGTGGTACTACAAAATCACAATGGCAGAAGGAACAGCAGAGCAGTACACTTTCAAATGTAAGTTTAATAAAAAAAATACAGTTAAAGTAAAATTAAAAGCCTGTTTATATGCATTGTTAGTTATTTTCAATAAATTCTGTTTAATAAATCACCAGCAAATGAGCTCCGTGACAGGATCTAGGGGCGGGGATTTATGACGCTAGGCTGTCCGATTTCAGAGCCGTTTATTGCCGGATTTAGTGGTAGATGAAGGACCCGATCTCGGTGCACCATTGAGTACACGTCCTCACAAGCATCCGACCCTTGGATTCGAACACGGCCGTCCTCTGAAAGCTTTCTGGGCCCATCCTACTGGAAGAAAACCCCAGGGCACACCCAGACCCCTCTGCAGGGAAAACATAACCCCTCTGACCTGGTGAGGCCTTGGGATCCCACAGGAGAAGCTGGAGAGGATCACTGACGAGAGGGATATGTGGATTTCCCTCCTCAACCTGCTACTAGCAGAACACAAGACAAGCAGTTACTGTTTCTTTCAAACTTCTCCAAGAACACAACATTCTTCTAAAGTACTTTCACTTTTATCACCCTACAGATCAGGGTTACTCATTACGTTTCCCAATAGCTGTAAGTGCTCTTTAATAACAATTTTAATTACACTTAATTGTGTTCAATCTCACAAATGTCAGAGAAATGTCAACAGGTGGGGTGTCACGTGTTTCTCTATGCTGATGACCTGCTGTTTTATATTCTGCCTTCCATGTGGGTGGTCAGGCTCTCTAGATGCTCCTTGACATTTTTGCTGTTTTGCAAATTCATCTTAAAAGCTGAAATTGCCCATGTTGAGACTACGTCTACATCACTCATAAATGTGACTTCATTTAGGAGGATCATTTTGCTTCTTTTAAGGACATAATCTACTCCTATCAGAGAGTTAACAATTGAAAGTTTTAAATCCTTCATAAATGTGAGCAGGTGGCTTTCATTTTTCACAGCTTAGTGAATTCCTGACATGTGTTCAGACAATTAGGATTTCATGCAGTGATGTTTATTCTCTCTGAACAGTAAGCTGATCATTCATGTGACCAGTCATGAGTAACATCTGCAGCATCACAACTGAAAAGCATTTGGCATGTCCATCTGGTCTGATTTACATCAAATGTTTATTTTTCTTCTACTTCAGGATTTCTAATGAGTGCTGTAAAAAACGCTGCTTCTTCAGGTCTTTAAACACCACTTTTTACCTCACATAGGTGCTCTTCTGGTCCCTATAATGGGTTAGATTATGTCATATTTTAACAGAATAAAACTTTTGTTGTTATTAATGTCTGTAAATGCCTTTTGGGACTGGTCAGTGACGTCACTCACTGGTAAAATGGTCGCAATGTGCTGACACCTTAGCAAAGTCCTGGGAACGCCTTGGGATTCCCCTGGAGAAGCTGGCCCAAGTGGCTGAGGGGAGGGAAGTCTGGACCTCTCTGCTTAGGCTGCTGCCCCCATGAATTGACCCCAGATAAGCGGATGAAAATGGATGGATGGATGGATGGATGGATGGATGGATGGATGGATGGATGGATGGGACAATTTTGTATGGAGACACAACGGCTGAGAGCCATTGGAGTTCTGAAAAACTTCTGAGCTTCCGACTGGGAGGTCCGACTTTGCGGGGGCGTTTTATTTGATTTTTCCTACTCGAAAGTCGGGATTTCCAAGTTCCGAGGACAAATTGAACGCACCATGAGCGCTGACCAGAACTAACCAATAGCGTTAGACTACCGCTTACGTGCTTTAAATTTAAGCAAGTACCTCGGCTGATGCAGCATTGATGAACTTTTCACGGACAAGTAAGTCTTTAAAATATAAATAAATGAAAACACAACATGACATGAGAATAATACTTGTAAACAACGTGTTTAAGCTCTGTCTGTCGGCTACAGAAGGACATTCATAAACAAGAAACATGCAGTCGCCATCTTAAATTACCAAGTCGATGACTATTGGTGCAATACGCTTGTCAGTCACTAGATGGTGCCATCAGATAAAATAAATACTCCATAGAGCTACTTTAACTCCTATAACTTCCAGTGTGGCCCAGGGCAGCTGTAGCTCCATTGTAGCTCATCACCCTCTATGAGTGAATGTGTGAATGATTCACTGTAGTATAAAACGCTTCGGAGTGGTCTGACTCAGAAAGACTCTAATCAAGTTCAGGTCATTCATGGTTATCCTTTATCTCATAGTGGAACCACAGCTATTGTCCTCCTCTGAGTAATGACCTTTCTTTAGTAGGAGCCTCATTAATATTTACATATTCTCATTTCAGAAGCATTAAAACAGCCTCTTTAGTGGTTGCCCTGATGTCACTCATACCCTTCAAAAGATTTAAAAACCCAAACAGTCTTTTGTGATCTTATCATCTTTTTATGCTCCTGTCTATTTCCCCTCATGCGATTTATAAGTAACAGAGTTACGTGTCTGTATTTCATCGCACTGCCTGAAAAGCCTGCAGACAGGATTTAGAGCATCATCAAACTGAATGATGCATTTGTTATCTGGTGTTACCTGACAAAGGTAAGAGGACACGGTCACACACAAAACCCCAGACGCAGGCCAGTCACGCCTTTAAATGTGTTTATGTGTTCCTGATGGAAATGAACTTAAAGATGCTAAACTCTAAATGAGGGAAAGAGGAGAATAACTCATGTTCATCTGCAGATTCTCTCATCCGTCCCGTTAAATGACAAGGTTTCATAAAAAGTACCGTACATTTGTTAAATCATTAAGAATAAAAACATTAGTTAACAGAATACTTTCTATTGTTTCATGAAGATTGAAATTATTAATGAAAACAATTGAATTAATTTCATTAGCGCTAAAGCTAATCTTCACTGTGGTGAGATTTGACACAGCGTGTGTGTTCACACAGAGACAAAGCGTCAGTCATCGCTGCTGGTTTGCAGACGCCAGCTGGTTGAAGTGACATCTTTCCAGTGTGTCTGCAGGTAACTCCTTCATTTCATTCAAGCGACAGCTGCTGTATCAGCTGGTCCGGATGTCCCGGCACACTTTGGGGAATATTTCAGCTCTTTAGTGAGAGACGGGCGTGAGCCTTTTTCTTAGCCGCCTTCATGGAACACTTAATAGGAAGATTTGATTTGCAGATATGACAGGATGGGTTTAATCTGATAGACGAGTGGATTTCACACCATCGGGCTCTTACAGCTGGATTCATTTATGACCAGCTGCAAATGAGCATTTAAAAAACCTCCAAAAACAGTTGTGAGCAAAATATTGCATATTTATTGTGTTCTCACAATTTTTTTCAGTATTTAGTTTCCAGAATAAACTTTTTAGATTCTGAAAAATTACAGTTCGATAAACTAAATATTACAATTCCTGTTGTCAGCTCTTTGTCACGGTTCTGGCTCCTCGCCCTCCACCTCACTTCTGATAGCCCCCTAACTCATCCATCTCAGACCCAAACTTTCCCCAGACCTCCAGAACCAGCCTGCATCATCCCAGTCATTCCCAGCTCAAGCTCACCTCCCATCATGCCCTGCACCGGACGTCTGCCCCACGTGATCAGAGTCGTTCCAGAGTTTTCCAGACCTGTCCAGTCAGTTTCCAGTCCAGCCTGTCGACTCTCCGTAAGTCGCTCTGTTCATTTCTGGAACCGCACGCGTATTAATCTGTTCGAAACCCAGTGTCAGTTATCCTCGCTTGGGTCATACGACACACCACATTCATACTCATGCTGTTGTCTGTTCAGTCCAGTCCAGCCAGTCCCTGACGCTCTTTATTCTTCTTCTTCTGTGTGGATTTTTATGGCGGTTGGCAAGCAACTACGAGGTGCATTACTGCCACCTACTGGAGTGGAGTGTGGACCGGGAAACAACACTACCATAGTCTAAATCAATAAAGATTAAAAAGTAAACAAATTCAGTAATAATATTAGCAAAAACTACCAGCTCTTCGGTTTGCTAACCTTTCTCTTGTTCTCTCCTTGATTCTCCACAGGTGTGGTGAGTCAGAGGTGATTGGGAACACCTGGAGCTGATGGTGTTCCTGTCTGTTTAGTTCTGGCTGCCTTTCTTGCCTTGGATTGTCCTTTTGCTCTCCCAGAACAAGCAGGCTGAACATTTAGTTGTTCATAAGTTTTGGTAAATCATCATTTTGGCCAGCCTGTTTGCACAAAGACCTCTGGCAACAGCACCACCCGACCCTGCATGGACAAGCAGGTATAGAAAATGGATGGATGGATGTTTTGTTTAATTTTTAGAAAGTAGTAAATGTTTTGTAGAATTTTACATCACAGTTGTCTCCAATTTTTGTTACAACCTTGTGAGTCAGGTCGTGACAAAACACAAAAGAAATAACATTTCTAGGGAAAAACGAGCTCTAAAAAGATTACAACAGATTTTACTGGGCCCTATAAATGTGTGTTTTATTTATCTTTACACTACTGTGAAGGGCAACTGCAATTTTATTATATACAACGACAGAAGAGGCTTTTATTTCCTCTCTAATGGTCATAGCAGTTGTTTCTTTCAGTGTTTTCATGTAAAACATGTTGGCTGTAATAAACCACTGTGGTTATTTTATCCTTGTACGATCCTCTAAGCACACTATGAGTCTACTTTATTTGCTCTAGACTAGAAAATAGACATTTAAACTTATTTGTCTGGCAGTTTTACTTTTTGTTAAAATACTGATGAAGTTTGACCTCGGAAATCAGACAAGGTTTTATATTTTGTAATTTGATGGAAAAAAGTTTGGAAGAAATGCAGTCTCACCAGAATAATCAGTTTGTTTATATAGAGTCGTCTCAAGGAACTTCACAAAGTAAACATTCCTATTGAGTTCAGTTCATTATGCCAATTAGGTAAAAGGTTCCTATATAAGGAACACAGCAGATTGCATCGAGTCACTGACTAGTGTCAATAACTTTACAGCAGTCCTCATACTAAGCAAGCATGTAGCGACAGTGGAGAGAAAAACTCCAGAGGATCCTGGATCAGTATGAGCAGCCATCCCTCATGACTCACTGGAGGTTGAGATGATTTATGACATTTTTTAGACATTAAATTTATAACATTGGATTTTTATTCTGTTAAATTACATATTTGAATTTTTTTTAATTTAAAATACACCAGCAAAAAATTATCTGTAAACATTCATCTGCACACTTTCATCTTCAAAAATCCAGCACCAGAATTTCAACATAAAAATTTCATCAACAACAAACGAGGTGACCTCCTCCTGGTGACCCAAGCCAAAATAACCATCACTAGATTGAGTTGAGTTGGTTTTAGCCAATCAAATGATGTTTCTTTGATCACGTGACATCAGTGAGATGTTGACTCAATCGAGTGGCAATTGCTTTTGCTCGGGTCACCAGGAGGTCACCTCATTTGTGTCTGAATGTTTGTGTCTGAATTTTGAAGATAAAAATCTGCAATTTAATTTTTATGGATGAAACTTTTGTTGGTTTATTTTAAGTAAAAAAAAAATCAAATAAATAATTTCACATAACAAAATGTCATGAATTCAGTGTCTAAAAATGTCATATTCTGGTAATATTTTTAAGATTAAAACAAATTTGTTCCCATTTCCTTTTGGCTTTGTCCACTGTCTAAAACTCACCTGTTCCCTCTCCAGGCTGGAGACCTTCTGTGTTAGGGGAGGGAAATACTTGCTTTTAGTCATGTTTATCATGGCTGTCTTGCCTACTTTGCATTTGAAACATTTTTTGTGTGCATTCTTTGAAATTAATGCATTCTCAAGCTGAAATATGCAAGTAACCAGTAGGGGGAGTTGACAAAATGAGCGAAAAATACTCACCATTGTCACTCCTTCGCTGGTTTAGAGGTCTTTAATGCTATCTACGGTACTTCTGCTGTTTTTTATCTGTCGTGATCTCAGAATTAACCAGCTGCTGATCTCATATTGTTGCCATGTTTGTTTTGGTTGTATCCTGCAAATCTGGCACTCTATCTGATCTGAGTTCTGTACTGTGCCCCCTAGAGGAATCCTCCAGTACTCCGTGCAGTGCAGCAGCTAGTCTGTGAACAGATGCAGCCTGCTGCCTGCGTCAATGCAAGGTCAAAAAGCCAGTATATTCCCAGCCTTAAACCTCAGTAACATTTATCTTGCTACAGATTCTGCTGAGACCCTCATCTGCAAAGCAACAGAATTGGATATTTTATCTAAATAGACACTCTCTTAATTTCCTTTGCAGAGCTGTTTACAACTCAGGCATATTTACTTTTTGAACAAGAAAACAACTTTGCATGAAATAAATTTGGCAGTTCTTTTTTAAAGAGGTTGATCTAAGTGAAACGGATGAAAGTGTTTAAAGTAACAGTGTGAGATGAAGGCAATAAGGTAACACTGGCGATTAAACTGCCAGCTATGAGTTGATTACCTCAAGCTCTGCTGTCTGAGACATGCAGCTCAACATGAAATGTGCTCGTGAGTCACTGGTGAACTTTTAGGGGAGGAACACGAATTAGGAGAATTCAGACAGAATGCACAAAAACATACAAACCTTCTATTTTTAATTTCATTAACAGAAAACATTGTCTATATAGACAAACCAACGCATTTATCAGTTCTGGTCTTTAAGTCATAAAAAATTATAATTACATGTGCAGAAGTCACAATGACTTTTTTAACCTGTTTAATGATTTTGTGGCAACGGAGAGAGGGAGAGAAAAATCTGGATGTTGCTGAGTTAAACTTTTAATGATTGCCAACTCGCATGGCCTCGGAGCTCGATAATGATGGTGAAACACACACATATATGGAAGTTCACACTGCTTAGACAAACTATAACTCCAGCTAAATGGGTTACTCGCTGTGTAACGACACAAATTAGGTCTCTGACAGGTGCTGCTGATCACACTGTTGCATTTATATAGAAACACTGCAGCTTGACAGACTTTGGAGGTGAGGAAATAGATTTATGGTATTGTAAGATAAACAAATCAAATTGTGCAGCAGAGTTCAACACTGGTTCTGTTTTAAGATTGTTGTGTAAGTGCGCGTGGGTCGGCGGCTAAGTGACTGACACGTCACCCAACACGAAGCTTGAGACAGGTTTTGTTGAGATGTGAGTTGTTTGCCCTGGTTTTCTTTAAATGCTTCAATTTCCTCCCACAGCCCTGAAACATTCAGGTTAACTGGTGTTTCATAACTGACCAGTATGATTTTATAGGATTATATGGTTTAGATTTTGAAATACCGTCAAAGTCCATTATAATGTGGTTTACAGTTTTACCATGTGCCTAAAAAGGCTTGTGATGCTGACAGTGTTGTTAACATTACTTTAAAAATAGTAATTACTTATAGTTACTAATTACGTTGTCAAAAAGTAACTGAGTTAGTTACTGAGTTACAAGATTATAAAAGTAACTAATTGCCAGGAAAAGTAACTATTTTGTAACTTTTTAAAAATAAGAATATGCAAGAAAAATGGGATGACGGCTTAATAGAACTTACTGCATTTAGTATAAATTACTACAATACTAAAATATAAATGACTAAATACACTGCAACATAATAAAATGTATGTCCAACCCTGTTATAAAATTGAATAATTGAAATGAATGGGCTCCTAACAGGAGGAACTACAAACAGGAAACATGACACTAACCTAAACTGTTCAAATGTCGCTGTGTGATATGAAACAAGACCCCAATCAACTACAATTTATAATTGCACATAGAAAACACCTGCAAAGGGTTCCTGAGCCTTTAAATGTTCTCGCAGTCTAATTACTGACATAAATGGATTTTTGCATGATATCATTTTTCCAGTTTCACTTGTTTGTATAATTGGGTGCTTTTTTTTTTAGTATTTTTATTACTCATAATCTAGTAACATATCTATAAATAAAAAGCCTTAAAAATGACACTAACAGGCACAAATCTGGTGGAAGATTTAAATGCACTAACTTGGGTCAGACCCACATGTGGAAGTGCTGAAGCTGGGTGGTAAAGACGTACAGTTAGTTCCAGTAACACCTGAGAGCCCATGACGTCTGAGACTGATACAATCAGTGTTACAGCGGAACTAAAGAGATGACCAGGAACACTAACTGGTTCCAGTTAGATGACGATGATCTAAGATAGAAGATTGTGATGAGGAATTAAAGCTGCAGTAGCAAATTTGGAAAACAAATTAACTTAAAATATTTTTTCATGCCTCCAAAGGAATATCTGTAGCACCCATAGAAGGAAGCAGCAGAATGTTATATTATCACCACTTTTTATATTATAGGGCTAGTTTTCTACCAGATCAAGTCAGAAGTGATGAGAAAAGTC
The DNA here is from genome assembly GCA_006937985.1 of Aphyosemion australe. Lineage (NCBI taxonomy): Eukaryota > Metazoa > Chordata > Actinopteri > Cyprinodontiformes > Nothobranchiidae > Aphyosemion > Aphyosemion australe. The sequence goes on along the minus strand of SSNS01000071.1, from coordinate 911,456 downwards.
ACGCTTTGGTTGATTTAGCTGATCTGATTTAAAATAATTTTTCTATTAGCTCCTTACAAGTAATTTTATCTTGATGTTAATAAAAAAAAGAAAGAAATTGAGCCAAACGTTTGTGGTGAGAGGAATGAATCATGTAGTCAACATGATGGAGCTTCTACTGATAGTGAAATGCACCAACAGTACGGTGGGGGTTAAATACATACCATTGTTTTATTAAGAAGTTCAAAGTAAATCTGAAACAATTTTAATTATCCTGTTGTACCTTATTACTGTGTTACTGCCCAACCCCTACTTTAAGTTAAAGTTAAAGTCCCAAGTCATCATCACACACTGGTGAAATTACATCTCTGCATTTGACCCATCCCCGTGGGGAGCGGTGAGCTGCAGCTGTGGCTGCGCTTGGGAACTATTTGGTGGTTTAACCCCCCAATCCAACCCCTTAGTGCTGAGTGTCAAGCGAGGAGGCATTGGGTCCCATTTTTTCAAAGTCTTTGGTATGACCCGACCGGGATTTGAACCCCGATCTCCCAGTCCCGGGGCGGACACTCTACCACTAGGCCACCGGAGCTTGAGGGTTTACTCTCTCTCCTGTGCTTGTGATTATCTTTTGATGAATCCAGAATCCTGATTATTCCTCTCATAATCACTTTACTGATCCTTCCTACCAATCAGGACAGCGCTGTTACAGATAATCCATGAATTAATGTCTTCAGACACAATGAGCTGGCATTAAATTGTTTTTTACTATCTGTCTTCTGTTTACTGAGGTTAAACTTCCCACATAACCAACATGACATCTTTTTTTTCTGTTATAATTTTTAATCTACACCTGCTACTTCTTCTGCCTTTCCAGCTCAAGACTCATTTTCTCAGTCCTTTCGGTCTGTTCAATTAAATTTCATCATTTAAACCTGGAAGGAAGCACACCAGCTGCAACTGTGGGTGTACCAATACGAGCATTAAGCCTGCCCACACATACCGAGTGGTACTAACATGGATTGGTCTTAGTTTTCATTAATTCATTTGTGAGCTGATCTAACTCAAGAGCAAGAATGGTGGGTGGAAGGCTCGGGTAAAAGAACAGATTTATGCAGCTTTTGCAGGGGTTGTGTCTCCCACAATCTCTCATTTCCCGAGCCAAGATTGTTTTGCAGCACTTGAAAAAAAGCCTATTGAATACTATCATTGTTTGAATAAAGCTTTAAAGATAAAACATCCAAACATTTTCCTGCAATTTTCATGCAAAACACGATTCTGCATAAAGTCACTGCCTAAACCCACATACTGCAAAGCACCAGAGGCACTTTTCTATATTTTGTCTTTTAGATGAAATAAAGTAAACAAATGTTTAAAGTCAAAACTGCTGGATAATTTATGCAAACTTTCTGCTACAATCATTAAAAACACATGGCTACATGGAATCCTTCATTTGTTTGTATGCAGTACACAACAAAATCCCAAATCTGAGCCCACATATTTTATATATTCTTCAACTCACTGCTGCAGTTTTGTGACAGAAAACATGAAACTTATTTTATTCATGGGCTTGCTGTTTTACCAACAACTCCACCCCTCCCCTCTCTTTTTATTGTTTCTATACCAAGCAGAAAGGTGCTGATATAGGGTCAGATATACTCCACGGGGAAATAGAAATGTGACTGAAAAATGGAAATGGAGTTGGATATGGAGGAAGGACAGGTGACTTTGGGAAATGGAGAAATGAAGACATTCTAAAGCATAATTTATAGATGTGCAAAGTCTTTCAAGCAGGTCATGTTTCATGTTTATTTTAAAAAATAAACTTAGTTAAAGGTGTAGAACACTAAAAAACATTTTTTAATTATTATTTCTGATTATAATGGGTCACTGAGTTTTTCATGCAGGCTGAACATGAAAATAGTCTCCTCCACCTATCTCCTGCATTAGCTTTTGATAGAAAATAGACGGTGAAACTCTAGGATTAGAAAATCCTGACAGATCTACATTCTTAACATTCATGGACTCACCCATCTTGACTCACGACGGGGAAGGCTGTTGTTGGTTTAGCGTCCAGGAAGCAGCAGAGAACGTCTGGGCTAGTAGAAGCTAACCGTTAGCATTAGCAACTCCACCACACAGCAGAACTCCTCCAGGCTTGTGTTATTAGTGGAGCTAAAACATGACCGTTGCAGAGCAGAGTCAGTGTTAGAGTCGTGTTGCTGTTAGCCAATCAGAGGAGAGATGTCCGAATATCAGGAAATAAGAGTCCAAATCCTGCCGTCTGAAGCTACTTCCTCCTCCAGGTGAATTCTCCTGCTGATACAGGTGCATCTGAGTTACCCCCACCCCACCGAGTACAACTTACAAGGCATTAATTCCTACTAGAGACCACTACAAATGTATTGATTAAATGAGTGGTCAACACCTTTAACCTAATCGCTGAGAGTTATGGAAAAACAAATATAATGAATCGAAGAAACTGCTTTTTCAGTAAAAAGAAGGAAATAAGACAAGGTATGTTACTTAACCTGGACTAAAGGTCACTGAGAAGAAATGAGTTATTTATTTAAAATGATGACGCTGGTGATCTAATATGTGTGAGACATGTTGCTATAGAAACAGTGAAAATGTCAGTCAAGTTTGCTCAAACTGAGCAGCCTTTATTGTGTAGCACAGTGTGTTCTGAACAGGTATATGTCACAACTGACAGGTATTTTTAATACATAATAAAATATGGTAAAAAAGCTGGTCAAAAATAAATGTAACATACTTATAGGAAAAAGAAAAGTACCAGTGTTGTTCTCAGACAAGTCTTCTATTCAGGATGAACATCTGTCTATATGGTTATGAAATCTGTTTTGTTGTTTTCAGAAGTGTATTTGTTTGTTTGTTTATTTATTAATTTAATAATTTCCCCCTGCATCTTTTAGATTCCATGAATATTTACTAACTCCAACAAAAATACAGTAAAAGTTTTTTTAGTTCAACACTCAATGCCTTATTGGGGTGCTTGAAGTTGCCTGAATTATAAAATACACATTTCAGTCTTTGTAAAACAGAGGACCCTTGCATAAATGTGTCATATGTGAATAAAGAAGCAGTCCTTGTGCTTCTCCAGGACTCCCTTGGAAAAGAGGTTTTGAATCTCAATGGGACATTTCCTGGTTAAATAAAGGTTAAATAAAAAAAAATAAAATAAAAAATAAAAAAAATATGAATTCACACATTTCATGTTTATAAGATGAAATAGATGATGATGATGATGACGACGACGACGGGAATGATGCTGATGATGATGGTGGAGATGCTGATGATGATGCTGATGATGATGATAGTGATGATGATGCTGATGAGGATGATGATGACGATGATAATGATGATGGTGGTGGTGATGATGCTGATGAGGATGATGATGCTGCTGCTGGTGATGACGACGAAGATGACAATGATGATGATGATGCTGCTGATGACAATGACGACAAAGATGATGATGGTGATAGTGATGCTGATGAAGATGATGATGACGATGATGATGGTGATGACAATGATGATAATGATGATGGTGGTGGTGGTGATGCTGATGATAATGATGATAGTGATGATGCTGTTGATGATGATGATGATGCTGATGACAATGACAACGACGATGATGATGGTGATAACAATGATGATGATAATGATGATAGTAATAATAATGATGCTGATGAGTGATGATGGTGGTGGTGATGATGATAGTGATGATGATGATGGTGGTGATGATAACATCAAGGACATGATAGTTATTACAGTTATTATTAGTATTTTCTAGACATTTACCTTGTTATCTTGTTTATTAACTGAGAGTTTCTGTTTTCAGCTGCTCCAATATGGAGGCACTTTCATTAAAGTTAATATTATGTTATGAAGATGTGATATATGATGATTTCACCTAAATGGGTATTGCTTTATTATTTTTTATAGTGTTACAGCTGCCGCCTGTCCGTCCTGGTGCCACAGTTGTCTCCAGTTGCAGCACCATGGACAGCTCCTTTCTCCAGCTCCCAACGTGTTCAGCTCCATGGACAGCTCCCTTCTCCAGCTCCCAACGTGTTCAGCTCCATGGACAGCTCCCTTCTCCAGCTCCCCACGGGTTCAGCACCATGGACAGCGGCACACCCGACAGTGGCTCTTCCCCTCCCTTCTGGATTCAGTCATCACAGCTGAGAGCAATCCCCTAGATAATGACTCAGGTGTGGTACGCTTAAAAGGCTGAAGACTGTTCACCAAGAGGGACTTAGATCAGTGAGGTTCTCTGTTGTAACTTTTTAAATGAACTATGTTGACATGGTCAAGTCAATCTGCTACAGTTCAAACCAGGCTGGTCTGAGTATTTCAGAAACTGCTGATCTTCTGGGATTGTCATTCACAACCATCTCTAGGGTTTACAGAGAACGGTCCGAAAAAGGGAAAACATCCAGTGAGCAGCAGTTCTGTGGGTGAAAATGCCTTGTTGATGCCAGAGGTCAGAGGAGAATGGCCAGACTGGTTGGAGCTGATAGAAAGGCAACAGTAACTCAAATAACCACTCGTTACAACCAAGGTCTGCAGAAGAGCATCTCTGAACGCACAACACGTGGAACCTTGAGGCAGATGGGCTACAGCAGCAGAAGACCACACTGGGTGCCACTCCTGTCAGCTAAGAACAGGAAACCGATGCTACAATTCACACAGGCTCACCAATTGAAGATTGGAAACATGTTGCCTGGTCTGACGAGTCTAAATTTCTGCTGCGACATTCAGATGGTAGGGTCAGAATTTGGCGTCAACAACATGAAAGCATGGATCCATCCTGCCTTGTATCAACGGTTCAGGCTGGTGGTGGTGGTGTACTGGTGTGGGGGACATTTTCTTGGCACACTTTGGGCCCCTTAGTACTAATTGATCATCGTTGCAACGCCACAGCCTACCTGAGTATTGTTGCTGACCATGTCCATCCCTTTATGACCACAGTGGACCCATCTTCTGATGACTACTTCCAGCAGGATAATGCTCCATGTCATAAAGCTGGAATCATCTCAGACTGGTTTCTAGAACATGACAATGAGTTCACTGGACTCAAATGGCCTCCACAGTCACCAGATCTCAATCCAATAGAGCACCTTTGGGATGTGGTGGAATGGGAGATTCGCATCATGGATGTGCAGCCGACAAATCTGCAGCAACTGCATGATGCTATCATGTCAGTATGGACCCAAACCTCTGAGGAATGTTTCCAGTACCTTGTTCAATCTATGCCACGAAGGATTAAGGCAGTCCTGAAGGCAAAAGGGGGTCCAACCCAGTATTAGCAAGGTGTACCCAATAAAGTGGCCGGTGAGTGTATATTGTGGAGTTTAAAAAACAAAATGAAAAAAACTAATAAAGTGGTTCTCTTACATTTGTCTAAAAACCTCCACTAATAACACGCTTTGGACTGAAAGCAACTATTGGACCATCTGGTTGTCGGTCTCGCCGAACCGCCACACCGCACTTCCCTGGGTCCTCCACTCATTCCACACTCACGTATTCAGCAACAGAACACCACTGGTGTGAGAGGTTCATGGCTCAATAATATCAGAGAAGAAGAAACAGCCGGCTGCTACCACTTCAACTTTAGGACAAACTACCAGAGTCCCAAAAAGAAAACACTGTTTGAAGTCACGGACAACAAGAGACTGGTGTTTAGCTTTCTTGTTTCCTCTGGCATCTCGAGTTTCTGGTTCCGGCAGAAGCGTCTCAGGGAAGATAGCCGAGGTGAGTATTCTAGTGAGTAAACCTAGCTTGTTCTGTAGATTCGCTAAAGCAGCTTTAACTTAGTTTTGTTTGGTAATAGCCTCGTGCGTCATTTTAGTTTATTAGAGAAAATAGCTTAGAGCTGTGTGTGTTTATTAAAATAGCCTTTTGAGAGTATAAACTAAAGAGTTTGTGAAAATCCTTAGTTTAAGAAGCATGTTTCAGTTCAGAACATCCTATTTTGTTTAGTTAACTGAGTCTGGTGGAGCATTGCTCCACACTTTTAGTTTATCTTTAAATATTTGTGTTTTCTCCCTTTAGGGTTATTTTTAGTTACTTGGCATTAAACATGTATTTTGTCAGCAGCAGACCTCTTTTCCTCAGCTCACTGTAATGTGTCTATCCTCCTCTATCTGCCCAAATCACACAAAACGTCATGAAACGTCTTGATGAAAATCACAGATTTCTTATATCACTACCAAATATTAATAAAATCTGCTGTGTTTTTACAACATATTCCATTTTCAATATGCAATTTCACCTGTTTTTGGCACATTTTTGTGTGACATGCATGTTACACATACACAGTTCTTTATTCTAGTTTACTCTGATTTAGAACAATACAGTTTACAATTTTAGACAGATGGCATTTGGATGTTTTATAACAGTAGAGTCACTGGCTAGCCCAAATAAACAAATAAAATCAGTGCAATCTGGAAGTCCATACATTATTCCATGACTTAAATCAAAAGAAAACACACATGAAAGGTTTAGAACAAAACTTAATGCAGACCAGAAACATGGCAGTTCTGGCAGAGAAAAGAGGGGTGACTGGGTACAAGAATGCAAGCGATGAATTGAGGAACCAATAGTGGTGACACAACAATATGGAATCATGAACAGGGAGTCTAAGGTCCTTTAGGGTGTCATTGGTACCTGTTGAGCCTGAAGAGGTCAGAAACATCTGAGAAGTTAGAAAAAAAGGCTGCTGATGGTAAAAATATCAGTGAAGTGGTTTGGAGAAACATTTCAGAGTCCAGATGATGGCAGGTTTATGTCTTCATACCATCTCCTTCCTCACAACCTCACCATTGTACACAATGTGTTGATTACAAATTATTGGGTATTCACACAAATGATCCATGCTTCACTTCATTTCTGCCTTCATTTCATTCCTTCACATAATAAAACTACATGCAGAAAGAAAAGACGGTTGTTCCTTTAGAGGATAAGTGAGAGCTTGAATAAAGGAACCACTGGACCAAATGAGCAGCTGGACTGCTGTCAATCTTTAAATTGGAAGGAAAGAAATCACCTCATGCTGTGGATCTTTGTGTATCCTAATGTTTCTTTGTAAGCTGACCTTTTGTGCAGCTCTGGCAGACACCATGGATTTGCTCTGGCTCACAGCCATCTTTGCAAATGGCAACTACAGAATGATTTTTCACTGCTTTTTGTCTTGGAAACCTAACGGGAGTAAACAATGCCTTTAAAGATCCAGGGAACCTGTTATTGCAAACTAGAAGAAAGCAAAAGTGGCCGTTGAGTTTCTTAGGGGTTCTTCACATGCTAGTGTATTTATAGTCACACTTATGACAAAACCTCAAGCATCTCCGCTTATAAACATCACAACATGATTGTCTTTTTTTAAAACCTTCACTTTGACTTTAAAATGTTTCTGGTCTTGGGTTTGTATTGGAGTCAGTGGGAGACACGCCCATATACAGAACAAAGGACGTTGATTATGGCACTGCTATGGAGGAGAAAAGGAGGACGACTACAGAGAAGATTTATGAATGTAGAGATGGAGGGCATACAAGAGGACAGGGTGTGACATCCTCCTAAAGGGAGCACTTCAAAGAAAGAGAAAGAGGAGGCAACATACTTCATGTTTTAGCTTAATAAGAAGGAAATTACTTAAGATTATAAAAGCTTTCCCCACACAAAACGTTACAGTTTCTTGTCAAGATACTGAGCATCTGAGTCTGGAACCATTACTAAGTTTGCACAAGTTTTAGATTAAGTTTCAGATTTTCTTTGCCACATGCATGCTTGACTCTCAGGTGCATCAGCAGAACTAACATGCTGTTCAATAGTACAGAGAATTCCATAATAAATATCCTGATAACAAAATATTCATAATGCAAAAATGAACACCTTAAAGTGGACCTAGAATGCAGTTAATCAACAATCTAAAACAGCTTTGAGCCTCTAAAAAGCATCAGAAATGTTCTTTAGGCTTTCATCTGTCCCAGGAGCCCTGATACAGGCCATTCTAAAACCCCTAAACCAGCCTTGCTGTGAAAAGAGCTGTTAGCCCCTCCCACTCAGCCAGGACATGAATATGATAATGAGCTGCTTGCTGATTGGTTGGTTTCCCCAGAAGGCCTCAGACACATGCAGGTTTGAGGAGGCGTGGCTCCCCCTTATGACGTGTTAAGGAAGGTTTTCTCAGAACAGGAGGTTTTCTCTCACCTTTTTCAACTTTCTAATTTACATAAAAAGTAGGTCAAACATGGCTGTGACTTTTTGGCATGCTACTGTTGACCACCCAAGCAGTCTTATTCAACAACAAGGAAAATGTTGGTTTATATTCTAGGTCCCCTTTAAGTCACAGTATTGCAGTAAAAGAGATTATAGATGTGTGAAAATAAAAAAAAGGTTTAGTCTTTTATTTGTGTCAAACACTTCAACTGGGACTATAATTTACACACAGCAGCTTTGTTTTCTGGGACTTTGAATGTTGTAATTAATTATTTTCACTTTTGATAACCAACATTTTCTTTTTTTCCATTATCGACAAGAAAAACGTAAAACTAGACCTGTTCCTCGTATCTGCAGGACTATAGTCCATATTTTTCCCTGTTTCTAGGGAACTAATTGTGTTGTTTGCTTTAAGCATATGTGTGTATTTGAGACACTGGAATATTATTCTGCCTCCTCCTTGTCACTGCCTGCCATTATTTAGTTTCAGCAGACTACCAGTCTCTGAGTTATTCCTGAGCTTTTCTTTCTTTATTGCATACTCATTATCTTCCAACCCCATATGTGTTCAGGCTCTCCACCTCTTTATCTCTCACCACTTTTTCTTCCCACCCACTGCAGTCTAACCTGCATTTCACGTAACCAGCGGCACCAGGGTTTTAGTAATATTTGTCTAATTTACCGACAGACTGCCTTATCTGTTACTCATAATTCTCCCTCATTTCAGGAACGTATGTACCTTAAAGCAGGCCATAAGCCTGGGAGACGACCTTGTCCTAATTGTGGGAAGAGCAGCCATTCCTGGTATCTGATCATGTAGAAAAATCTGAATTACTTTTCATTTCTCTGCTCTTGAGTTTTTTCATTTATTTAAAACCCTGTTCGATTCTATCCAGTCCTATCCTGGTGTGTTCCATCGCTCTCCATGTTTTAGATGTACACGTTTTTTTTAATTAGTTCAAACTTTATAGTTTAACCTTCACTGGAACTTTTTAAAACTCTGAAACAAATGGTTGAAAGATGAAGCGCTCCCTCCAGGTTGGGAGTGAGTCATCGCTTCAAGCAAAAGAGTTCAAGTGTCTGTGTTCACAAGGATTGGTGGGATGGAGCGAGCGATGGACCGATGAGTTATCTGCAGGCTGTTGAGCTGGGCTGAAAGGCAAAGCTCTTAATTGACTGCTCTGTAATGCTCCAACCCCTGACCTTTGGATTATGACTGAAAGAATGAGATTCTAGATTTAAGTGAGCGGTTCCTTAATCTAGGGTGAGTTTGGAATAGAGCTCCCACTTATCTGTATGGGTCAGCTGAGGTGGTTTAGGCGTCTGATCAGGGTGCCTCCTGGTTGTTTACTTAGAATGTTTCACAGGCAGGAGGAGACCAGAGGGCATACCCAGAACTCACAGGAAGAATTATCTACTTTCTTTGGCCCAGGAATGCCTTTGGACTCCCCAGGAGAAGCTGGGCCTTTACCTAGTACATGACTTGACCTCAGATAAGCAAAAGAAGATGGATGGATGGCTTCCTTTGCAACAATCAGTTACAAAACCTTGTTTCCTTGCTCTCACATGTGCTTGGGGTGGGAATTGATACGTTTTTATCAATATCAGTGGTATTGTCGATTCTATCAATCCAATTCCCTTATCAATTCCTGAGAAGTTCAATAGGTGGCAGAAAATTAATCACACACAGTTTCCTGCATTATAACTGTCAGTTTATTTATGATAATCAATTGTACCTGGTATCGTTTGGAAAAATCATTCCAAATGTTCTCCTTTATGCTCCTTGTGAAGGCAGTCATCTTCTTGCTGTAGTTTTTGCGTGATGGTAAAAATCTCACCACAGGTCGGACTTTAGTTGCTGGAGTCTGCTAGTATGGAGATGTGTATATAAGGTAGAGTGACCATATTTCCATTTCCAAAAATGAAGACAGGGGATCTGTGCCTACCAATGACGCCACACAAACCATGTTGGGACCCATGTTTTGGTCTGTTTGCCTCATCAAATATATAAATATCACACGCTTATGAATTATTGCTTTATGATAGTCGAAAGGTGTAGTGGAATAAATCTACCAACATTTTCATTTTCAAGAACTTTGTTTAGTTTTCTTGTTTTTATTTGAATATTTTCCTGTCCTGTCTGGCTCTGATCTTCCTGCTTCTCCTCAATCCACAAGAAAAAACTGTTTCCTGGCTTCCTCCTGATTCACCTCGAGTTACTTTTGAATTAAACAGGTCAAATTAATCTACTGGCTGAAAAACAGTGGAGTGTGCGCTGGCGGCCGTGCAGTTGAGGTGAAATCACCTGAGCACAGGTGAAGCGCTCCGCAGCATTATCTGTCCTCTCCGCACAAAAAAATTCCCGGTGCGCTGAGAGTCCATATAAATAATGTAATATAGGTAGAAACAGGATCTTTTTTCGGGCTTCCCCTGGGTGTGTAGGTTGACGGCTTCCAGCTCCCCCGTAATTCAAACCCGGCTCCTGCATGCGTAAGCTGCGCAACGTGCGTGGTGACGTCATTTGCGCCGCCTGGAATTGATAAGAGAATCGTTTGCAAAAATGGCGAATTCCCACCCCTATGCTTGACACTAACCTGGAGTGTTTGTGTCATCAATACAGTCTCTTTCCCAAATGTTTGAAATTCTGACACTTGATAAAAAATCTTGTTGCTGCTATAAAAGCATAGCCTGGCAAGCCATCCTATATATGTGAATATATAGTCTGGCCATGACCCATTGACGGCTCTCAGTCGTGAGGCAGGATCTACGGTTGTCTTTCAAAATGTCAGCACGCAATTGGATAGCGCTAGGACCAATCAGAGTGACGAACAACATGACGTAATCACGGCGACGGAAAAGCGGGAGGCTTTAATAGCGTCTAACATCAATGATTTCTGTCGTTTTTGTATGAAAAACATGTAAATATCAGGTGTACTGGGACATTGCACTACTTTGTTTGATAAAAATAAGAAGCCGCTAAGTATATCAGACAGACTTACGCACGTTGGAGTCTAAATAATCCAATGTTGATGACAAAGCCGTTTCAAACGAACGTGTTTTCCGAGTTGCCGCCATGTTGCTTGGGTTCGCGGCCGCAGCGCTGACGTCATCGGCTACTCCCGCTCTGTGATTGGCCCATGATATAGAGCGCTGTGATTGGCCCAACCAAAACTATAGCGAGTTGTGATTGGATAGACACAGCAGTGGTTTGGGCTGCGAGGGTTCCAATGAAGCGTGCCTAGACCAAACTCTGCAAAGCAAGAATTGGTCTAGTTCACTAGGCTAATAAAAGCATGCTTTTTGCTTTATTATGATGTTGTGATAAAAGGTAAACTACTCTGCAGCTTTGTGTTGTCACTTTTCTTCCGGCTGCGTTAAATGATGATTGAACAAAAAATGCTAAGTGACACTTTAGTTGTTTACATACAGCATATATGAATAAGTAAAAATGGTTAGAAGTGAAGGTTGTATCAGTGGATATTACAACTGAAGAGTTCATTTACAAAAACAGATAACTCAGTTTTTATACATTTTCAAAGATGCCTTTAATCCATTTTTGCAAATGAACTCGACACAGAAACACTAAAACTAGGAATGCTCTGATCAGATCACGTGATCAGAAATCAGGACCAATCACGTGATTTCCAAACGATCAGAATCCGGTGGAAAATATTGGCTTTAACCTTACCAAACAACAAAATTCATCCTGAGATAGAGATTTTCAAACAGATAAACAATGGGTCAGTTTTAATTTATCAAGTTCCTCTACATCAGTGTTCATTGTTGAATGGACAAAACAACACCGTAACGTCACAAAATGTAAGACAGGTGAGGAATTCAGACATCATAACATGTAGCTGTTAGCTAGCAGGCTAATGCAGAGCTAATGTCTCACCTCAGGGGACAGAAAATGTCTGCAGTTTGGATGTATTTTAAACCAGACAGCAAAGGCAGTGCAACAGCTGCCTGTAATATATGCATATTGGGTATTTCACATAGTGGAAAAGACAGAGCTGCATGATATGTCTCCCTAAAAACAAACAACTTATTTCTCTTTCGGCTTTTCGCCACAGCGAATCATCTGTCTCCATTAAGTCCTAGTCCGCCACTAATACTCCCAGTTCACTGCAGCAACTCGGACAAAAACACAGAGCCAACCAACACTGAACAATACATTAAAACACAAAAAGAACTGCCTACAGACAGCACTACATCGGGTTTTGCAGTGTGGCAGCAGGCCGTGGCGCTGCGTCCCCACCCTGTCACCAGAACACGCATCACTCCTTACAGCTGCATACTGTTTCAACTATTTGAAATACGAGCAGCGAGGCTACTTTCAAACATATTCATCATATTAACACGTTTCTTATCAATGTACTTCCTGAGTGAGTGATGTTTTTTGGCAGACTAGATAACTTAGATAAACTAAGCAAATGACATGAATACAAAAATAACAAAATAGATAAATAATAAAAAAAATAACATAAAGGACAACTCAGATGTCTTCTCCATATTTCTTCTTATTTTATTGCATTGCTGAAGTATCGGATCGGGACTCGGTATCAGCAAAAACTCAAAATCAAATGACTCGGACTCGGATCAGGGACGAATCTGTGATCAGAACATCCCTAAATAAAAGCCTAAAAGGATAAAACTGATCTTAACTCAGAACAAACCAAACTATACAGTTCCTCCTACAATATACATAGATTTTTTTAAAAATGGGGTTTTGTGGAATGTTGTCAGCAGTGAGAATCTTACCTGCAGCAGGTGGCAGAACGATCTTAGTTTGGAGAGTCTGGGGGAAAGGTCTCACCAGTTTGTCCATGAGACCTCATCATGTACACCACGGCAAACTTTAACGCAGAATTTTTATTTTTCTCTTTAAGTGTTTCCTATTTGCAACCAAGTAAACAAGGCAAAGTAATATATGTATATATGTGTGTGTACATGTTCACTCAAAATGCTGAAACAATGACTAGAATGATCAGGAAGTGAATAAATCCCAGTAGCACTCAGGCTACAGGCAGACAGCTAATAGGCTTTACTCTGCTTATCGGTAAACTTCACTATCTGCCCCCTCCACCCTGTACACACACACACACACACACACACACACACACACACACACACAGCATCCCTCCCTCTCTTCGTTATTTACTGCTTGCTAGTCCTTGATGACCCTTCTGCACCTGCTCAGAGCAGAGTTCTATAATGTAAGCTCTTTAAGAGCTATACGGTCATTGATAAGGAGGGAAATGAAAGGTCGAGAGGAAAGGTCTTCAAGTCAAGTGAAGTCAGTTCAGGATTAACTCATAAACGTATGTATGTGTAGAAATAAATTGTGACGTAAGTCCTGGATGTGTGGATGAGAGGCAAAAAATATGAGTTTAAATATCCAACTACGCAGCAGTTCAAAACTACTCGTGGGCACCTGAGCTTGCATGATTTCTACAGTCCTGATGAGAAGTTTTTGATCCTGCTCCCAGTCAGACACTGCAATCAACAGATCTTTTACATCTGGGTGCCCAACCAAGCAGAGTACCAGAAAGACATTCCCTGAGCTGAATAAATAAGGATTTTTGCCCCATTGGGTTTGACAATGAGCGTGTCCTCATTAAAAGTATCTTTTCAGTGAAACATCATGTTAAGGGACTTCTTCTTTTCCTGTGAGATGGCCTGAAAGACTAGTTAGAATAGAATGCAAGATGTGTGCTGAAAAATTGAAAAGAAATTCTGAGTGAAAATCGTTTTCAGAACACTCAGGATGTCATTTTGTGGGATAAAGTTTACATTTTAACAAAGCAATGAGCAGAAGCACACACCATTGAGAAAGCATGAGAGAGACTTCAGAAAACATAAAAAAAACAGCCAGAATCCTGCTCTGACCCAGCAGGAATTTAAAAATGACCAGTAAGAAATGAAGAAACTTCACTAGTAAAATTGCACCAAACTTGCAGTATGAGTCCCAAGAAAACCTCAGGCTGCTGCTGATGAGGAAAATCTGCCTTAACCATGTGGATTAAGTGGATAAAATTGCTTTTTTGTAGTAGATTTTTCAATAAAGTCACGTTATAACTGCATATTTTGAGTTGAAGAGCGTTTTAACAGAAAAGTCTTCTTTATTTTTAGCTGAAAGTTGTCTGAAGCAGGCTTTGTCTTCATGGAAAATCCTGTCAAACAAGCTCTGTCTCCAGCAAATGCAGACCTGCTTTTGTAGGTAAATATGACAGTTCAGTCACAGTTGAGAGTTGGCCTTGCATCACCTCCGTGAGCGCGCTACCTCACTGCTGTCAGCTGTACTTTCATCAGGCTGCTTTTTTACCGCTTTCATCTTAATCTAATCTGACAGAAATTCAACAGCCTGCTCCCACACAGACTGACACCGCCGTCCTCCATTATTTGAGCTGTCATGTGTGATGTTCTATACCTTACATATCAAACTCAGAGATAACAGAACTCTGTAATACGTGTGAATCGGTGTCTCGTTTTGTTTGTTGTTTACAGTGTTGATGCCACCAGCTGCTCAAAATGGATTCAATTAAGATTAAACCTGAATTGTTGCAAAGACTTTAAACATTGTGAAAAAATGCAAAATCAAGATATTTTCACTCATTCAACAAGTGATTAAGAAATAATGGTTACAAATTTACATGTATTAATTTAACATTTTATTGCTAAGGTTTTTAAGGAATGTACTAATCCTGTTACAGAGGTAGAGCTCTGAGGGCACACCTGTGGTATGGGTTCATTTTCCTCCTTGGTGCGTTTTCTTTGAAGCCTCAAAAGCCATTCTATATATGTAAATATAAAATATGGCCACAAGCTATTGAAACCACCAAGTTGTGGGGTGGAATCTACGGTTGTCTTTCAAACTGTCTCTGCACACAGTTGGACAGTGCTAGGACAAATCAGAGCAATGAACATTGTGACGTATTCATCGCTACAGAAATCCGTTAACAAGGCAGTTCGCCATACAGCGTCAAAGAAGAAGCACATTTTTGCGAAATAAATGACATAAGTACCTCTATCTGCTCATGTCTCTAAGACAAGCTTGACAATGACAATCCTTCCCATCTTAGGTGACATCATTAATAGGTCTGCTTCCAAAAACTTCTTCATAAACTCGATGTCATTTATCAGTCAGCAATCCGTTTTCGTCACTGGTGCCCCTTTCACTACTCATCATTGTGATCTGTACTCACTCGTTAACTGGCCATCACTCCATTCCCGCAGGTTGTTACATTGGTATCAATTTATATACAAAACAATCATCGGTAGAACACCGTCATAACTTCACTCATTATTCATCACTTCCAACAACCAGCGCAATTTACTGCTGACACCATCTTTGTAGTTTTTCTCCATCATAGCTCTGTTGCTAAGTCCACCCAGCAACCATAGAGCACTGTGATTAGCAAGACACAAAACTGCTCATTCCAACTGTAGACCTGCTGAGGCTATAGTGGCTAGACCGACCTGCAGATCAAGTCATTTGTTACTGATACAGTTTGTCTAGATTTCTTGGGCTAGTTTGTTTGAGCAGATGTCTTTCATAGAAATCACATATAGATTATAATAAATGCAAATTTTCTAAAGTAATTGCAGTATTACATAAATAAAAAGTTGACTGGTCTGTTAACTCTGTTTAACTATTTGATTTTGGCATATTTAAAGTAACACTCCGCAACTTTTACACCTTAAAATTATGCTTTTTGTAAAGTTTTTGCGTCATAGTATTATCTATTATGTTCATTTTCGTACCTGTGATAGTGTTGGGGGTCCCACGTCTCTTTACTGCACTATAAAGTTTTTGAGCTCGGGTCGCTACCGGAAGTACTGACTGAGTGTTGCTTTATGGCAATATATGGCAAGCCAAAGGGATAAAAAAGTGCGCGTTCTAAACGTGCGTTATGTCCGCTAAAATGCGTCTTGAACACACGTTTTGACGCCAAAGGGGCAAAAAATTGCGTGTTCTAAAAGCGAGCATAATGTCCGCCAAAACGCACGTCTTGAACGAGCGTTTTGGCAGACATAATGCGAGATTAGAATGCGCAATTTTTTGATCCCTTTGGCTTGCCATAATTGTATAACGTAGACTCGCTGTAGCAGCGGCAGATTCACCAAAGAAAGCTAGAAATCCCTTATCAGAGGAATCTAGGAAAAGAAAAGAAGAAGTTATTATTGGGCCGTCTTTTCCTCGCTGGAGAGCTCTTTTAGAAAGAACTACGGACTCTAACCTAGCCGTGCTGCTAATGGCTAGGTAAGTAATAAATGATTTCACCAGGGTTATTGTGTTTGGTCGGGCATAAAGTTGTTATACAGTCCTGATAAAACTATTTATTCAACGTGTGGAGGTGGAAAAGTTTGTTTTTGTTGTTTTGCCTGACATTAGGAATGTAAACATGCCTCTTATGCCCGAGAGAGATTTAATGTTACGACAGTGACGTTACGCAGCAAGCCTCTAGAGGGTGACAAAGAGCATATATCCGCAAAGTTCAGGAATGGGGCTTCAATTTACTGTGCAGAAATTTTGGGAACAACATGTAGAACCTATACTTAACCTGTTTGTTTTACAAAACAGAGCTTTAAGATGACAATTGCTATAAAGATCCCTCAAACATATTATTTATCTAAAATGAAGCTGAA
This sequence comes from Aphyosemion australe, assembly GCA_006937985.1. Classification (NCBI taxonomy): domain Eukaryota; kingdom Metazoa; phylum Chordata; class Actinopteri; order Cyprinodontiformes; family Nothobranchiidae; genus Aphyosemion; species Aphyosemion australe. Next base: position 894,593 of record SSNS01000071.1, on the reverse strand, counting down.
CTGAAATTTCATGATTTCATTTGATTGGGAAATATTACAAACGTCCAACAAACAGAAATATACTAAAGCTTCAGATCTCAAGAGCATTTCTTCATTAAATAGACCTGAAGCCATTAGATTAGATTACAGAAATAAAAGAGCTGTTGTTCATGTTTGCAATGAGGAAAAGCTAAAATAACAGGCGTTAAAAATGCAACACAGGCCTTTCCTTCTGTTCTACAAGATTTCCTGAGGTATGAGGCTCTTCTAGCAGTCGTTAGTGAATAAAGACGGCTAAGATGGCCTCATGGAATAGAAGAATGAAGGATTTATGGTGGGGTGAAGTGTTTAGGTGTTTGTTTTATATGATGCCTTCAGGGTACCTTCCAGGTGAGATGTTTCCAGCATGTCTGACTAGGAGACCTCGGGGTAAATCCAGGACAAGCAGGAAAGATTATATTTGTGGTCAGCTTAGAAAAACACCTCAACATCGCTGTGAGAGTCTCCTGGGGATTTCTGTGGTGTGGAGAAATAGAGATTAGAGATTTGATGGATTTTATATGATAACAAGTGCAAATAACCCGTGTCTGTCCGAGAATGGGTTAAAGTTTTATGAGGTTATCCAATGTGATCCTTCTAATATTGTTTACTGACTCATCCATAACATTGACCTCTTTCTGCCAAAGGCAATCAGTTGTGGACACTCTCAGCAGGTGAGGTGACAGCTGCAGTTAAATCTCAGAAAAACCAGCAAAGTGGAACTAAAGGTTGGCAGGTTTAGTCACACTGAGAGCATTAGCTTAAATTCAGTGTTAGGACGAAAATGTGTCTGATTCAGTGATTCAGAAACAAAGTAAAACAGAAGGCAACACATGGAAAAAACATTTTAGCCTCATATAATAAAACTACATGCCAAGGACAAATCATACTGTTACCGCGGTAACAAGATGGCGCCTGTTCTTGGCTTTGCAGCTATTATTAATCACTCTTTCAAACTAATCACTGCTGACTTTTTCATTTTTGTATTGTTTTTGTCTGTGGTGTCCTTCGGTAGTGTCCTGGCTACAATCTCATATGATCGCCAGACTCTTTTATCCTTCTGATCATCCATGGTTGGTCAAGATGTGCCATGGCGTTGTTTACATTCGTGAGGTTCTGGTCACGAGCCAAGCACCTCTATTGATTTGGTGAAAACTTGGAGGAAAAGAGGGAACGGGCGGGCTTCCAGGTTAAAGATTAAAGATTAAAGCCATCAGTTTGTCACACACACTGGTGTGTGGTGAAAATTGTCCTCCGCATTTGACCCATCCCCGTGGGGAGCGGTGAGCTGCAGACATGGCCGCGCTCGGGAACTTATTTGGTGGTTTAACCCCCCACTCCAACCCCTTAGTGCTGAGTGTCAAGCGAGGAGGCATTGGGTCCCATTTTTATCAAAGTCTTTGGTATGACCCGACCAGGATTCGAACCCCGATCTCCCACTCCCAGTCCCAGGGCGGACACTCTACCACTAGGCCACCGGAGCTGGTTGTGGTGAGAATAAGGCTTCTCTTAAAGGGACACTTTGTAACTTTTTAATATTTTTAAATCATGTTCTTGAGCCAGTATGTGCTAAAATGACCCTTTACAGGGTTAATGAAAGGCCACCCAGCCCCACTTGCAACTTCACAGTTGCCGGTCCGGTCTGTTGGGACTTTGAGCTTGACATACATGGATCTGCAGTCTGCTTCCAGCACGTTTCCTACATGTTTTAGATCATGAATGCAGCTGATTTGTTTAACTTAGTGATGAACCGCTCCTGTAGACACTAATGAAGGCTGAGGAGACATTTCAACAGTTAGATTAAGGTGTTAAAAAGACGAACGCACAGCGAGGAGATAAGTTTTACTTTTGGTTTCACCAACGAACACTAGGGGGTGCTAAAAACAAGCCAAAACTGACTAGTGTCCCTTTAAAGGGTGGTTTGGCTAACATTGACGTGTGCTAGCTGTGTTTCCTTTGTTTGTGGACATGAGTTCCGCTTCTGCTTTCCCGCCAGGCCACTGAGTCTTCTTCTTCTTCTTCTTCTTCTTCTTCTTCTTCTTCTTCTTAACAAAAACTATGATCATTGATTTAATGCAATCATTTCAAACACATGCATGCAGATAACTTTAGATATTTTTCAAACATCGAAAGTCCAGGAAAGATGCAACCTTGTCACTGATAAAATAAAAGATATATAAAAATTATGAAGGTAAATAAAATAATTTATCTGCTGAGTAATGGCAACTCTGTCCATTAATCCAGCTCCTGTCCAAGTGTCTAGTGGAGGACATAGTAACATCTGTTCACTGGGTCCACTGGGAAACCCTGGCTTGTTGTGAAATGTAATGTGTAGCATTTTGTGCAGAAGGCAGTAGAGGCTCTGGCTCCAGACTGGTCTGTCTTTAAAGTACACAAACCTTTTCACATAGTGTTAAACATTTTCAGACATAAGGCCACTTTTGTTTCCAATGCACCAGACTTTCTTCAAGTCCTTTTTATTTGCTCTTGATCAATAGTTCTGACATTTTCAAGATCTGTAAAATGTGTTTTTCTATAAATATGGATACTTTTTCACCCGTTTATCTGTTCAGGACTGTAAAGACTGCTTGAGCTGAAAACAACAAAGACCCTAGATAAATGGAAAGCAAAATAAACAACAGTAAATGAACAGTTTATGAAAGCCATATTTTTATGACAGACCCAAAACAAGACCTGAGAGATGCATCATCCACTGCATGACAAATGTTTAGCTAATAGCTCCTTTGGGGATCTCCTTATTGGTGATAAATAGCTGTTACATGTGTCACACTGTGGTATTTTTATTAGATTCTGCTAAAAAATGAGAACAAAGTTTGTCTTTGTGACAGACTGCTCAAGTGTCTAAAAAATGTAATTAGTTTTTTCAGGATTATTAATTATTTCAACAAATTTTTTTTTCTTAGAATTTAGGAGGCTTTTTCCTGAATGGTTAAAAAGTCTGAGTTATTTGGCCTCATTAATAATATTAATAATAATAATAAAAATAAAAATAATAATTATATAACCTTTTTAGAAAGAGCTCATGATTTGAACATAAATGAAAAACAGACAAAATCAAAATAAATAAAAATACTGAAAGACCTGTGGAAAACTATTTTTATATAGTAGAAAGTTTGGCTCTGGAACTATAAATGATGAATCCAGACTTTTTCACCACACTGGACACATTTTTAGGTATTTTCAGCTTTTATTCCATGACACAATAAGCAGGCGTTTATGATTCAGTCCAGCTCTGCCTGATTTGTTTATTAGATAATAATGAACGTGTGCTGTCAGGTTGGTGAAGAATTCTCCTGATTTATTTGTGATTTCGTTCATTTACATTTTTTCCCAAGTTGCACAGAGCTGAGCTCTCAGGGCTGCCATTACACCGACAAAGTTGGTACATTTTTTGTCTCCAAAGATTTCATTTTGAGGCTCATCTCACTCAAGGAAGAATTTCAGCTATTAACCACAGCCATGGAAACACACACACACACACACACACACACACACACACACACACACACACACACACACACACACACAGAAACTGCAGTGCCCTGTCTCTGCGGTCTCCTCCCTGTTTGGCGAGAGACCGCTTTTCCAGCCTCATCAGTTATTTTCCATCCACAGGTCTCTTATTGGCAGCAGCCTTTTGTAAGCAAAGTTATTTTTCTGTTCCTTCTTGCAAACATTCTTCTGTTTCAAAAGGATTCAAAACACAATGAAAAACCGAGTCATTTGCTAAACAACAACAATATGCTTGAATTAGCCCATTTAAAGTAAAAAATGTTTTTGCATTGTTTCTGTTGATTTTCACTTTTAGCATTAAATTGTTTCACAGACAAAGTCAAACCTTCTGATCCGAACTTTGGAGTTATTAGATTTATGCTTCAAACACAAATTTAACCCACTGCTGGAGTTTCTGCATATGTGGGCGGAGTTAACACCCATCCTTCTCATAATGTTCTAAAATACATCTACAGAGTTTATCTGGTAGTGATGTCGTAGCGAAGAGAGAGAGCCGGAAGGCGAAGCTCTCGATATACCGGTCAATCTACGTTCCTACCCTCATCTATGGTCATGAGCTTTGGGTAGTGACCGAAAGAATGAGATCACAGATACAAGTGGAGATTCCTTCGCAGGGTGTCTAAGCTCTCGGTTAGAGATAGGATGAGAGGCTCGGTCATCCGGGAGGGACTCGGAGTAGAGTCGCTGCTCCTCCACATCAAGAGGAGCCAGTTGAGGTGGCTCAGGCATCTAGTTAGGATGCCTCCTGAACGCATAGCCGGGGTAACATATTTTCAGCAGGGGGTGCTGAAGAAAAAAGCTCAGCTGCGCTCAACTGCAGCCTACGTGTAGTATATGCATTGATACGAGTCTCATTATTAGAAAGAAGACACCCTCCAACAGTCTTGAAGCACTGCTTGAAAACCTTCGACTCCCGTCTGCAGTTGACCAATGAAAACACACCTTTGGGACGCCACAGCAGCAAGACTCCGCCTCTCTGAGTTTCCGTTTCAACTTATGCTTAAAATGCGGATTATAAACTACACATCAGTTTTTATTTTTGTTAATAGCCCAAATAAAACCGGAGCTATACTAAAATAATTAAACTAAGAATGGGTTCAGTAGCGTTTTGTTGCTGAGGGAGAGGATGGCTGCTGCGTGATCTGACAGCAGGTGTCAAAAGGAGCGCTGAGGTGCTGTCACAGAGTGGAGAAAACACTGAGACAGATATTTACGGCAAAACTTTAGATATTGGAGCGATCTGTGACAGATAGATAGTTACTTCCCTGTAGTTTAGTGGTTTTATGCATAAAGGAGGATGAGAAGGATGGATGTCCAGCAGACAGATCAGCTGTTTAGCTGGAAGACGGGAAAAGGAGACGCGCAGCTGGAGTCTGAGGCCATGCGGGTTTTGAAAATATGTAGCGGATCAGTTCTTCCTCTTTGAGGACGATGAGCTGGGTCATGAGCTGGCACTAAAAATAAGTGTTTACTGTGGCGCTTTTTTCTCTTTTTAGCGTTGTTTTAGTTATCTGTCTAGTGACGTATGCTTTTGCACAGTGTGGTCCCGTGACTGGAGGAGTAAAAAGATATGCAACAAGCGTTTTATTCGTGGACGGAAATGACGGGAAACGTGGGTTTAGAGGTGGCGAGCGCATGAAGAGGTGGAGGAGAATGTGGGACAAGTGTGTCTGTGTTAAAAAGTATCTGAAATACAAAAAAGCACAATAGAAACTGAAAATAAACTGTAAACACACTATATTGGACCGGATACATGACAAAATACTCCAGAACTCACTGTTGCTGCATCTCCTTTTGTTTGCTCGAGGCTTCCCAAAAAAGTCTAAAATCCCCTTTTTTGCTATTGTGGTAAATCTTTGAGGTCACCAGCAAGAGGTGCTGCAGCACCCCCAGCTCCCCTACTTCCAACGCGGTACTGCCTGGATGCCTCCATGGTGAGGTTTTCTAGGCATGTCCAACCGGGAGGAGACCCAAAGGAAGACCCAGGACATGCTGGAGGGACTATGTTTCTCTGCTGACCAGGGGACACCTTGGGATTCCCCCAGAGGAGCTGGCCCAAGTGGCTCGGGAGAGGGAAGTCTGGGCTAGAGGGCTGCATTGTGATTGGGTCCCACGAGACCCAACACAAATCTCACATGAGCGGGCGGTGTGAACTTTGCTGTGGGCAGGAATGGGTGGCTAAAAGAAACAGGATCGGGATGAGCATGCATGGCGAGTGATTTCTGCCACGAATTACCAGCCGAAGGAGACCCTCGTCTAACATTACCGTATGAGAAGGAGCCCTTGGAGAAGCACGTCGTCTCTGTAGCGTGCCTTCAGCTGCGCCTTCTCCAGAGTCTGGTTAGTCTTAGTTGTGGCAGAAATCACTCGCCATAGAGCATGGAGACTACGTGGCGGCGTCACCTGTGATCTTGGTAACACCGCAGTGTTTAAGGGTTAAAAACTAAATGAAAACTAAGTGCGCTAATCCTGACCAATGTGTCAAAAGACATGCAGGCTTGAGAAACAAAACAAAGAGATTCAAGTGGTTTCTGTATTAATGACATGTATAAAAGGATGTTTTCTCCTGCAGGACCAGAGAGGACACAAAATTAATGCATCTCTTTTATTGTGCGGGAATAATTTCTCCGAGTTTTGCGGGTGCGGGCGGGAGTGTCTGGGCCTCTCTGCTTAGGCTACTGCCCCTGCGACTCGACTCCGGATACGTGGACGAAAATGGATGGATGGATATTTGATAACAGCACAGGAGTTCCCTTAACGTTTATCTGATCTACTGGATTTATTAAAAAGTTGCTGTTTAGTTCATGTAAAATCCCTCTTTGTGTTACTTTCTGTGTCATTAAGAAACATTTCATCTGTCTGGAAACACAAGATGAGATTTCATGCCCAAAACCTTCTGGAGATTTTAGTTTGTTTTGCCAATTAAAACTGCTAGAGCTTAGTGTTTCCATCAGATTAGCAGCAGGACTCTTCTCCACTCAGAGCATTATCATAACACATCCACTTAGTGACACAATATGCTGTTATGTTTCCCTGTTTAGTTTCATTTGGGTTGTGTGATTAGAAATGTGTTCAAGTGCTTTATTGTGAATGTTTTATGTATTAAATAGGATAAACTTTAGTTTTTGACGTTTATTTCCCATCAGTGTGTAACAGGTTATCACGGATGCACCATCACCACATTTTCATAAGAAGTACAAACACAAGCACTTACATTTAAGTACTTGAGAGCTAATAAATACACCCTTTTTCATTTTAAAGCAGCTAAAGTGTGTAACAGCCATTGCTGAGTGCTGGGCATTTAAGCAGCTTATTTCACTTTTATATGAACTTTTTCACAGTTTCCACACAAAGATCAGTACAGAACATGGCGCTCTACACACCGGGAAGAGTTCTACTTATCCTGGAAAAATAGTCTAGTGCTTTATAAAAATAAGCTTCGACAAGCTAGAACTGCATATTATTCGTCACTAATTGAGGAGAATAAGAATAATCCTAAATTTCTTTTCAGTACAGTTGCTAAACTTACACAGAATCATAGCTCTGAGCCAGCTATTCCCTTAGCCTTCAGCAGCAACGACTTTATGGAATTCTTCACTAATAAAATAGATTCTATTAGAAACAAAATCATCAGCATCCTCCCCAACACGACTTCTTCTTCCTCAGTAAGTGAGGCAGCATCTGAGGTAACTGTAGAACCTCATCTGTGTTTGAACTGTTTTGATGCAGTTGAGCTTTCAGAGTTATCAAAAATATTAGCTTCATCTAAACCTTCAACTTGTATTTTAGACCCAATCCCAACCAAATTATTTAAAGAAGCATTTCCTTTGGTTACTGCCCCCATTTTAGATATAATTAACCTATCCTTAGTAAATGGATACGTACCGCAGGAGTTTAAGGTTGCTGTAATTAAACCTCTACTTAAGAAACCTTCTCTGGATCCAGATGACCTAATGAATTATAGACCAATATCTAATCTCCCATTTTTATCTAAAGTCCTTGAGAAAATAGTGGCCAGTCGAGTATGTGAGCATCTAAACACTAATGATCTGTTTGAGGAATTTCAGTCAGGTTTTAGAGAGTATCACAGCACTGAAACCGCATTAGTGAAAGTTACAAATGATATTCTCACGGCCTCAGATAAGAATCTTGTGTCTGTTCTGGTCTTGTTGGACCTCAGTGCTGCTTTTGACACAGTCGATCACAATATTCTCTTAGAAAGGCTTGAACATGTTGTAGGGATCAAAGGAACAGCGCTAGGCTGGTTTAAATCTTATTTATCTGACAGATTTCAGTTTGTTCATGTACATGAGAAATCTTCTTCATACTCTAGAGTTACTTGTGGAGTACCACAGGGTTCAGTACTTGGACCAATTCTTTTCACTATATATATGCTTCCAATTGGTAAAATCATTAGACAACATGGGATAAACTTCCACTGTTATGCTGATGATACTCAGTTATATTTATCCATAAACCCTGATGAACCTAATCAGTTAGGTAGATTACAGGCTTGTCTTGAAGACATAAAAATCTGGATGACTCTAAACTTTCTGCTGTTAAATCCAGACAAGACTGAAGTTATCATCTTTGGACCAGAACCTCAGAAAAGGAAACTGCTTAGTCAATCACCTAATCTAAACGGTATTAAATTAGCCTCCGAGAACAAAGTAAAGAACCTCGGTGTAATCTTTGACCAGGACATGTCATTCAAATCCCACGTTAAACAGGTTTGTAGGATTTCCTTTTTCCACCTTCGGAATATTGCTAAGATTAGAAGCATCCTTTCCAGGAGTGATGCTGAAAAACTGGTTCATGCATTCATTACCTCAAGGTTGGATTACTGCAATTCATTACTATCAGGAGGTCCACAGAATGTAGTCAAAAGTCTTCAGCTGGTCCAAAATGCTGCAGCTAGAGTTCTGATGAGAATTAAAAAGAGAGACCACATCTCTCCTGTTTTAGCTTCCCTACATTGGCTGCCTGTTAAATTCAGAATAGATTTTAAGATCCTCCTTCTCACATATAAAGCTCTTAATAATCAAGCTCCATCATACATCAGTGATCTGATTGTTCCATATGTTCCTAACAGAGCACTTCGCTCTCAGACTGCAGGTTTACTGGTGGTTCCTAGAATATCTAAAAGTAGGATGGGAGGCAGATCTTTTAGCTATCAGGCTCCTCTACTGTGGAACCAGCTCCCAGCATTAGTGCGTGAGGCAGACACCTTGTCTACTTTTAAGACTAGGCTCAAAACTTTTCTATTTGATAGGGCTTATGGTTAAATTCTGATGTTAGCCCAGGTTTAGACGAGTGGGGAGCAGAGGGAGGTGGAGTGTACAGAGGGGACTACTGTCGTTAAAGACTTCTCCCTGGCCCTGCCTCCCACATGCCTCCATCTAAAAGGCTAGGTTATCCTGAGTTATCTCTGTAGTTATGCTGCTATAGGCTTAGACTGCTGGAGGACATACTGACCACTTTCCACACTCTGCTACTCTCTTCTACCACCACTCTCTAACTGCATTATTTCCTGTTATTCCAGCTGTTAACTTTATTTTCTCTCTAAGTGTTTTTCTCCCCAGAAGAAGCTACACTGGCGTTCTGCTGAGCTGTGGTGGCCTCATGGAGGGGGCCATCGGCTGGCACACTGCTGCCAACCACCTAACATTCTCCCTTTCCTGATATTACATCTTACTTTCTTTAACATAGAATGTGCTACTATTAGTTCACCTATTGAATTAATTATAGATTCACTCAGATAAAGACAATAAAGTTTCTCTTACTCATACTAAATAGAACTTCTACTAAGAAATCACAGTGTAGCCATAGAAACACTACTTGATATATGTGGTGTGTGTGTGTGTGTGTGTGTGTGTGTGTGTGTGTGTGTGTGTGTGTGTGTGTGTGTGTGTGGGTGCGGGGTGTGCCTGTGCCTGCTCTGTCTTCTCAACCCCCAGTGAGCCGTAGCGGATGGCTGCTCATACTGAGCCAGGATCCTCTGGAGGTTTCTTCCTGTTAAAAGGGAGTTTTCCTTCCCACTGTCGCTAAATGCTTGCTTAGTATGAGGATTGTATCAACACAATGACACTAGTCAGTGTCTTGATGCAATCTGCTGGGTCCCTTATATAGGAAACTTTTTTACTGATTGGCTTATGAACTGAACTGTATTGGAATGTTTACTTTGTGAAGTGCCTTGAGACGACTCTTGTCGTGATCTGGCGCTATATAAATAAACTGAATTGAATTGAATTGAATTGAATGTGTTTGGCTGCTTTAATCAACCACTGATGTGTAGAAGACTCATTGCCTGCTTGGCTACTCTAATAAAAAGATGTGGTGAAACAACAGAATGGGAAAACCATTCCACTTCACGCTTTGTTGGTCTTAGGGTGGTAATGGGATTTTACCAGGTACCACACTTTAAAAATGTTCTTAAGTGATGTCACATTAAATTATGACTCTAAGGATGTTTTCACACGTGTACTTTGTTTCCTCTGTTACTTATCCATCCATCCATCCATCCATCCATCCATCCATCCATCCATCCATCCATCCATCCATCCATCCATCCATCCATCCATCCATCCATCCATCCATCCATCCATCCATCCATCCATTCTCTTCCACTTATCTGGAGTCAGGTCATGGGGGCAGCAGTATAAGCAGAGAGGCCCAGACTTCCCTCTCCCCAGCCACTTGGGCCAGCTCTTCCGGGGGAATCCCAAGGTGTTCCCTGGCCAGCCGAGAGACATAGTCCCTCCAGTGTGTCCTGGGTCTTCTTTTAGGTCTCCTCCTGGTTGGACGTGATTGGAAAACCTCACCAGGGAGGCGTCCAGGAGGCATCCTAACTTGATGCCCGAGCCACCTCAACTGGCTCCTCTCAACGTGGAGGAGCAGCAGGTCTACTCCAAGCCCCTCTCAGATAACCAAGCTTCTCACCCTATCTCTATGGGAGAGCCCAGACACCCTGCAGAGAAAATTAATTTCAGCTGCTTGTATCCGTGATCTCATTCTTTCAGTCACTACCCAAAGCTTGTGACTATAGGGGAGGGTAGGAACGTAGATTGATCGTTAAATCAAGAGCTTTGCTTTCCGGCTCAGCTCTCTCTTCACCACGACAGACCAGTACAACGCCCGCATCACTGCAGACGCAGCACCAATCTGTCTATTGATCTCATGCTCCATCTTTCCCTCACTCATGAACAAGATCCCGGGGTCTCTGTTACTTATCAATCCATAAATCTGCTAACTTGTAACTTTTATTGTGGTTCAGTTTCTTTTCACACTGAGTGGCGAACCAGAATGCATCACTAGAATTTATGTGAGAACTTTCTGTCTGCATATTGGTTAAACATGTCAGGATTTAGTTGAGTCATTTGTTAAGGCCGACAAATTTAGTTATCTGCCCAAATATCAATGTGGAAACATACAGTACTGTGCAAAAGTTTTAGGCAGGTGTGGACAATGCTGTCTAACAAAAATGCTTCCAAAAATGGAGGTGTATCTCATTTATTTTCATCTATCAACAAAAAGCAGAAATCTAAATCAGATCTATAGCTGGTCTGAACACCTTTTGCCTTCAAAACAACAACATCAGATCTTCTAGCTACACTTGACCACAGCTGTTGAAGGAACTGGGCTGGTAGGTTGTTTCAGACATCTGGGAGAACTAACCACAGATCTTCTGTGGATGGAGGCTTCCTCACATCCTTCTGCCTAAGGAATCCCAGACACACTCCATGATGCTGAGATCAGGGCGCTGTGGGGGCCAGACCATCACTTCCAGGACTACCTGTTCTTCTATATGCTGAAGAAAGTTGGCTGGATGTTTGGGGTCACTCACTTTGCATTTTGCACATTGAGCTAAAAAATAAACAATCATTATTTATGTCTGAAACCATTCTTTGTTTACAGCATTTTTTTCACACCTGCCTAAAACATTTGCACAGTACTGTTCCTTGTTTGTACAACCCTCAGTTCTGTTTGTTAGGATCTAATTAGTAATTACTGACATGCATGTGACCCACTGCATCCCAGAATGCAACGCAAACCTGGCTACAGCTAAGCCTTCGGCTCAAACTTGCAGCATATACCTGTTAGGTGTGTCAGATGAGGTTCAAACACATTCATGCTTTATTGAAATTGTCCTTGAGGATATTTGGAACCTTAGAGACACCCACCCCCACACGGTTGCTTTTGTCTGCACCCAGGTGTGATTCCTGCACAAATGAACCATCAGGGACCAAAATGCACCAGAGTTTGATTTACACAAACTAGACATTGCGTGTGGAAACATCCTAAATTTACCCTGTTAACCAACCAGAATAGAATAGAATAGACTTTATTGATCCCACAGTGGGGAAATTCACTTGCCACAGCAGCACCATCACTCAAAGGGTAATTAGAAAAAGATAAAAACAAGGATACATGTATATACACATAAGCAGTAATCTAGTATTGTAATCTTAGATCACTAAAAAAACACAAATAAAAGATAAAACAAACTTGGTACCAACACTATGCAGCATACTGTAAGAGACACAGACAACAATGTGAATCCGGTATTGCACAAGTATTGAATACATACTGAATATTGCATTGGTGTTATTGTGTACCAGGATGATACCAGTACAGCTTAAACTGAGGAGTTATACACTCTTACAGCAGAGGGGATGAAAGATCTACGATAGCGCTCAGTTTTACATCTGGGATGTCTCAGTCTACCTCTGGAGGAGCTGTCCATGATCTCCACAGTGGAGTACAGTGGGTGGGAGGGGTTTCTTAAGATGGAGGTCATCTTCCCCAGCATCCTCCTTTCACACGTCTCCTCAACAGAATCCAGTGGGCAGCCCAGAACCGAGCTAGCTTTGGTAGCTAGCTTGTTCAGTCTCTTCCTGTCTCGGTCAGAGCTGCCTACGCCCCAGCAGACCACAGCAGAATGAATAACAGAGCCAACAACAGGATTTCAGCAGCTGGGATTTAACTCTGAAGGACCTCAGCCTCCTCATGAGATGGAGGCGGCTTTGGCCCTTCTTATACAGAGCATCTGTGTTGTGGGACCAGTTCAGTTTACTGTTGAGGTGAACACCCAGGTACTTAAAGGTGTCCACCACCTCAATGTCTGCTCCCTGAATGTTTACTGGTGAGTGAGGAGGAGTGTTTCTCTGGAAGTCAATCACCATTTCCTTTGTTTTACTGGTGTTCAAGCGAAGGTGGTTACGCTCACACCAGTCCACAAAGTCCATGATGACTGACCTGTACTCCTGGTCGTTCCCCTCAGACACACAGCCGACGATGGCCGAGTCATCAGAGAACTTCTGGAGGTGACAGCTGCTGGTGTTGTAGGTGAAGTCCGAGGTGTAGAAGGTGAAGAGAAAGGGTGAGAGCACTGTACCCTGTGGAGCTCCAGTACTGCACACAACCACCTCAGATGTACAGCTGTGCAGCCTCACGTACTGTGGCCTGTTGGTGAGGTAGTTGATGATCCATGAGGTCAGATGTTCGTCTACTCCTGCATCCCTCATCTTCTGCTGCAGTAGACACGGCTGGATGGTGTTGAAGGCACTGGAGAAGTCGAAGAACATGATCCTCACAGTGCTTTTTTGCATCTCGAGGTGATTCAGAGCCCGGTGCTGCAGGTAGATGAGGGCGTCCTCCACCCCCATGTTTGGTTTATATGCAAATTTAAGTGGGTCTATTTCTGGGGTCACCACTGAACGTAGATGGGTGAGGATGAGTCTCTCCATAGTCTTCATCAGGTGGGAGGTCAAGGCGACTGGTCTGTAGTGGTCTGGATCCCTGGGATGTGATGTTTTGGGGACTGGAACCACACAGGAGGTCTTCCATAGGATGGGGACCTGCTCCAGTCAAAGGCTCAGGTTGAACATGTGTGTGACCACTTCACACAGCTGGTGAGAAGAAGAATGAGCTTTTAAAATGACATCAGACAAAATGGGACAAGAGCTTAAAAATCAGTCTAAAAAACAAACAAACATTAAATCATGCAAACGTCTAAGCCAGAGTCACAAAATAATTGATAAAAGATAGACATAAAAAGTGCAGACTTCCCTTTTAATTCAAATTTCTTGGAACATTTTAAGAATCTTTAATTAAGGAAATGGAATGAAATGATGATGAATGTAATAACTAAGGGAGTGCACGCTGGACATTTTATGATCCTTAGATGGTGGCTTCCACTCGACTCGCTTTAATGAAAGAGAAATAAAAATGAGTTACATGGCCTCAGGATCCAAACTCATCTGGTCAGATTTAGACCTGCTCCCAGAAACAGACACTTTCTGGTTAAAAGACATTACAGGGAAAACAAAAAACAACTAATCCTGTTTCAAGATTACTTGCATATAAGATTGATGTGAGCGACCAGTAAAAGGAAGCTGTGTCTCACTGGTTAAAACACAAGACTAGATTCTAGCTTAAACAAAGCATTCTGGGTGATCTGGGAGTCATTAAAGTAGATAAGCAGGCTGTAAAAGATGAGATTCAGCCAAGACTAAAAGCTGAAACCACAATTCCAGACATGCTTTGAAAAACTGTGCTTCATTGTTACAAAATATCTAAAAGTGTGAAATCAGAGATTTCTACCATCACACAGACACGTGTGTGTGTGTGTGTGTGTGTGTGTGTGTGTGTGTGTGTGTCTGTGTGTGTGTGTGTGTGTGTGTGTGTGTGTAAAAGGAAAAGCCTTAGAAGAGAACAGATGCTGAGTAAGAAACCACAACAAGACACGCTTTTCAGCACTGAGTCAGTTTTACTTATTCAGCAGCAGACCTTCTGCTCACTAGAACAGAGCATTCAGTAAACATCAGCAAAGCGTGGAGGTAGAAGTAGTGTAACCATATTTAATAGTTGACAAAAAAAGCTCCCTCTGGTTGTGGAGGTCGTCTCTGCCTAATGATTGCAGGAGAGATGGACTGACTGACAGACTGAGGCTTTGTGCAGAAGCATTGAGGGCATTGCTCTGTTCTATTTTGGTAGAAAAATCCGGAGCTTAGCCAAAAGGCAAAGGCATTGATTTACTCATTAGTCTCTGTTCCAGGACTCACCTATGGCCATAAGATTAGGATCATGACTGAACGAAAGAGGTTCCTCTCGACCTCAGCCCCTATCCTCCAGGGGGATCTCAGAGTAGAGTTGCTACTACTTATCATTGAAAGTACCTGGTTAGGACACTTATTAGTCACGTTCCTTTGGAGAAGGGGAAGACAGTCCTGGTCCTCAAGTGCTGCTATCCAGCATGTTTTAGTTGGCTTCTACAGAGCTTGAACACCTGGTGAACAGGTGATTCAACCGTTAAAGTATGTGTGTGGGAGCAGAGAAACACCTAAAACATGCTGGATAGCGGCACTGGAGGACCAGGATTGCCTGCTTTAGATGTTTTCCAAGCATGTCCCACTGGGAGGAGACCCAGGGGCAGACCCAGAACTGGCCTGGGAAGATCTTGAGAAGCTGCAGAAACTTGATGTATTGAAGGATGTGTGGGTTTCCCTCGGTGACCAGTTATTAATGAGACCAAACTGTGGAAAAGCAGAAGATGACTGATGGACGGATGGATGGATTTTGTCTGAAAAGTTATGAAAATGACTCAATAATGACCGTAATTATCATGTTGTCTACGAATGAAAATAATAATTAATACAAGAAACCATTGCTGTAAGCCACCACTGCAAGGTGCAAGAACATAAGAACATGATGCAGCGGCCCCAAAACTCGCTGTTCACTGTCATTAGGGTGAAATGTTGTAAATGTTATACATTAACATTACAGTATACAGAAAGAGCTTTGGGGCTGCAGCAGCAGTGGTGGCTTACAACGCTGCTTTGTTGTAATGTAGGCAGTAGAGACCACATGGCAGCACAGAATGATGCAAAAGGTGCATTTTTGCATAATATGTCCTCTGTAAGCTAATGTTCCTCAACTAGAGGAACACTAGATGTTCCTAGTACTATTTGTCACTTATCATAGGCGGAGTATATAAAGTGGAACTGGTGCCTACAACCAAACCCTGAAGTTTACCAACAGATACAGAGAGGAACATCATTATCATGGAGGGGTCTGGAATTCACATTGTAGATGCATTCTGTGAGAAATGGCATTTAAAAAAATCTGGAAATCACATCGCATGACTTTTAAAGAATTTATTTGTATTGCACTGCTGGACATAAGTATTTGAACACCTGATAAAGTCAGTGTTAATATATACAAAGAGCACCCAAAATCTAAATACGGTGAGTTCAATGTAAATAGGTAAACATGCAATCATTTTAAAATCATCTAAATGCATCAATAAAAGATGAGGCGTAGGGTGGGGGTCATTTAAAGGCACACTTGGCAGTTTTGGCTTGCTTTTAGCACCCCCTAGTGTCTGTTGGTGAAAGCAAAAGTGAAACTTATCTCCTCGCTGTGCGTTCGTCTTTTTAACACCTTAATCTAACTGCTGAAATGTCTCCTCAGCCTTCATTAGTGTCTACAGGAGCAGTTCATCACTAAATCAAACAAATCAGCTGTGTTCATGATCTAAAACATGCAGGAAGCAGACTGCAGCACCAGGCATGTCAGCTCCACTTTACTAAGTCCAACAGGAATTCTGTACTCTGAAGTTGCAAGTGCGGTATTCTGGCCGCAGAGGGTGGTAGGGGTCTGAGTGACATTTCATTAACCCTGTAAGGCAGGGGTATTCAATTCTGGGCCTGGTGGGCCGGTATCCAGCATGTTGTACTGGTTTCTCTGCTCCAACACACTTGATTCAGTGGTTGAATCACCTGTGCAGCAGCTCATCAGGCTCTGCAGAAGCCTGTTAATCACCTGCTGATTGAAATCAGGTGTGTTGAAGGAGTTAAAACCAAAGCGTGCTGTATACCGGCCCTCCAGGACTCGGAATTGAATACCACTGTAAAGGGTCATTTTAGCACATACTGGCTCAAGAAAGTTATTTAAAAATATGAAAAAGTTGCATAGTATGCCTTTAATAGTTTTTTCTGCATCTATTACAAAGAAAAACTGTCAACATGACTTAAAAAGCAAGTGATGTGCTGGTTTCCTACTGGGTGTTCCTTCAGCTGAGACAGGCTCCACACAGGCAGCAGTGGCTCAGGAGGTAGAGCGGGTTGTCCAGTAATTGGAGGGTTGTAGGATCAATCCTGCCTCCTGGCAGAGAATTTTGCTGTAGTGTCCTTGGGCAAGACACTTAATCCAACTCGTCTGCTTGTGGTAGTTGGAGGGACTGGTGCTGCCTGTGCTTGGCAGCCTGTGTGTATGAATGGATGAATGATACACCGTAGTGTAAAGCGCTTTGGAATCTTCAAGCTCTGAAAGGTGCTATACTAGTGCAGGTCATTTATCATTTATCAGCCAGTTATGACACTGTAATGACACGAGAAATGGATGAATGGACGAGTGAAGATCCAGAAACAGCTCAGCCTCCCAGCTTATTAAAAATACACATCTCTAAAAAGAAGCCATTTGCTCCTAAAACACATAATCACACTTAGACAGAAACCCCTGGGCATATTTTTAAATTATGTTTAAAAGCCCTGAGTGAATATTTGAAGGGTGAAGGGGTAGTGAGGATTATGTACATGAAAAAAAGGAGTCCTAATTAAATGACCAAAGTGGAAGTCCCAGAGCTCTAAATGCGGGCTGTTATTACAGGTCCAATTATGCCTTTTCAGTGTCAGATTGTTTTAGTATAGACACTAAAACGGCTTTGCTAGGCATAGAAAAACATGTTATACTATTTTGCAACATTCAACTCATGTAAGACTGAATATTTCACTGGAACAACCTTCTTGGACACATCCTGAATGACATGTTATTCTATTTTAGTAGATTTGCAGTGGTCTGAAGTAGGAATGAATGTCTTTTAAGTTGTTCTCTGGGGAAACAAAGCTCCGGTGCACTAGTTCCAGGACGTAGAATTCAGCTGGAGGAGAAAGTAGCTTTAGACGGCAGGATTTTAAGTCTTATTTCCTGACATTTGAACATCTCACCTCAGAATGGCTAACAGCAACACGACTCTACCACTGACTCTGCTCTGCAACGTTGATGTTTTATCTCCACAAATAACACAAGCCTGAAGGAGTTCTGCTGTGTGGTGGAGTTGCTAATGCTAACGGTTAGCTTCTACTAGCCGAGACGTTCTCTGCTGTTTCCTGGACGCTAAACCAACAACAGCCTTCCCCGTCGTGAGTCAAGATGGGTGAGTCCATGAATGTTAAGTGACAGTAGCCCTTTTTATAAGACACACCATGCTGGCAAATCAGCGCAATATTACCGCAACGTGTTTCTTATGAACGCGCCATGGAGGCATCACGTTGCGGGAATTTTGCGGCATTCGTGCCGCCACGCTTGATAGTAATATTGCGGTAATATTGCGGCTTCGCCGGTCTTATAAACGCACATTAAGCCTTGGCGCAACAGAGGGTGGTGTCATGACCAAGTGATGAATTACTGCCGAGCTCCTGCCGGGAACTATATTGAAAATGAAAGTAAACATGGGCTTCAGTTTCACTTTTGTAAACAGAATCAGCTGAGATGGTCATTAGGAGCGTTGCGGTGCTCCGGGAGCTTTTCTCCATTAGATCTGCAGCTCAGATCATCTGACAGCTCACAGGGATGGTGGAGGACACACCTGTAGCTGGTTGTTAAAATAAAAACTTAAGGAGCACGGCTTCGATCACAATAAAAGGCAAGTTATGTCCAAGATAAACCAAAGTCCGCGACAGTGCACAGACCGCCCCCATACCTCCTTTATGTTGCCATCGCGTAATCTTTTATAAAACGGACATGATTGCACAACATTACCGCCACGGTCTGAGCTCTTATAAACGACCTTAGGCTCCTAGATGCCGCATCAGCTTTGCGGCAAATTGGCGGCATTGTTTTATAGAAAGGGCTAGTAGCTACGTTTATATGGGCACAAGTAATCGGAATGAACCTATCAGAGCAAAAATTCTTCATGTAAACACGTCAATCGGAATATTCTGATCCGATACGGCCCAATTGAGAGAGGTGGTTTTGTCCGATCGTCATTCCGATTGACGTCCATGTACACACCCATTCGGATTGTTGGAGTAAAATAATACCCGCAGCACATGTTGTGCAACTTCAGCGTGACGTCTTTCCGCCTCTGCAGACGCTCAGGACAGATCGAAAACATGGCGGGAGGTAAACAGAAGTGGTCTGTTGCGACACTATTTTTTTTACTGGAAACACTACGGGAGCTCAATATTATTGAATGTCTCGATGGCCGAAAGGCTAGAAATGCTGAGTTATATAAACTCAAGTGAAGCGTTATACACAGAAAGCGGGAATTCACCGAAGCATCGACCAAAAGCCGCTGGAAAAGTTTGAAAGCGGTGTATTACAAGGCAAAAACTCAACATGACAAAAGACATGCGGACAAGATGGCGTTTGTTTACAATTTTCTTTCTGGGAAAGACAACTCTGCACATGCTTGGTGTATGAATACTCATAGCATGATCGGATCATTTCAGTTGGTGTCCATGTAAACAGAGATTTTCCGATCAACCAAGATTTGAATCGGCTAGGGGAAATTTGGCGCATGTAAACGTAGCTAGTGTGATGTCAACCAAAACATGTTTCCATCTATTTTCTATCAGAAGCTACTGCAGCAAAAAGGTGTAGGAGACTATTTTCACGTTCAGCCTGCATGAAAAACTTAGTGATCATTTCAAAAATAATAAGTCAAAAGTGGTCTCTCAGTAAACCTGCGCTTTAATGGAACAATGATAAAAAGTATTTCTCCAATGAGTATTATGAATATTTTTAATCCATGCAGTATTTTTACATTTTTTTAATTCCTTAAAATTCCTTTGAAGATTTTGAAACTTTCAAATGTTTATTGTTTTCCTGTTGTTTACTCTTTGTTTTTGCTCCTGTTTTGGTTAGATTCTGTGACTGAGGACATTTGATCAATTTTTGCTGAGATCAAATTTTAAATTCACACTAAGCTTATGTGATTTAAATCTGTTTGTTTAACAAAAATAAAACATAAAAATGTTTTTGTACTTGGATTAAAAAATAAGTTGTATTTCTAATGGTCTGGTCAGAGCTGAACACACCAGCAGATGAGGTGTTTGTGGAGTAATAATCATAAAAGGCAGCTACACTCTAGAGTGTGTGCTGAAGATAAAGGAAAAGAAATCAAAAACCAAAACTTCATGAGACCAGAATCCTGAATCAAAGTGTAAGTTACATAAGAGGTCACTAAGTGCAGCTGTGAGGGCAGAGACACCAACTCTTGTACAAACAGCCGTCATTAAAGTTTAATGTCCTCTCTGGCAGTCGGCTTTTGCTGCTTCTGCTTTTTTGTGCTCATTACTCAAAAGATAAAAGCATTTTTTCTGTTTCTTCCCTCCTCCTTTATGTTTCTCTTCTAAAAATGTCTGAAAACCAAAGGTCAAAGTCAATTATAGAAATGTTTCGAATTACAGACTTTATGGAGATAATACCACTAATGGGATTAATTATGTCCATTATGCTAATTATTTCTAACATTGAATTTCATTTTCCTTTTACAAATCTAACAGCAGAAATCCTTACAGATTATGAACAACTGACCCTGTAAAATTACTTCTGCACCCTCATGACTTCATGTCACATGAAACAGGATGGAATGATGGACAGTGGAGACAACAGGTGCTGCTGTTTAAATGATACAAAAAGACCAAAATGGTTGAATTCTGTGCAAAAGATAGACCAGAAACTCAAAGTAAATCACATCAGGGCAGATTTAATGAAAGACAGTATCCAACATAAGCCACAGACTCATCTGTGAAGAAATGACGTCCCTGTCCACTCTGTGCTGTAATGCTGGCCTGACTTCATTAATTAAAGACTGCAGCTGATCCCACTACTGAGGAGTCTGTAAACTCACAGGTGAAACTTTGTTTTTGGTCTTTTCTGTCGCTAAAAGGTTTTATGTGACCTAATTTTTTTAGTGTGACTAGTAAATGAAATGAAAGCATTCAATATATGAGTGGTTTATTTTGTCAGTGGGAAACTTAAATTATTACTCTTAACTACCTATTTTCAAATGCTATAGTTATAAAATCAACAAGTCACTTCTAAAAGCACTTTTTGAAATTATTATTAGCACTTTCAGGTCCATGCAGGCTGCTTTCTGTTAAAGGGACACTTTGCAACTTTTTTATATTTTTAAATCATGTTCTTGAGCCAGCATGTGCTAAAATGACCCTTTACAGGGTTAATGACAGGCCACCCAGCCCCTGTCGCCCCCTGTGGCCAGAATATTCCACTTGCAACTTCACAGTTGCCGGTCCGGTCTGTTGGGACTTAGAAAAATTCAGCTTGACCTACTTGGCTCTGCAGTCTGGCTCCAGCATGTTTCCTGCATGTTTTAGATCATGAACACAGCTGATTTGTTAGTTTAGTGATGAATAACTCCCATAGAAACTAATTAAAGCTGAGGAGACATTTCAGCAGTTAGATTAAGGTGTTAAAAAGACAAACATGCAGCGAGGAGAGATACGTTTTACTTTCGGTTTCACCAACGAACACTAGGGGGTGCTAAAAACAAGCCAAAACTGACTAGTGTCCCTTTAAAGACCTCATCTGAGGGTTGGATGTTTTTTTTGTTTGTTTGCTTTAGTCGGTCACTAAAAATACTTCATTTTAACATGTTAGCAAAAAAAACTGTTGGTCATGGGTGTCGGAAAAAGCAAACCATGCAGTCAAGCTGACCTAAATGTCATACATGTTATATTATTATGAAATGTTTCCTGCGGACCCGTCCTAAACAGTAGAACAATCAAAATATTGGAGCTTCAGGAACGGCAGCAGAAGAAGAGTAGGACATGCGTCATACACAAACATAATTATATGTTCAACTAATTCACTCATAATGAGGAAAAAATCTACAGGTTTTTTAAAGACAGCAGTCTAAGCAGTCTGGTCACTGTGGATACTCCAGCAGCCATTAAAACCAACGATTGACTGTCCTCACCCATGAAACCAGCTTAGCAGCCCTTATTGGAACAGTTACATCACTAAATGGTTTCAGCAGTTGTGTTGGTAAAAATCCTTTTTGCCTAGGGTAGAATTAAAACATTTGAAAGGAGCAGTACATTTGTTTAATCAATACATTTGCAGAGGTCTCTAGCAGGAATGAATGCCTTGTTACTCGTTCTTAGGGGAGGGGATATACCGGTGCACCATTTCTCTGATCTAAGAGTTTCCCACATCACAGCTGAGTTTCAGACGGCAGGTTTTGGAGTCTTATTTCCTGATATTTGGACATCTCGCCCTGGGTTTGAGAACAGCAACGCTACTCTACCACTGACTTGCAGCGAAGATGTTTTATCTCCACAAATAACACAAGCCTGGAGGAGTTCTGCTGTGTGGTGGAGTAGCTAATGCTAACGGTTAGCTTCTACTAGCCGAGACATCCTCTGCTGTTTCCTGGACGCTAAACCAACAACAGCCTTCCCCGTCGTGAGTCAAGATGGGTGAGTCCATGAATGTTAAAAGACAGTGTGACGTAGATCTGTCAGGATTTTCTAATCCTAGAGTTTCACCTAGAGTCTATTTTCTATCAGAAGCTAATGCAGGAGATAGGTGGAGGAGACTATTTTCATGTTCAGCCTGCTTGAAAAACTCAGAGTGACTGATAATAATTCAGAAAAAACATAAAAGTCAGTCAATCACACCTTTAAAGTGTTTCATTCCCTTCAGTTTGGTGGAAAGAGAACAGGACCCCAACAGTTAAATGTTATCTGCCTACATCTGAATACATCGGTTCTCCTCAGGAAGACCTTGATCTGTAACAAATATTAAGCCCTTGGAGCTCCATCATTTATCTGCTTTTTCCTCACAACCAGCACCACTTTCCTCTGAAACAACAGGCTGTATATATTTTCTCATTGTTCTGTTGCCTGAAGGAATTTATTCCTTCTTCTCTTATATCACCTGTCCACTCGGCTTTTTCCTACAGCAAGTGTCTGTTCTCTGCTAGTCAATAGTTACCACTTATTCCCACAATACCTTCATGCTCCCTTTTAGATCATGACATTACGCAGCTTTAGCACTTCTCTCCTCTCTCAAGTCTTCTTTTGACAGCCGGAGGTGGATCTGAGTGCCTCTTTTCCATTGACTCTCATCACCATTTGTAACTTTAAAGTGTTGAAAAAGCATGTAGCTCTTCCTTCGTTTGATGGTTAATGACTCCACAATCAATTTTCATTTCTTCTGACTCAAACATTACTCCTTTGACAGCATTTACTGGGGCTTTTTTTCTATGACTACAAAGAGGAAAAGAAAGATTTAACTGAGCTTTAAGTATCAGTAAAATTTTGTTACTGTTGAAATTTCACCATGTTGCAATGGCAAATATACAAATATCTACAGTATGTATGTTGATAAAACAAAAGTATACGCTTACACAGATAAATACTGTGCATACATGGACTGAAGTATACATTTATCTGTGTTTATCGGTTTTACATGCCCTTGTTCCATTGCTTTTTTGTTCTCTGGAATTTCATTTTCAAATTTGATTGAATAAATGAATGGAAATCCTGAAAATCCCCAGAACTTGTCCTAGACATTTTTAGCTTAACTCACCGCACATTTCTGAAATAGTTCAATGATTGAAACAGAAAAGCACAAAGCACACACATACAACACAGTCAACCCTCAGAAAACAAATAGTTATTTTTCAATCAGACAGTTTGTTTCTAAAACTTCCATGCTGGAAAGTTTTTTTCCCAATAATTACTTTAGCATCCCACATACAATTTGGTTTGGGATCCACTAAACACAACCTCACCATTTCTGCACTACAGGGGTCACTCATGTTGTTTAATCAGGCCTGGCAGTGCTGGTGTCTCTCATTGCCTCCAGAAGCCTTAGTGAGAAACAGGCAGTGAGGGAAAAAGTGTGCTGAGCAAAATTTGTATGCTGAGAAAAAAATCATGCGTGGGAAATCCAAATGTCATCCATATTTGGTTTTAGAGGGTAAATTATAACTTCTCTCTGTGATCATTTTACATAAATGCATCCATTAAAGAGGTCCTTCACTCATATTTTAATACATTTGCAGTGGTCTATAGTTGGAATGAATGCCTTGTAAGTTGTACTCTGGGAGAAAAAATCTATGGTGCATCTGTTTATGTTGTGAATTCAGCCAGAGGAGAAAGTAGCTTCAGATGAAAGAATCTGGAGTCTTATTTCCTGATATCCGGACATCTCTCCTCTGATTGGCTAACAGCAGCACGACTCTACCACTGACTCTGTTTGCTCTGCAGCGTTGATGTTTTATCTCCACAAATAACACAAGTCTGGAGGAGTTCTGCTGTGTGGTGGAGTTGCTAATGCTAACAGTTAGCTACTACTAGTCAAGACGTTCTCTGCTGTTTACTGGACGCTAAACCAACAACAGCCTTCCCCGTCGTGAGTCAAGATGGGTGAGTCCATGAATGCTAAGTGACAGTGTGACGTAGATCTGTCAGGATTTTCTAATCCTAGAGTTTCACCGTCTGTTTTCGATCAGAAGCTAATGCAGGAGGTAGGTGGAGGAGACTATTTTCATGTTCAGCCTGCATGAAAAACTCAGAGTGACTGATCTTTTTCAAAAATAATGAGTAAAAAATGGTTTCCCAGTGAAGGACCTCTAGCTGTTGGGTTTCACGCAAAGGTAAATATGATGTAGTCATAAAATACAACATAAACTCTTTATAGCACACAATCTGGTCTATAACTTTGTAATCATACACTATAAATCCTTGGATGTGAAATAGTGCTACTGCCTTAAAATTCCAATGAAACAACTCTGATTAAACACCAAGATCTACTTTTGTTCTGATCATTTGAAATTTGTATTTAAACATTTTGTGCTCTACTTCAGTGGTTCCCAAACTGGGGTCTGGGACCCCCAAGGGGGTCCCCACAATGTTGTCAAGGTTGTGAGGTTAACAAAATTTTATTTGTAAAAAAAAATACATTATGTAATCCCAATAACACACAATATAGTCAAAGTTATAACTCTGGATGTCTGTATCAAGTTAGTAAATGATCACATTTAATGTGTGTATGCGAGCAGGAGTTGGGGTTGGGGGTCCTGGCTTGTCTTGGACACGGGCAAGTGGGTCCTCAAAGAAAAAGGTTTGGGAACCCCTGAAGTAATTTTCACCTGATGCTTCCAATTCTGTTCGAGAAGTTTCAGAACTCATTTGCCTGAAAGGTTTAACTTACTGAATTCAAAATAATGAAAACATATATGAGCAGCATTCTCTTAAACTGTAAATTATTTATTAAGCTGCTCCAATGAAGCCTAACTATGTTTTGCCTCCGTCAGCAACGGAGCACTTCTCTCAGTTCATGTGTTGTTATTTATTAGCTTCTTAACTTACAGGGTATGAATAAATAATACCCTAAACACTTGTGTTCACTCTTTAAGCTAACAACACAGAAACATAGGAGAGATGCATGAACTCTAACTTAGCTGACAGCTAACTGTAACTGTGTTTTCTTAAAATCATCACAAATCCAAACTGAAAAACACAGTTCCAGGCAAAAACGCTTAGAAAATGTTTCATTTTCAGACAAACAGCTTGTTTCAAGTCAACGACTTCAACACAGTCAGTGGCTTCTCCTTTACGTTGTACTGCCTCTATGACTTGTGTCTGTCAGAAGACACTGAGGTGTCACTAAGGCTGCTTTCACACAGCAGATCATGCTCAGTTCTAATTTTTTGCAAAGATCTAATAAACGGGAGTGGTTCACATTATAAATTAAATTTGGGTGAACATTCCTCAGTCCTGAAGCAACCTGCATGCACAGGAAAAGGAGTGACGTTGCACTCTGCATGCAGCACATTTACTTGCAGATGTAAATACAGATGTTACACTTTAGCACGTGTGTATCAGCTCTTAAGTTGTTGGTAAATCTGAACCACTGCAGTTGTGAACAACACATGCAAGGAAGCTTGTTTTGTTTATTGTTTACATTTGATCTTTTTGCCTTTTTCCACCTTCAGCACACATTTGTGAAGTCTGTCAGCTGTCTATGATGTAAGAGTTGGATGAATTGCAACACAACAGTTCAGACTGAAGATGCTTTAAAAACGTCTACAGAGTTGTGAAAGTTACCTTGGTCGGATTTGAAAAAAAGGTCAGCTTTGTGCCTATTTTGTGGTGTTTTAGCAACTCAAACATCCAGCTGACACCTATGGAAGTGCAAGATGTCATCAGTGTCCAGTTAAAAACAAAATTAGGAACGTGAAAAATATCTATCGTTGCTGGTAACTGAGAAACTTTACAGTTAGCTGGGACAACATGGCTCTGTCTTCTTTGAACTTTCTTTGTTTATTTCAGAATGTTTTAGAAAGTTTTAACTCAGTCACTTTTGAATGACCCATGAAGCATCTGGACAAAATTCATACTTGAATGTGTTCAAGTCCAAAAACAGGTCCAATTTCTACAGATGCTTCATGTTTTATAGAATCAGAGCACTGTATTATTTTCATAGAGGACAATAGCAGAGCAGGAATTCATGAGCCACTCCTGCTGCCGCAGAAGCATTATGGTGCCACATACCCAAAAGTGAAAACCTCCCTAATGAGACATTCAAATCCTCAAGATCAGATTCCAACAGGCAGGGAGGGAGGAGAAGTGGACACAATACCAAGTTGAGCTAAGCTCTCCTGAGCTGTTGTATGCCAACGAGATAGAGGCTTTGATAAACTCAGGCACCAAACTGGTTTTGCCACCGCCTCTTATCAAACACACACACACACACACACACACACACACACACACACACACACACACACACACACACACACACACACACACACACACACACACACACAGAGACAGGACAATTCAAACAGTTTCAGAATAAAGATGATACACAAAGGCACAATTCAGAATCACTGAATTACACAAAGATGTATGGTTAACTATCAGACGTCATCTGCTTATGACAAACAGGATATGGAGGATAAGATAAGGAAGGTGTGGGAATATCTGATAAGAAACTGTTTAAAAATACCTTCCTATTTCATGTTATGGATTTTTCTGAATTGAATAAAAATCTTTGAAAGTCCAAAGCTCCCTTTACAATTGCAAATTTAGTGTTTTGTGAGTTATCATGTAATATAAGCTGTGTAAACCAAACATTACCCTATGTGAGTATTATGTAACGTTCTCACCCATTAGCTTTTTCTCTCTTTTATACCTGCGGCTCAAACCAGCAGTCCTCAAACTAGATCTGGCAGACCTATTTTATGACTAATAAGTAAAAATGAAATCATAGAAGACAGGAAAGAGATCCGATCGAAAATTCCCAAAACCCCAGAAGCATACAAAAACTACCAGAGCGTGAAGTATAAAATGTACACAGATGCAACTCATTAAATCAAAAACTAGAAAAGTTTAACTTCAAACTGGCGTTAACATGAGTTGAACTTCTCTGATATAACTAATCACTTACAGTTGGACCTGAGGTGGAAAAAGCAGGAAATGTAAATGAAACAAACAAAAGCTGTCAGAAACAGAGCCTTTCATAAATGCATTAAATCATACATAAAAATAAACAAGGGTATGGAACCCAGATGTTAAACCAGGGGTAGGGAACCCTGGTCCTGGAGAGCCCTATCCAGCATGTTTTAGAGGTTTTCCTGCTTCAACACATGTTCAGCAGCTCATCAGGCTCTGCAGAAGCCTGTTAATCACCTGCTGATTAAAATCAGGTGTACTGAAGCAGGGAAACCTCTAAAATGTGCTGGATAGTGGCTCTCCAGGACCAGCGTTAAACCCACAGCAGAAATATTATCCTCTTGTTGTTAGGCCCAGCACCCTTCATTTAAAAGAAACGGACATTGTCATTGCTTAAAATAAAAATACTTTTAAAATACTTTTTTACAGGCATTTATGTAGTTTTATTTTGCCTCTTGATACTACAGTTCTGTTTTTATTCATTATTTGAGGCATGAAAGACCCCTTACTTGTCTGTCTATATTATGTCAAAGAATAGAATAGAATAGAATAGACTTTATTAATCCCACAGTGGGGAAATTCACTTATTACAGCAGCCCACACACTTAGACAAAGAAGACAGGTAATAAAGTACAATTAAACACACATGAGCAGTAAGCTATTATTGTAACCTTTAACCACTAAAAACAACAAATAAAAATAGAAAATTGTGTTTCCAAGAATACGCAGCATAAGGGACACAGACATACTAATGTACATCCGGTTGTGACTGATCAAAATAGCCACTAACTAGCATGGAGCTCATAATAATGAATTTAAAGGTGCAGTTTGAGATGTTTTTCTGGAACAATTTTTGCCATACTGTTAAAAATGCTCGTTAGAAATGCTCTTCACATACTGATGGCAACCAATAAATGTAATGTTTTGTCAAAGAGTGAATATGTTTAATTTCCTCCTAAATGTACAATGAAATCCTGGAAAAACCATGAAAAACAAAGATCATGCTGGTTGCCATTCTTGGATCATAACCCGTCCATCAAACAGTTCCTGTGAACGCAGCAAGGAGAGAGCGCACGTCTCCAGTGGTAGAAGCTAACCGTTAGCATTAGCAACTCCACAACATGGCAGAACTCCTTCAGGCTTGTGTTATTTGTGGAGATAAAACATCAACGTTGCAAAGCAAACAGTCAGTGGTAGAGTCACGTTGCTGTTAGCCAATCAGAGATGAGATATTCAGACATCTTAAATAATTATGAGTAAGACTTAAAATCCTGCCGTTTACAGCCACTCTCTCCTCCAACTAATTTCTACTTCCTGAAACATAAGCGCCAGAGCTTTGATTTTTCACAAGGCATAGCAAGTGTATTGAAATAACGAGTGAATGAGAGCTGTAAAGATTCACATAGTGGTTGTAGCTGTAACCTGGAAGCCAAATGCATGCAAACATTGACCAAAAAAGACTTTTTTGTTTTGTTTGTATATATTTTTATCTTACTTTACTATAAAACATCTCTTTGAATGGTTGCCAGATATCAAACGCTATGGGGAAATGTGTCCTGGCTCGCGAAGGCGGGCTGCCAGAGAGAAAGCATATTCTTACACACACACACACACACACACACACACACACACACACACAAAGAAAATATTGACTAGCTGTAGGTCAGATATGAAAAACTGGTTTATACAGGAATTTTCTTTCTCTTCCTTTCACTTCCTGTCTCACTGCTTCCACCGGTCTCTCCCTCTCCTCGAGTCTTTCATGTCTGATGGCTCAGATCGATTCAGACTCCTGGGGAACAGAGCAGAAAAAACCCAGCAGCTTTCCACATTCACATAAATAGAAACTATTTTTTTCATGAATGTCACTGTCTGGTGAACCGGTGGACGTGCCGTCATACAGTACAAACGGTGTGTGTAGACATCAACAGCAGACAGGCAACAGGGACCCCTAAATTAGTTCATCTGATTCCTCTCAGTTCCTTTTTTCTCATTGTGAGCTCTGTGTTCCTCATTCAGCAGCAGAACTTCCCAACAAGTTCAGTCTGCCTTTTTATGGCCTTTATGTTAAATGAGGAGCTCCCCTGAAAGACGGGTTCCTCCTATTCTGAGCTTTGGAACAGAAACTACTGTTTTCACTCAGAGCTAGCTTAACTCTACTGGGGAATCAGATGTCAGGCATGATGTTTTTGACAGGATGTTTGGAGGTTTTGTTTTTGTTGCTACTAGGCTGCTCGAGCCCCTGACAGTGCTGAATGAGAGGAAAACTGAAATTGCATGTTTGGCCCAGTCTGGGTGCAACAACACTTTCTTTACAACCCCAAACCTTGTAAGTCCTCTCCTGAAAATATTTTTGTTATCTTCTGCAAATCCAGGCAGTGCTCATTTTAGTGCAGAGTACATCTGTGTGCAAATTGCTTTGCATTTGACATTTTTCCCAAAATCTACACACTTAACATTTTCTTTGCACAGCAAGATGCCCTGTGATTCAGGACTTGGCAGCCACAGCTGGTCTTAATAAAGTAAATATGTGTAGAGTGTCGTTTCAACAGCGATTGCACCGGTTGTAGATGTGCTTATGCAAGGATTCCTATTTCCTTTCAGGAACATGGATATTTGTCTTATAACCACCAATGCACCTCTTAGTGAAACTGAAGCAAATTTCATACACTAAGAAATAAAATGTTGAATTCACTTAACTGTAATACTAATCTGTAAAAGCATTTAGACAGGTGAGGACCAAGCATGTTTAGACCAGATTATAATAGAAACACATTGAATACCTCAGTGGGAATGTCGAGTGGATTCTACTTGTAAGACGTCAAAGTCAGACCAACTGAGAAGCAAAAACAGGAGTTACATGTGATAATCAGGGATGTCCTAATCTGATCTAAATCACAGGTTTTAAACTCAATCAATGTGTTTTTTAGTCAGTGACAAGTTTCTGACTGCTTTCAGCTCCTAGTCTTCGTTGTTGACCTACTGTCTCTGGTCTTACTTCAGATATGCTGTAATGCAGCTGCTGTAAAACCATGTGCTCTAGATGTATGTAAATAAAACTGCACACAAAAACAGTTTGGTCTTCCTTTGCAATGTTTGCAGTTTGGTTAAATTTCACGGCAACAGAGCCTTCTTCCACATCACCGACTTGATTAGAAATTTGAAATTCCAACACTCAGCTGATATTGAGCTCACCCAGTTTACTGTTAAAGCTAGCATGACTAAGCAACACACTTTAGAGGAAGAGAGGCTTCCAAAGGACGGTGGTTGACTGGATTGCTGTGGATGATCAACCTCCAGCTGGAGAATTTAGGGGTTTTCACCTTTTGGAGCCATTTGAGCCACCATCCATCTCTGCACTGCATGATTGACACAGAACATGCTATTGTTGGCTTTTGGGGCTGGGAGGGTTGCCTGAGCTATGATACGGGACAAATAAAGGGTTCTTGTAAAGACTTTTATTGATATTTTAATATGTTGACTTTCTGAGGAAGTAACAAAAATCATAGCATGTTGGATTTGATTTTAATAATAAACAAACTTTGGAAACAAAGTGTTTTACACTGTAATGTAGTGCTACTGAGGTATCATCCTGCATTGTTTTAATGACTTTAATGCATTTTTAGTTTGTAGTCTGTGCTCTAAACATAAAGCAAACTGATGCACAAGTTGGATTGAATGAAGTGTTAAAAGGGGCATAACTATATTTTTAAAGTTATCTATCTATGGTCTATGTTCTATAGAAAACATGTCAATGGGTTTTATTTATTTGTTTATTTATTTATTTATTTTTGCACAAAATCTGTTTCACATAAGCCAATTTGAGCAGCTTTATTCTTGAAATTTCAGTATATTCCAGAATGAATTTGGATTTTATGAAATAATCTGTTGCTGGCCACGCCCACCCTTCCCCTGACTGGCTGCTATGAGGTGAAGAGATCTGATGTCTGGGAGGGGCTCAGAATAGAGCCGCTGCTCTTCCAGGGCTGATGGGTGAGGGGGTGTATGCTAATTTTCCTTATTGTGATGTCACAATAAGGAACAATTTGAAACAGCTCGTTGAAGGTTCCTGAAACCAAACACTGACAGAAAACTGATGGACATTTTTTTGGTTAATGTTTGGAGTGTTTATAGAGGCAGTAGAGAGCAATATGGCAAAAAAAAAAAAAACTGGATGCAAAAGGTGAGTTTTGCATAATATGTCCCCTTTAAAATATTTAGATTGATATTGAGGCCCAACAAATCTTGTGTGGGTGACGATGATTGTGTGCAGCTAATAGTGCAATCAGAGTTCATGTTTTTACCTCATTTGTGTGATCCATCATGTATCTTTAAACAACACCTATGTGAAACCTGGGAAGTTGTCAGGGATCATCTTGGAAAGTGAAAGAATCAAAATTGTCACATTCATCTTTTCACCAGCTCTTTTTTCATGGAATTCCTTCTTCATGTCTTCACATCTCTGCCCTGATGTGTGACATCATCAGCTGTAAAGAGAATGAGAAAACACAGAGAGAGACAGGCCATCAACGAACGTAGACGATAAATCAAAATGACATCAAGACTCAATGCAACTGCTCGTGAAATGCTCGTGAACAAACTTTGGAAAAACAAAGAATTTTAGATGAACTGGTGTAAATAACTTCACAATGAAGATGTGACACATCTCTGCAGCTGTTGAGATAAACGTTTTACTACACCGTTCCAAACACACCATACAACAAAAGAAAATAGACAGAGGGGAAATAGGAGAGCAGGAGAATAATCCATCCCCTTGTGAGCTCTGTGCGGCTGTCAGACAATGTTGCAAGGACAAATTTAATTTAGTCAGGGGATTAAGCCCATTCTGTGGCTGACTTTGCTTTTGTGAATGTCGAGTTCCCGTTCTCAGCTCTAAGCTGACAGAGTAGCCCATTCACCTTTGAAGCGTCAGTTTTAACATCCAATTAACTTTAAAAACTGGAAAAGACTTTTATGGCATAATTAGTTCATATTAGCTCCACTGACAATTTGGGGAGCTAAAACCCACACACCCACCCACAGCAATTCCACTTATTCCTAAAATAGCGGAGCCAGTTTATTGCTAATATAGTTGTTTTTTCCAGTACAGAAGGCTCATACAGCCTTTTATTGGACTGTCAAGGATGGAGAAAAAAATAGATTCTCTCCAGTGACTCTATGAGAGTTCCACTTAAAACTGTGAGCATCTGGTTCAGCTCACAAGTGCTATTCCTTGACCTTCTGAGAACGTCCACAAGATAAATCTCAGAGAGAGAGAAATCTGTGAGCAGTAGAACCCCCAAATACAGTCTTTAGTGTGAAAGAAAGACAGTTAAGGAATTTTCCCTTGTGAGTGTGGAGATTCGGTGGTAAGGAGTGCAAACCCTTCACAAGCACACTGCCTGTATCCCTCCTCCTACCTTAGCAGCAGTGCAGATCCTATTGCACTGACCTTGGAGGAGTAAAGGTGTGAGAGAGTCTAACTATAAAGTTATTATTCTGCCATGCTCCAGTCTGACTTATATGAGCAGGAGTAGGGACAGAATAGATAAAAAGTTGAGCAGACTGAAAACATTAATCTGCAAAGTAAAGTGTCTCTGATGCTGCTTCCCAACCTATAAAACACATTTATTTCTTTAGCATTACTTGCTCCATTTCTGCAGTAAATCAATACCTGCTTTTACTTCCTCGTACATTTTCAGTCACTTACTGGACATGGTCTACATTTATGAAACATCATCCTGGTATATTTTGGATCAAATATTAATCAAAACCACACATTTAATTCATTTTTTATTGTTTATTGTTTAATTGTTTGCATGTATCATGAGGACACTTGGGATGGACAAAATAAGCAACAGCTTCAATCCATTCCAATTTCGATTGATCTATTTCATAACCTATAATTGTAAATTGACAACACTGTTATAATTGCAACAATTGAAATGAATCCATTATTTAATTAATTAACACTGCATTTTCTTGGTATTTTAACTTGAAATGCACTTCGGGTGAACTCTGTGAGTTTGAGAGTGATTCTAGGTGTGAAGAGCAGATTAAGGCGAAAATGCTTGTTTTTCCCTTCCTTAATTAAAGGTCAGATCACTTCAGTCTAACATGAGCCACACATCTGTTCATCCATCCTTTTTGGTTTAAAAAAGCATGATTCTTGACCAGAACCAATAGACAGTCACATCACCCTGATTTTAAAATCTCTCCATTCATTTTAGGATCCATTATAAGATTTTCCTTTTTGTTTTTAAATCTCTGAATGTCCTTGCTCTGCATATCTGGCCTTCACCCTTATCAACCCTCACATGCTCTTAGATCCACCGATCAGCTTCTTCTGGTTGTCCCTGAAGCACACTAAGGCTAGAGGTGAAAGAGTGTTCTCAGTCAGTGGCCGGAAGCTCTGGAACTCACCTCCCCTCCAGGTTAGGCATCCTCCCTTGTTGTTTTTAAAACTCACCTAAAACACATTATTTCCTCAGGCTTTTAATCCTTAACTGTGCTTTTGAACTCTTTTTATTTTTTCCTTTCTATATTTTAGTAAAATGTCTTTTTCATGTACCTATTCGTGTCCTTGCTAAATGCTCTAGTTCATCAGTGGTTTTATTTGACCTAATTGTTTTAACCTGTGTCTGTTTTCTGTGTTTTTCTCTCTATCTTTGCCCATGTTCAGCACTTTGCTCTGTTGTAATGCTGAGTTGAAAGTGCTTTACAAACAAACTGGTATGGTTAATTAATGAACGCGTGTTGAAGATTCTCTCATGTTTTCAAATTACTTTTGTTTTTGTGTGATTTTCTTACTAAAGCCTTAATTTTAAGGAAAGTATTTGACCTCCAGAGATCCAGGATGTTGGCTTTTTGTGCTATATTGCATTTTTTGTTAAACTTAGACTTGACCTGTTATATGTTAGATGTTTTGGAGATAAAGTCAGATAGGCCAGACTGAGATGTTTGGACATGTCCAGAGGAGAGACAATGGCTGTGTCCAAATCCAGGGATTGCATGCTCATGAGTACCCGTCCTCATTGGTCTCAGGAGAACGTGTTCTTCCGTGACCGCTTAGACCGGATGTTAACAGCTGTGAATGTGGACGTTCTAGCCTTAAATAAAAGGCTAGAAGTCCCGCCCCTACTCCTGTCACCTAGCAACTGCTTAAAGTAAATCTATTACAAAATATGGATCCACGATGCTGGATTATTCACGGTTAATTGTATAATTTATTTTATGATTTGTGATTTACCAATTTTATGAACTGTAATGACTAACCCTAATCCAAACACACATTACAGGCCTAATGACAATGGGAAACGCCTAAAAACACAACCACTTCAGGCTTTTACTTTTTCTACAGTCAGATTTGAATAAACTAGTCGTCCTGCTGCTCTACTGCTGCGTGTCCCGTTTCTACAGAAATCAATCCCGCAGTGCATCACGGGATTTATGGAGGTGAGGAGACCACGGAGACTACACCGCACCCGTTCTCAAAATCGGGGAAAAGAAGAACGCATTTCAAGACCGCATTCTGAGCATTCTTGGAATTTGGACGGTCTTCGACGCGGCGCTGTGACGTCACTGGTCTTAAAATCCAAACTCATGAGCACGCAATCCCTGGATTTGGACACAGCCAATGATTAGAATGATGCTGAGGCTGGAGCCACCAGGCAGGAGGATGAGAGGAAGACCAACGAGGAGATTTATGGAAATGGTGAAGAGGATAAGAAGTTAGTTATAGAGGAAGCAGAAGATAGGACTAAATGCAGACAGATGATTCACTGTGACGACCCCTGAAGAAGAAGAAGAAGAAGAAGAAGAAGAAGAAGAAGAAGAAGAAGAAGAAGAAGAAGAAGAAGAAGAAGAAGTTTTAATTTACTAACATTTAATTCAAGATAAATTTTGTACATTTGTTTTAAAATGTTGAACATCATCTTATTCAGAAACAACAGTTTCTTTTTTTGGTTTTGCCCTTTTTATGAAGTCCTGCTAATCCCAAATACCGAGTTTAAATGAAAAAAATATAATTAGACAAAAGTTTGGACCCCAGGAAGTAAAACAAAACCTAGTTGTGATTTTGTGTTTTCTGCTCCTATTGTGGTCTCTTTGACTCATGTTCTGTCTGCAGTTATTTACTAAACAAATACAACTTTCTTCATGGTCAAATTAAACCTTCATTGCTTAAATTGAAAAACCAAAAGCTTTCTGCATGTGTATAAAATATATTTTTACATGGATTTCCCTGGTAACTTGTACTGTAGAAACTCCTCCCACCCACTGCATTCCACTGTGGAGACCATGGACAGTTCCTTCAGAGGCAGACTGAGACATCCCAGATGTAAAACAGAACGCTACAGTAGATCTTTCATCCCCACTGCAGTGAGAGTGTAGAACTCCTCAGTTTAAGCTGTACTGGAATTATCCTGTATGCTGCTTAGTGTTTCTCTCATTTTCGATTCGTGGTTTTGGTGATCGAAGGTTACAATACAAGATTTACTACCTACGTGTGTATAGCTATATATATATATATATATATATATATATATATATATATATATATATATATATATATATATATATATATATATATATATATATATATATATATATATATATACATGTACATCTACCCTTGTTTTTTTCTTCTAATTATCTTCTGAAAGTTGGTGCTGCTGTAACAAGTGAATTTCCCCACTGTGGGATCAATAAAGTCTATTCTATTTTATAACAAATTAAAAATGTTATTTCTGTGCTGAACCATGCTAGTTTTACAGTCATCCATCCATCCATCCATCCATCCATCATCCATCCATCCATCATCCATCCATCCATCCATTGTCCATCCATCATCCATCCATCCATCCATTGTCCATCCATCATCCATCCATCCATCCATTGTCCATCCATCCATCCATCCATTTGAATGTTTTACATTGTTTTTTACTTTTTATTTTTAGCAGCCACCACGTCTTTCCTTTCTGCTGTCTCGTCTGATGCAGAAGGTTTTTACATTTCAAAATGTGTTCAACAAACTGTAAGAACCTAACGAGAACCTGCTGTTTGCCCTTTTCATTTACTTTAATGAGCATAATATTTATAGTTATAGACTCATCTTTTCCATCTTTGAGTGATGTTTTGTGCAATAATAATAATTCATCTACTTTGTGCTGCTTTTCCACAATTTTGTTTCTCACCAGAATCCAAAGAGCAGTGAGACAGACACACTTCATTTCTTCCTCCTGAAGCTGCCCACAAATCAACTGGAGGAGGTTTGGGGCAGACATAAAGATTATGAGGTGGAGGCAGAAATAGATTTATGGTGTGATAAAATTAAATCCATCCAAAGAACTCAATAAAAAGTTAATGGAGCCACACCTACCATGTGACGCGTCAGAGCATAAATTCAAAAGAGAATAAACTACATCTCAGCGGTGATTTACTCTTGTAAAACTTGTCATTTTAATGGTGATTTTCTAAAAAGGAGAAGCTTTCTAGACATCAAAGCTGACCTTTTTTAATAAGCATCTGCTTGATCTTGCTACCTTATAGATGGAGGCGGAGCTGCTGAGACTCCTAAAGCCAGTGTCATGATACTTACTGCTCTGTGTTTTACTGAAAGGGACAACTGTGTCGAAAACTGTTGATAGAAGTAGAAAAACCATAAACGCTGACTAAAACCTGGGTCTTCGAAGATTTGAGCTGCTGCTGCTCCGGTAACAAGATAGATCAAAGTTTACTTCAGGGAACTGAAAATTCGGTACGCTTTCCAAACTGTCAGCAAACTCAACTGTAACTCAGTTATCCACATAAAGGGAGTGGGACCTAGATGTGAAGTCAGCATGTGCTGTCACAACACCATCGCCCTGAAACATCAAAGTGAGCTGCAGCGAATCCTCCTGAAGCAATCATTCCACAATCAGTGCTGCTGCTCAGAGAAATGACTCACTCGGGATTAAACCTTCTCATCAGAGCCGCAGCTGAGCAGTTCCGCACAATATCAGTCCATTCTGTCTGTCTGCAGCCCACAGTGGAAACCAGCAACTGGGCGGCTTCAATTATCAGGACTTTAGAGAGGGGAATTATGCCACAAAAATAATAGTTCTTGCTGTGAGAGCTGTAGGATCTCAGCTCACATAAATATGAATATTACAGCAGGACGAGAAATCTTTAATTAATTCACTCATATCAAAACAACCTGCTTTGTCCTGACAGTCTGAATGACGGCTACCAACGAGATGCAGCACGCCAGCTCAGTATTTGAGACAAAGGAGGTAATTTGATACAAATAAAAGGTCCTGGCTCTTTTCACAACAATATTACAAATCAGACATCAACAGAATTTATATTTTAGTTTCATGTTTATAGATAACAGTAAATGGTCCACCCCTAGTACTTCTGCTCAATCATTAGAGATCATTTGGAATGTTGTTATGTTTCAAAGTGAATGTAGTTCACATGAACAGATTCATCAATGAAACATGAATTAAAAGAAACATCTTTTAAATCGATACATTTCTGCTTAAATAAATATTAACAGGCAAATTACTCAGGCTGCCTATTTCCATCTACGTAACATCAACCCCCTCCCAGCGTCCCTCACGTCTCACAGCGCTGCTATTCTTGTTCACACCCTGGTCACTTCTCGTATTGACTACTGCAATGCATTACTTTTTGGGCTCCCACAAAAATCTATACACAAAATTCAGTTGGTCCAGATTTCGGCTGCCCTTGTCTCCAAAACCCCATCCACCAACCACATCACCCCTGTCTGGAAGGAGCTGCACTGGCTTCCTGTAAAATTTCAGATCACTTTTAAAATCCTTCTTCTTGCTGACAAGGCCATCCACAACCTCGCCCCTCCATATCTCTGTGGACTGTTGCAAATTAACATCCCCACCCGTAGCCTCTGATCCTCCTCCAGAGCGTTCAGCCGCTCGGCCCCGTACCTCTGGAATTCTCTTCCCCAGGAGATTCGCAACATTGACTCCATTTCACTTTCCAAATCACATCTCAAAACTTGTTCAAAGCTGCTTTTTGTTTGTGAATCCCATTTGTCACTTTTTAACGGTTTTTATTACTTTTATTGATTTTTAATTGTTTTATTGATTTACTTTAGGGGATTTTAAACCCAGACTGAGAGCCCTTGAGACAGATTCCCTGTGTTGTAACTGCCTTCTGTAATTCTGTACGTCTGTGTAACTGAAAAAAATGTTGTAACTGTAACTTTTGCTGCCTCTTGGCCAGGACTCCCTTGAAAATGAGGTTTTTAATGTCAATGGGACCTTCCTGGTTAAATAAAGAATAAATAAAATAAAAAAAAAAATAAAATTTTACTTTGTTTTACTATGTTGTGATCTTTCCTGTCTTAATGATCAATTCAATAGCTTATGTCGCTTTGTTTTACGCTGTCCTTTCAGAACACATCACTGTCACATGTATGAACGCCTCTCATGGCCATCCTTAAATGCCAGGCGTCAATTTCACTGGTTGTCACTTATTTTTAAATGCATCTTTTTTGATTTTCCATCTTATCTGAAAATATTGTTAGCACCCTTTAATTCTGTGTGTCACACTAGGATCAATGATCAGCTCTCTTTTGTAACACCTTGATTTAAAAAAGAAGCAGGGAAACCTGCATTCTGTGTTGGAGCTCCTCGGGACTGGAACATGTTACCTGCACATTTAAGATCATTATCTTCATTTCGTTTATTTAGAAACGCCGTTTATGAGCATGTAAAGCAGACTTGTAATTGCTTTGAATCCACGTATAGTATTGTATTTACATTTATCTCTTTTGTTTGTACCACAGCAGCGTTTTTTTTGTTAATTAGTTTTCGTTTGTGATTTATGTTTCAGACTTGTCGATTCGTTGCTGCTTTCTTGTACTTTATTTACATTATTGTTGGAGGACCCACTTGACAACGAGATGATTCATCTCAAGTGGTTTTATCCTCCTAAAATACAAGTTAATAAATAAATAAATAATGTAAGGTGACCTTGAGTGCCATGAAAGGTGCATATAAATAAAATGAATTATTATTATTATCAGTTCCCAGTTGTTTGTTGCTTCTTGGTAATTTAAATGTAATTATTTTATACAGCTGATTTATGAATAAAAAGCCCTTTTAGCTGTGGTGCTGTGCAGAGTGATGGTCCAGGGGGCTTTGGGAGATTTGTACAGAGTGGAGGAGGCCTTGAGGGAAGAAGGCCATCGTTAGATTTTAAAATGCCATGTGGGCAGCACTTGAGTGGGGTCCAATTCATCCTGCAACAGAGTAAAGACCCAAAACACACGTCCAACATGTTAGCAAGATTTAAGAGTCGAGACAGAATCCTGAATTTACTGAAGCTGTTCTGAGATCAGCTTGACTCAATAGGAGGATCTTTTGTGACGTGAATGTTTTTGTTTTTCGCATTGCATCATGGGACCTGGGTGGCAATAAACAGCATATTTAGGCTATAATTTGATTGTTTTGCACGCTTGGAGAAGGATTTAGCGAAGCAGATGGATTCTTGCTGTGTGGTTGATCGTTCGGCCCGTGGGAGGCTTGATAAAAGGTTTTATTGGAATTTCCTCCGTAAAGGAGCGCGAAATATGAAAGAGATGACTGCGGGTGACCCGACTGTCCGAAGAAAGCCTGGATTTCTGCAGCAACGGGCAGTTTGTGAGGCTCATTTTGCTCATGGTAAGTCTTTGTGACTAAGTTTGTGTTAATAAGAGAAGATGTTTTTAAAAATATTCATCTTCATGTAGTTTTAAATCCACGGAGTCATGTTGTTTTAGCGTTGTGATTCAGGTGTCTCAACCCATGATCATTATAAAAATAAATAAATAACAGGTGATGTGAATCACGCCGACTCTGCTCCCCGGCCGGCTGTCCAGTGCTGACTCCTGCTTTCAGCACGACCACGGGTTTCTGTTTTGCAGAATAGATCGGCCAAACTTTCCTTGAAATAAAATAATCGTAGACCTCCAGACGTTTGAAAGCCTTTAATTTTTCATGAGACTGACTCATCTGAGCTCAGACCAGTGTTTACCAGTGTTTACTCCTGTTCTCAAGCGTGTTGTGTATGCACGTGCGTGCGTTTTGAGGAAAACAGTCATTTCCAGAAAACCTGAATTTGCCAACCTGTGTCAACATGTTCAGACTAATTTCATAAATGTTTCTGTGGAACAAAAGACAATTTTTTAGTGTCTGCAGAGTTTCAGGCAGTAGTTCATATTGTCCAGGTGCTTCACAGTATTTTACAATGTATATCCCAGTTAACCACTAAAACACACATTCAAAAATATCTCTGAAGAGTCCAGAGATGGGATCTGCAGGATTTGATGCTTTTGGTTAGCAAGAGTTTAGTTAAATGAATCAACAAGAACGCCTTCACATCAAAAATCTGACAAATTTTCGTTTTGATCAAGACTAAAGCTAAAAAGTCATGAATGGTAAAAAAATAAATAATAAAAAATAAAACATTGGAAGTTTTTAATCCAGTGTGAAAGGAACCTAACGTGTAGCATTAGACTTCAAAAAATAAATGCATGATTCAAAAAGACAACAATAAACAATAAATCCACAATGAGAGTTAAGACACAAAACACACACACACACACACACACACACACACACACACACACACACACACACACACACACACACACGCACACTTCAAATTCAATTCAAATGGAAGAATACTTTAATAATCACAGAGAATTAAATATCTTGAGTACTTGTTCTTTTTCTCATTCAAATCTATTTTCCTCCTTTTATATTTCATAGTTCTTGATGTGGCCTAATAAAATAATTTTGCCTAATCAAATGATCTAAAAGGACATCTCGTTTTCCTGTTCTACATTTATTCAATCATATCAGAGAGAGAGAGAGAGAGAGAGAGAGAGAGAGAGAGAGAGAGAGAGAGAGAGAGAGAGACCTCTTCAACTTACCAGAACATCTCTTTCTGACTCTCAGAGGTTTATGATTTTAATGGAATCCTGGTCCTGCAACAATTTATGCCACAAAGAAAACGAGTGAGGAATGATGGAGGGATTCAGCAAAATACAAGTAAAGTGGTAAAACAAGAGTGCAGTGATGAAGCATGGAGCAGAGAAGTGGATGCCATTAGTTAACCAGTTACCAAAAGCCCTCCAAGCACCATTCTGCTGGAGCTGTACATCTGTCTGTGTTCATTAATGTGGTTTTGATGAACAGTTTTAACTTTAAATGAAGAGAAAATTGAAGGGAGGGTAAGTGAAAGATGGTGATTGCTGAGGGGTTCAATCTGGAGCTGCTGCTCTTAACTTGGAAGATGAACAGAAGAGGAACGAGCAGAGATGATGATTTAGGAGAGCCGAGGAGT
Organism: Aphyosemion australe; assembly: GCA_006937985.1. Taxonomy (NCBI): domain Eukaryota; kingdom Metazoa; phylum Chordata; class Actinopteri; order Cyprinodontiformes; family Nothobranchiidae; genus Aphyosemion; species Aphyosemion australe. The sequence goes on along the minus strand of SSNS01000071.1, from coordinate 853,194 downwards.
AATGGACCATGCTGCAGTCTCTTTAGCTGTGAGGGGGATTTTCATAATAATGGAATCTTTTAGGCTGCTTGTCGTACATGATGTCACCAAAGTTAACAGAGTCGTAAGTCAGAAAAGAGATAAAGACAATATAAAGAAAATTCAGTGAAAGAGAAGAAGGAACTAAGAGAAGTGAAGGTGATATAAAAAAAGGTTTATGAAAAGAGTCAGTTGTGTAAATTTGGGAAAAGAAAAGGAGAAATTGGGAGAAAAATTATTATGTAAAAGGACAAATAGGGAGGTACCAATAAAGAATCCTGATATAAATGTCCAATAATGTGATCAACAGCATTAATAACACGAGTTCATTTAACTAACAATGACTTTACAATAAATAAGCTTCTCAAATCATCGTGGCTTTAGTAGTTCATTCCAGGAACAAAAAGGGGAAAACAGATCATAAAATCTGCTTAAAGAGTAAAAATGCTTCCTTTAATTGGATGAGCTGGAAGTGTGAATTCCAATTAACCCATGAAATTCTCCCCAATAGTTGCTGTAATTAAATTTTACATTATAGCAGCAGATTCCCGCTGAGCTAACCGAACCCCCTGCTGCCTCCTGATTGTCCAATTCTGGAACGAGAGCCATGCACTGCGTTAACTGTTGACAGGAAAAGAGGAGAATCCACAGCCACGCAACCTGTTTTTCATCTGTAAAACCTCAGAAAAGAGGAGGAAACAAGAGACTCATAAGTCAGAAAAATTACACTACAGTTGCCGGCCTTTGGCCTCTTTTCTCGTTGGACTTTAAGCACCACGTCTGCAGCATTTTGCTCCTCCGGTGTGCTGCAGAGGGAGGAGGTGGTACATATTAACGCGTTCAACCCTCAAGGTCCTGGTGCCAGAACTGGACTGTTCCTGCACTTTCAGTGAAGTGGCTGCTCATTTATGCAGAACCACATTGGACAAAATACAGCCAATGCATTTTAAAATGTTCAGTAACTTACGCATTTTTTTTCTTTCCTTTTTTGAATATGTGAAAATGGATGAAAATCTTTGGCGCTTCTAGAGGCGATGCCACAGGGGCATTGGCCCCTGCTAAAACCTGATTGGCCTCCTGAAGTACCCCTGTCCTGCCACTCAGCTGTCCTTTATGATCAGATTATAGGCGTATGCAGTTCCAAGTCCAACCACTAGTAGCGCTAATGAGCCGAATAAGAAGTCCAGTGTGAAATCTTGTGTAAGGATGTTGGACTTAAAGGTGCAATATGTAAGAGTGAAGTAAGAATGACATTCTTTGGTCAAATTTTGGATAATTCAAAAAGTCACCATCTCACTCCCATTACATTAGTTTCATGGCTGTTGTTATGGATCAGCACCAGAAGATTCTAGATGATACGCAAAGACGAGTCATACACAGTAACTGAGGTAGATAAATACATTGTTATATCTGGTGTTAGCACCATCGGGGGTTTTACAGTAGGGAGCATTTACAACACTTATTAGGGTAGAATGCCTCCGGCATCAGAGGAGTTTGCCGTCTTGCTGTTAGCGTGCTGTTGAAGTTCTGAACGACTCATTAAAGGAAGTAAAACTCCACGACTGACACATTATTCACTTCACACACATCTCACTGTAACACTGAGTTGTTGGTAATTGAAAAAAATATAGCTTGAGATATTTTTAGAGCCAACTATTTGCTTCTAATTTACCGTTAGCATTGTTAGCTCAATGTTAGCCTCTAGCCTGCTTCACCTGATATTAGAGTAAAACAAGGATGCCGTGGCTTCTTAGGGGTACAAGAAATGAACAATTTGTACATATTGCTCTTTTAAGCCTGATTTATATTTCTCCATGCTGCGTGGGAACGGAGACATGCAACGGTATGATGCGTCGCCGTCGCTGTAAGTGCTCTGGACGCAGAGGTTGATGAAGAAATGCCAATTTTTTGACTATGGCCCAATTTCAATACTCGCAGTAAGGCTTCAAGTGCGTAGTACACAAGTGTGCAAATAACTGCCGAATTGGGACAGTGAGCATTGTGTCCTCGACCGCAACACATGCTGGGATGCTGGTCGCTGTTTGTGCTTTTTAAAAAATCTTTATTAACAGCTTTCAAACAAACACACAAACAATTATTTGACTAAATTTAAATTAAGAAGTCTGACGATATGAATGTTTATACACCCATGACTGAAGGAGTAAGAAGACATGCAGCAAACATTTTATTTATGGAAGGAAATTATTGGAAGTGTGGGTTTGGAGGTGGCGATGGCATGAAGAGGTGGAGGAGAATGAGGGACAAATGTGTCCATGTTTAAAAGTAGGCAGGATACCCCCAGAATATCGTTATGCCCTCTGTTGTCCTGGTGGGGAATTGCAAAATAAAATAAAATACCTAAAAAACATCAGTTCCTTGAGTCGTATCCTCTACTTCAGTCAGAAGTTAAGGAAAAACGATTCTGAAATATAAAAGACTGCAGTCTCAACAGTCTGGATATGAGGAGGTAAGATTTAGAGCAGTCACTACAAAAACCTAACAGCTTTACTCTTTTTATTTGGATCTTGGAAAAGCTAAGAGAACTGGTTGGCAGACTGGAGTGGTTTTACTGGTTTGTAAATATGATGGGGCAAGACTGTTTAAACATTCCAAAGCAAGCAGTGAAATCTGAAACTCAACCCTAAACCTGACAGGAAACCACTGGGGAGAAACCAAGACTGGAGTTATATGCAAACGTGGTTTAGTACCAGTTAAAAGATAAGCTGCTGTGGTCTGGACAGTTTGCAAGTGATGTAGAGATGATTTATGCAAACCAACACACTGAGAAGTAGAGGTGTGCATCTTCATTATCTCACAATTCGATTCAATTGTGATTATCATGTCAACGATTCGATTCAACATCTCGACACATCACGATTATTTCATATGGGTTTATTTTCATCGACAAGAAGATGTCAGATATTTGCTTATTTTAATCAAAACATGTCAGACACAACGTGCCATCCCCAAAAAACTCTTCAATCACAAAAAAGTGCAAAACATTTGAAACATTTAAGAAGATTTAACAAAGTAAAACACAAATCTGTTTCCTCATTTAACAGTCACATATTAAGCCGTTGGAGAAACGCTCTGCAGATGCAGAATCTTAACAGAATCTTAAAAAATACTGAAAACTTATAGGACATGTCCAATTCTTGCCTTCCATTTCATCCATCCATCCATTCTCTACCGCTTATCCGGAGTCGGGTCGTGGGGGCAGCAACCTAAGGAGGGAGGCCCAGACTTCCCTCTCCTCAGCTACTTGGGCCAGCTCTTCTGGGGGAATCCCAAGGCGATCCATGGCCAGCCAAGAGACATAGTCCCTCCAGCGTGTCCTGGGTCTACCTTTAGGTCTCCTCCCCGTTGGACGTGACCGGAAAACCTCACCAGGGAGGCGTTCAGGAGGCATCCTAATCAGATGTCCGAGCCACCTCAACTGGCTCCTCTCGATGTGGATCCCAGCTGCTTCACATTCGGCTGCAAACTGCTCCAGCGAAAGCCAGAGATGACGGTCTGATGAAGCCAAAAGGACCACATCCTCCTCAAAAAGCAGAGACCTGATCCTCAGGCCACCAAAATGGATCCCCTCACCACCTTGGCTGCTCCTACAAATCCTGTCCATACAGAATCGGTGACAAAGGGCAGCCTTGGCGGAGTCCAACTCTCACCGGAAACAAGTCTGACTTACTGCCGGCAATGCGGACCAAGCTCTGGTACAGGTCATACAGAGATCTAACAGCCCGTGTCAAGGGGCCTGGTACCCATACTCCCAGAGTACCCTCCACAGGGCCCCACAGGACTCCCCGAGGAACACGGTCGAACGCCTTCTCCAAATCCACAAAACACATGTAGATTGACGCACCCTCCAGGAGCCCCCTAAGGGTATAGAGCTGGTCCAGTGTTCCACAACCAGGATGAAAACCACATTGCCTTCCATTTCTGGTTGATAAAATACATAATGGATCCAAATATGTCTAGAGCAGCTTTAGAATCACATATTTATGCTGCAGTTAAAAGAACAAGCTGCATTACATAATAATCGATTATCGATTTGATTCATAATCATTTATGTCTGCATCCCGATCGATTATTAGATTAATTTCCTCAGCTCTACTGAGTGAGAAGGTCACACAGGAGGAACTAAGAGAATGAATGTTTTTTACCAGGTTTTTAGTCGGGTGATCAGGCTTCACTTTGGCAATAAATAAAGAAAAAAAATTGTCTAATAAGAAAGAGCTATCAAAAATAAAACCCAGATTCTGTATGGGTCCCAGACTGTCCACACATGAATTGTGAGCATTACATTTCCCAAAACTGATGATTCCTTTCTTATTTTCATGAGGATTTGGAAAGATTTTACCCAGCCATGTTTTACGTCAATCTTAACTTTTCAATAACACTTTCAACGGGTGACTAATGTCTAATTATAGATCTGGGAATGGGGAATGTTATGATTGCTGAAAATGGACCCCATAAACAAAATTCAAAGTCTGAATAGCAGTGGAGCAAAAATAGACCCCTGAGGAACACCACAAGTGAAGGTCAACACAGAAACTCTTGTTTGCCAGGTAGAACTTAAACCAGGTTAAGGCTGTGCCTTTGATTCCAACAGTCTGCTCAAGTCATGACAAGTTCAGAGATTATAGTTTCATTTTTTTATTTAAAACCCCAGTGTGTAATATGTTTACCTGTTTACTACCAAATTCTGTGTATCCAGTGCACAAACCTGTCCTTTTTCATTAATATTTCTCTCCAACATCAATTCTAAATATTCCTCTCAGCTTCAAATTTTACATTTTTAATACATAAATTGTGGTCGATGCTCCATGGTCATCCTCCATCTTGAAATACGGTAGCTATTTAGGGACATATGAGCTCCACGTTATGCGTTTGCACTATGACTGTAACCTGAAAGAAACAGCAGAGGGCAGCAGTGCACCGTGGAAGCTGCTACACCGTTGCTGTAACTTTGTTAGTTTGAATAACAAACAATGAAATCAAAAGACACATCAAATATGTCAGGTCTTATTGATTTCCAACACTCAGCAGCTGCATATGATAAGAACCCCGCCCGCAACAGCTAGACACCAGCCTCCAAGTGTTGTTCCTGACTCACCTCAGCTGATCATTTCTTTTCTTCATAATAAAGTTCCCAATCCGGTCCCAACGTATCAGTTCCAAAGTCCTTCTTCAAGAAAGTTCCTTCTATTAAAGTCTCCTCTCTTACCGCAGCCTGCCGTGTCTCTCCCAACAGGCTTCAGCGGTCATCCGCTAGCCGGTGGCCATGTTAGCATTAGTTACTTTATTTCCACAGCGTGTCCCCGGCTCCAGTCAAACCTCATCGGCTATCCGATCGCTAAACAGCCAGTGGTTGACTTTAGCTCTATCTCGATCTTCACTGCCCCTCCTCCATGTGTGAATCGGTGACAGCTATGCTAGCTGCCTTCAGGACTGGTAGGTTGATATAACAGCTAACAGCAGTGTTTCCCCTAGAAATGCTTACAGCCGTGATGCTTGTTGACTGCGGGGGGTGGCGGATGGTGCCGCCTCATCACGGGGGGGCGTGTCGTCTCGTCGGGGGGAGGGGGGTACGCGTGGCATTATGCATTAAGACTGAACAGTCATTAAAAAATGTTTTTTAACTGGTGGAGTAGTTATATGCTTTGTGTGGGTTAGGCTACAGGGTTTGGAAATAAAGCAATCTCATGCTTTTTTTTATAAAAAACGAACCAGATGGCTGGAGTGAACGCTGGAGTTGTTGCCTTTTTGAGTGGGCCACCGTAGCTGCAATACTTACTCTGAACTGCATGGCGCTAAAGAGTCGCATTTTTTACCATGATTTCTATGAATATCCCACATGGGGCCTTTAAAGCCTTGATTTATTTTGGATTCTTGAAGAGAATTAGATGAAATTAATAGGGATGAGCGAGTACACCACTATCTGTATCTGTATCTGTACTCGAAGTGGGTGGGGCCTAAACCGGAAATGGGCGTGGTTCAACCGGAAGTGAGTGTGGCTTAACTCAGTACATTATGTTAAGTCTGTAATTGATATGGATTGATCAAAGTTGCTATATGTATTGTTTATTTGAAAACTATTTACAGATCAGCCTCAGAATTGAGATGCAGTGTTTTTGATCACAATAGTAAAGGAACTATTACAGAACAAATTTTTCAATAAACTCAGAACATGAGTATTTAAGTACATGAATGCATATAACTGAACTCATGCAGTATATGAACTACTAGAATAAGACACAACTTTTTAATTTTATTTTATTTATTTTATGATCAAACTATTTTTTTTCTAAAGTTCTTGGCATTTTTTCCCCACACGAAGTTAAAACAATGTTGATTAAGAGAGAGAGACCAACGCGATATGAGCCGTTTTCAGCAAATGCACCGCTACGAAACAAGTAACTTTAAATGTTACACAAACTGAAAAAGAGGCAAACTGAAGAAGGGAGTACTGATTGATTACTGAAGCAACGTGACAAGAGAGAGCTACAAGCACAGTCACTGTCGTGTGTGAGCGGAGCAGCACAGCTGCCTCCCGGCGCGGCAGAGATGGTTTTGTCTGTTGGGAGGGGCGGGCGCTCTGTGTGACTGGCCAGTCACAGAGCGTAAAGACAGTCAGTTACCCAATGAGGATTCTCCTTCCACCCGAACACAGATAATCATGAATTTTACTCTTTAATATTCGTACTCATCAAAAATGCATTATCCGTACCGGATTCTCGTCTGAAACGAATATCCGGCTCATCCCTAGAAATTAACACTGATTACTAGAACAAAGCAGCACCTTGCGTTTATTTCTATAGCTGTTTTACACTCTGGGGTTAAATTAGGACAGAACCTAAGATTCTAACTAGGACTGGACAAAAACATACTTTAAAATGTTGAGGTGTTCAGTCATCACTCTGACCCGCATTCCAATTATACAAAGACGCATAAGTGTTCTTTTTTGTATTCTCCATGAGTCTGAGAGCAGTTCAAGGTCGTTCATTTTGGCCAAATGTGCATAAAAAATTGAAGCGTTTGAGGCTTCGAGGGTTCAAGGTACTGAGAGTGATGGGAGTAAAGACAAAGAAAAATGGATGAAATGAAGTATTTAACAACTTGTAAAATAAAATCATTTAAGTTTAATGAGTGTTTGAATGAGAAGAGATGTCTGCATATTAGTTGACAAATGATTATTTCTACTGTGAAGGGAGTGGTGTAATGTTTCACTTTATGTTTAATGAGTTCAGACTCAGTTTTTCATAATAAATGCGACTTGACTTTTAAATAAACTCCACAGCTTCTTAGCAGCTCTATGGGTGTATCGTTGTTGAATTAAATTTAGAAATCCAGTGTATGATACAAGAGCCCACCATCATTCTGTAATTAAATCTCAGTCAAATTAAATGAAATTTAACAGTTGAATGCTTAGAGCCTCAATGAGCAAGAGGATAGAGTTATAGCACTCGTAATTCGTCAGATAAATGTCAGAACTAATAGGGAACAGAATTAATTCAAATAAAAGCGGCACATTCATTATTTAAAACTGCCCACTGAACTGCAACGAGACACATAACAGAAAGATTCTTAGAGCGGCAGCTTCACTTTTAGTTTTAAAGTTTAACCAGAACAAAAACTAAATTTACTATCTGAAATAAATCAGGAAGATCTGCAGATCTTTGTCTCTATCATCTTTCTGCACTAAACTTACACTTAAAAAGTTTGAAAACTTTGTTTCAGTTAATCAAATCTGAACTTTACTCGTCTTTCATTTTATAGTGCTGGATTATAGTTATACTGGGCATCCATGGGTGGGTAGCATCCCCCAAAATGTTTCCTGTTATTCACTCTTGTTTTGAGAGCTGAGAGTGCTGCCAGGTGTCTGCCAGTCCTAGAATGACACCTAATTGACCTCACTGGTGTGCATGCACTCTGCAGCTTTGTTGAGTTGTGTGTGCTCCAAGCATCAACATGCCACATTTGTCCCTTGAGGGAAAGGTCCATGTACCAGGGCAGCTGGAAGTATCAGTATCACAGAGTGGCAGAAAGGTTTAGTGTCAGCCTTGGTGCCATCCGCCAGCTTAGGACCATGCAACTGTTAAAGTCGAAGGCAGACTACAAATCCTATGAAGACTGAATCCTCACCCTTGTTACACCCAGGGTTTTACTGATTGGCAGTGTTGTTAAAAGCCAAAGTTCACTGAGAAACATAATACTTGTTCTTTTTGAAATATGATCTGTCACACTGAGTATCACATGCATGCAGAAAGTGAAAATAGTCTTCTAGCCCTATTTCCTGCATTAGCTGCATAAAAAAAACAGACAGGGAAACGCTCGGGTCAGAAAAAGCCACACAGATCTACGTCACACTGTAAATTTGCATTCATGGACTCACCCATCTTGGCTCACAACTATGGAAGTCTGTGTTGATTTAGTGTCCAGGGCCCTCATTCATCAAACATTCATAGAAATATTCCTATATTCGTTCCTATGAATGAAATTTAGAATGTTCGTATGAACTGTCAAAATCCTGATTTATGAAACATGCATCTCGTACGCACGTTCATCCGCAATCGTCTGATGATAAATCCCACCTGTGCATACCAAGGTACTCGTGTCCGTTCACCGTCATTTACATACAGAAACGCCCTCAATTAACCATATTTGGTCACACTACGTGGGCAGCTCACAAGGGGATCCACTGGGTTCCAAAAAAAAAAGAAAAGCTTTATTGACAGCGAGATTGAGGCACTGGCTGCTGATTTAGAAAAGAACAAACTAGTTGCAGAGGTTGTAATTTTGTTATTGTAAACGCGGTCAGGACAGGGGAGAGGTTCCTGTCAGAAATAAAGAAATAATGGTTCGATATAAGATTAAATATAAAGAAACGTAGAGAAACGGACTGAATGTTTTATTCTGTTGTTGATTACAGTTTACATTTAAAGAGTTGTCTGCATGTTCTGTTTAGTTTTGTTCTTGTCAGGACGCGGTATCTGCTCAGGAACCACTCTGGATCCTCAGCAAGCGTGGGTGCGCTCATGGTCCGGAGTACACGTCCCCTCCAGAGTCTCTGCCAAATCCTCAGTAACACGAGATCAACCATGCTACAATGTCAGACACCTGTCGGTCACATGTGTCTTTTATAGGTTTTAGCACCATTCACGCGACAAAGATGTTTTTTCCACCAAAATACGTATTTATTGGGTAGAATAATTAGTGGATGAGGAACACGCGTGAATGAATGAGACCTTCAGAATTGCGGTTCCCTCGTTCTACCACTAGATGCTGTTCCTACGCATGGTCAGAAGGTTTCTTATATTTAGGAACATTTTCACGCACAGGTACAAAATAATGAATACCACACAATGCGTAAATTTGTTCATGCGCACGAAATACGCACAGATCAGTGCGTAAGTGATAAATGAGGGCCCAGGAGAGAGCAGAGCATGTGACGGCTCGTAGAAGCTAACCGTTAGCATTAGCAACTCCACAACATGGCAGAACACGTTCAGGCTTGCGTTATTTGTGGAGATAAAACATCAATATAGCATTTTTTTTACCCCAGAAAGAAGAGCCAAGAAGGCAGCAGAAACGTTACGTTGCAGTTAGTTAATCAGAGGTGAGATTATCATATCATGAAGTAAGACTCCAAATTCTGATGCTATCCGCCTTCCCCACTCCTCTGACTAGCTTCTACCCTCTAAAACAGAAGTGCAAGAGCATTTTTACCACAGAAAACTCACCAGGCATTCATTCATCAGGACCACAGCAAACATTGAAATAATGAGTATCTGTCCACTTTAATAATCTATCATTATTTATGCTTGCTGATGGTATTTCAACAGACATAAATTACTCCAAGTTAGAGTGGAATATTGTAGAAATCCTTGCTGTATAGGAATAACAAAGATTTTCCTTCAGAAAATGCTCAGCTACCAAACATTTTGCCATCATTCATAAAACTGGGTCCCCACTGGGCTTTCCCATTGACACATTTTGTTGTGTCAAATATAATTCTCATACAGGCGTTGCACATTCCCCTAGAATCCCCAAAGTGTCGGCATTTCAGACTGTCACTGTGCCGGGAAATAAACCGTTTGACAGCTGTGAGCATGCGTGTGTTGTTTTAGTTCTTTCAAAATAAAACAATACATACGTGTGTGTAAATCTGAGTCCCACATAAATACAGCTGTCAAGTTTCTCAACATACATTCATGTAACAATTTAAACTGTTAAAGCTGAGCATTAAAAGTCTTGACAAAGTGCTCAAGAAAGTTATTCCATTAAAGCCGGGTTGTGTTGTGGCGTGAGTTGGATCTGTCTAAAGCACTCCCACACTTGGAATAATTGAGACACATTAAGTGGCTGCTTTAGCTATTACTTTTTATTCTTTTGCTTTATGTTGATGGTGTGTGTGTGTGCGTGTGTGTGTGTGTGTGTGTGTGTGTGTGTGTATGTGTGTGTGCGCCCTTACCCTATAGAGCTCAGCGGAGCAGTCAACCAAAGAGAAACACAAGAATGGGAGAATTGTTTTTAAGCCAGAACATAAAGAGAACTCTCCCAGCGGAACCTGAGGTGTATTTTTTCTTTTTGCAGAAGTAGATCTGGTTACTGTCACCTGCATCTGTTCAATCCTAGCTGATGTTTTACTTTGTTAGTGACGAGTTAGGAGCTTTGATGCTAACTGATGTAATGCCACTAAGGCGATAGGAGAAAGTGATGATGCCTGATTTTATATAGAGACTGATGAAACTTTGTGTTTAATCCTCCCTCATTTTCATGGTGTTGTGCCTCTTCTTTGTCAGACCTGTTGAGGTCATTTTCTACAAAGAGGTCTCAGAAGGACAGCTTGTTAGCACTAATTGCAGGTTTAGTAATAACTGAGACGAATATCAGCTTGTGTGGGAGTTACAAAGTGGTTTCACTGAGTGTCAGAACATTGGACTCACTAGTGTAAGAAATTATATTTTTACCTCCGCTTACAAAAATAGTGAATTAAATGAATACATTTTTATAATTAATTCATTTTTCTTGGAAGCAAAAAGATTAAACTTCAAACTGGCTGAGTTCTTTGACACTTTGTCGCCACGCTATTGTTTGGTTATGATGTGTTAATAAAGTTTAACTTGTAATCGCATCTGAGAAACAGATAAAATGTTGACTCAAGACTTTTGACTGAAGTTCTTTCAAACAGAAAATAGCAGAGTGATAAAATTAGGTTTAAAAGAATTCATTTCCACTTATAGCGCAGGAGCAGAAGGTCATTGATGTAAAATTACTGGAAATGTTTCAAAGACTTTGAAGCCTGAGACTTAAAAACAGAACAGTTCAAAGTGAGCTTTAACATGAAATATATGGAAGGTAGAGAAGAATTCAATTTCTGTTAAAGAAAAAAAATGAAGTTTTAATTTTTATTCATTTTATAAACATCACCTAACAGTAGCTAATTATTTGATAAACGTGATACCAAATGTTTCTTTTTAGAACAGATAAGTTTTAAAAAGTATTAAGTTCTCACATTCTCAGTTTTTCTAATAAAAAAACAAAAATACATTAAAATTGCCCATTTTTTCTACAGGGGCGGCTGCAATGTCATGTCAAGCTTGGGTCCACCATCAGCGGGAGTTTGATGGTTCATCAGCTACAGCCCAAAAATTTGAGATTTATTTTAAAGGTGTCCTAGTGCAATTAATCAACAATCTAAAACAGAGCTTTGAGCCTCCAAAAAGCATGAGAAATGTTCTTTTGGCTTTCATCTGTCCCAGGAGCCCTGATACAGGCAATTCTAAACCCCCTTACTCAGGCCTTCAGTGAAAAGAGCTGTTTACCCCTCCCACTCGGCCAGGACATGCTGATTGGTTGGTTTCCCCAGAAGGCCTCATGCAGACACGTGCAGGTTTGAGGAGGCGTGGCTCCCCCTAATGACGTGTTAAGGAAGGCTTTCTCAGAACAGGAGGTTTTCTCTCGCCTTTTTCAACTTTCTAATTTACATAAAAAGTAGATCAAACACGGCTTTGACTTTTTGGCATGCTACTACAACAACAAGGAACAGGGATCACTGAAGTGTCATTTTTTGTGTTATTGCTTATAATAATAATAATTGTACTTCTCTATACCATGAATATATTAGCCAATATGAAAAAATACCTTAAAGGTGCAAAATGTAAGAATTCTACAGTGAAATAATCACAAAACAGTCTAATGACTCAGTCATGTTGGAGAAAAGGTAACATTAGCTACGTTTACATGCGCCGAATTTCCCCAATCCAATTCAAATCTTGGTTGATCGGAAATCCCAAATCTCTGTTTACATGGACACTAACTGGGATGATCCGATGATTTTCCCTTGCATTTTATTTGCTTATTCTCTAGCTTTGGTGAATTCCCGCTTCCTGCATCTTTAGATGCACTTGAGTGTATAACTCGGCATTTTTAGCCGTTCAGCCATCGAGACGTTCAGTAATATTGAGCTCCCGTAGTGTTTCCAGTAAAAAATAGTATCGGCAACAGACCACTTCTGTTTACCGCCCGCCATGTTTTCGATCTGTCCTGAGCATGTGCAGAGGCGAAAAGAGGTCACACTGCAGTTGCACACATGCGCATTATTTTACCCCAACGATCCGAATGGGTGTGTACATGGACGTCAATCAGATTGACGATCAGACAAAACCACCTCTCTCAATCGGAATGAAATTTCATTCGGATCAGGCCGAATCGGATCAGAATATTCCGATTGACATGTTTACATGACACATTTTTGATCTGATAGGGCGTTTCAGTCCGATTACTTGTGCCCATGTAAACGTAGCTATTGAATCAGATTTAATTTTTCAGCCAGCTGGGGGGTTGTCAGTTTTTCTCCTTTCAAATAGACTAAGGAGGGAAGTAGTTGTTTAAAATCAGTGAGTTTGTGAGGTTGTCGTGTGTCTGGCGAGCTAACGCTGCTGCACCAGCATTTGTAATTTAACACCTGCAGGCAATAAACTCCTGAGTTGTTTAAAGAACCAAGGCCAGTAAACAGGAGCGACCCAGACGTTATTTGTTGTACCCCTAAGAAGCCACGGCATCTTTTTGTTATTCTCTAATATCAGGTGAAGCAGGCTACAGGCTAACGTTGAGCTAACAATGCTAATGGTAAATTAGAAATAGTCGACTCTAAAAATATCTCAAGCTACTTTTTCAATAACTAATAACTGGATATTACAGTAAAATGTGTGTGTGAAGTGACTAGTGAGTCAATCGTGGCGTTTTACTTCCTATAATGAGTCGTTCAGAACTATAACATCAAGCTAACAGCAATACGGCACATTTACTCTGTATTCTGGAGAAATATTACCATAATAAGTGTAGTAAGTGCTCCCTACTTTAAAAGATGCAGGGCTGCCAACTCTCACGCATTGAGCGTGAGACACGCATCTGACCCCCTTCACACGCTCTCACGCCACACTTCCAATTTCTCACGCTGAAAAAGCACCACGGTGAGGTTGGTTGGACAGTGGATATTCATTAGTCCATGGTTCTTTACGGTCAGCGATGAGTTTTCATGCCGTGCGCTGTGCCACAGAGAGACGGCGGTCAGCTGTGTTCCGAGGACTCGCTCATGAAAGCGGTGGTCCGCTTAGGGACCGTCAACAATTTCTAGTCATTTGAGAAAGCATACAAAAAGTCCTGCATTAACTCTCCTCCGCTGCTCCTCCTGGATAACCCCACGTCTGAGAGCGTCGTTACGACCGGCGGCTGGTCATTCTCGGATGTAGGACTTTCCCCTCCAGGAAGATGTAAGTAACAAATATACGTGCTTTTCTTGATCTGCTCCACACAGTTAAAATCCGCTCGTCCAACTTAAAAACTACCACCGCTTTGCTTCTTCTGTCTTTAGCTTAGCCCGTGTAGCTTTCCAGCTGTTTCACGTGGTGTCGGCCTGAAACTGGCGTCTCCGGGTCTGCAGCGGTATACTATTGACTTTACTGGCTTTGGAAAAGGGATAAAAAGTCCTCTCCAACATCCGATCTGGGCGTCTAGAGTCCGATTAGCACCTCCCCCAGCAGCAGCGTTAAGTTCCTTGCTGTTTGAAAATCTTTAGGAGACGAAAAAATAACTTTAGCTAGATCTGAGCGCCTCAGTCCCATAGGATTCAATACTAAAATGTAGATTGTTTGTATGACCATATTTCCCAGAGTGCTTTGCGGCAATCTATTTTTAGCTACTGTAGAAAGCTCTATTCTTAGTTCTGTTCCTAAACTAGACCAATGAGACACGTTTTTTTAACACATTTCATACAAAATGATGTTTTTTATTAAGACTTTCATAAAAATTAAGATTTTTTTTTCTTTAAAAAACTCCTGCTAAATTAATAATAATAAAAAAAAAAACTCAAAACCAATTCCCAGAGGTGGCAGCTTGGAACTACCAAGCAATAAAGACACAAATCCCTCTTTCGGACAGGATTCCTTTGGAGTGGGAGGAATGGACTGGGAATTGATTTGGGTCTAATTAAGTAACACAACTGAGAATTGATTTTGAATAATTTCATCAATTAAGCTGAAAGCTTTAGATTTTTTGTATGCTTTCTCAAATGACTAGAAATTGTTGACAGTCCCTAAGCGGACCACCCCATTCATCAGCGAGTCATCGGAACACAGCTGACCGCATGGTATGAAAATCCTCCACTGACTGTAGTGAACCATGAGTGAATGTCTGTAGAATAACTAACGTAACTTCACCGCGGTTGAAGAGCCCACCCCAACAGTGGAGGGGGGCGAGACGAGACCCCCCCACTCCGCCCCCACCCCCGTCTCACGCATGGAAAACTTCAAAAGTTGGCAGCCCTGCAGATGTGACAATGTATTTATCTACTTATCAACTTACTGTGTATGACTCATCTTTGCTTGACATCTACAATCTTCTGGTGCTGATCCCTAACTGGCAACAACCATGAAACTCAGTGAGAAAGTGACTTTTTGCTTAGAAAAATGACCTACAGTAACCAAATCTGACCACGGGATGTCGTTCTTCATTCTTACATATTGTACCTTTAAGAAAACCAATACCTGTGTCATTCTCAAATTTTATGTCACTGGTGTACACAGTTCTAGTTGGACTGTATTCTCCTAAAAAGAACCTCTGAGGTTGTTCCTGGGATCTTCTGGAGCCCCTCCTCTATGTTTGGGGGTGACAGCCTAGAGTGTTGTGATGAACAGTGGGGTAACTGAGGCTTTGAATTGCTTTACCTTCTCTTTCTGTTTCAGCCCATGGCATCTCTCAAACTATGTATGTTTGGCTTAAAATAAAAGAACCATGGAGACATTTTGGCCTTTTCACACCCACAGTTTGGTTGTAAGATCAGTCATATGATGGATGCTCTGTGTAATCCCAACCTGCAGTTTACTTTGTTGCTTTGCCAGTGAGGAGGTTAGCAATTGGCCTGCATGTGCTAAATGGATCTGTAATCATGTTAATTGTTGGTTATCAAAGGCTGTTTTTGTAGATTGAAAAGAGGAATTGGAAGGTTATTTGATACACAAATAGGTGCTCCTCTTGAGTATTTAATAAGACAAATTTAGTCTAAAATGTTTAGATAACACAAATGCCAGCTAGGGGAGAGCAGGAGGGAGGAAAACAAAGAATTAGAAATGCAGATATGGATTTCCTTTGTAGATCTAATGAGGATTAATTATTATACCATAAGCACTCACAGACTGAGGGGAAACTTTGATCTATTGTAGCATTGTGGACAGAATCACAATGTTGAAGTCAGGACAACTCCTGCACAAAGGAACACAGACTCTCTGTTCCAGCTCAACGTTCCTTGTAGCACAATCCCTTTTCATCATGTATTTCTGAGATGCTTTTAACAAAGGGAAGTCAGACATTTAGCCCGAGGGCTTTGCAGCAGCGGCACGTCTCCAGAATGACATTCCACTAACTGGAACTTAGCTTCAGCCATTTTCCTGAAATAGCAGAAGGCAGGGGTTAAAATGTGTTGATTTTTTCCTCCCCCTGAAGCAGACCTATTGGGGTTGTGTTCAGGCAGAAAGCCAGCAAAAAAAAAAGAACTGCTCTTGGTGTGTGTTTTCTAACATGTATGAACATTGGTGCATTTACTGATTTTAATAGCTGATCAAAGCCCTGCTGCAAAAATCAGTCCGTTATTTGTTACTGAAGAGATTTAATGTTTGGTGTCTACATGGTCTTTCTGTCCAACAACCAGTGGAGTGCCTGTATGGCTTTGACCCATCCAACCCAACTAAAACCTCCTTTCAACAAATGGACACTGGATCTTCTTACCTTCAGAGGTGTCAGCATTCCTACACAGCAGGACATCTGTTACTTCTGAGCTGTGCTAATTTTATTTAGGTTTTTCTTTAGCCTTGATTTGAGAAACCAAATGGGGGAGCAGTCTTATGTCTGTCTGGGTTACTGGTAATAAATGCACAGCAGTGTGGATGTAAATTCATCCTGCCTGAAAGCTACAGAGTGTCTCTACTGATTAGGACTATTTATTTCCTAAACAGCTAAAGGCAAAATACTTTAGCTCAGGGAAACAGCTTAAATAATTTTTGAACATTTTCCCACACTCCTTCCTTCAGTTTCAGCCCAGACTTTGATTGTATTTGGACTGGAAACATGGTGGTTTATACATTTTGAGTCAGTGTAGGAAAAATAAAATAAATGTCTGTACACTACAGCAAAGTATTAACTTTTTATTCAGCTGAAAAAAGAAAGTGACTTCAAACATATTTATACAACTGCTGGACATTTGACATAGACCTGCATGTTGAAGCCATTGACAGTACATATAGGCTACTGGACACAGCCCACCCATTTCACGATTAATATACATAATGGCCCAAAATGGGAGGTTCCCACTGCCTCCATTTTGGCCGTGTCACACGTCTCGTCACGCCCAGACAATCCATAAATGAGAAAACAGGTAGAGCTGAGGGTGGAGCGGTGAGGGTGGGTGCTAACAAACCAATGTAGCTACTAGCTAAACTGAGCTAACCCCCGAAACTAAGACGGAGCTCCGGGGCAGCCGACCCTCAATGAGGATTTGCTCACTTCTGGTGCCAGCCCCTGGTGGATGAGGGTGGAACTGCAATTTTTGGCACTTTGTGTTGGGAGCAGTTCTGGATTCATGGGGTGCCCTCTTGGTCGAAGCCTAACAAACAGCTGTCCCCCTAGTGGCTGGTTCCAGTACAACATTTGAGTCCTGCTCTCTCCATGTAAATAAATTGGACATTTTCCTGATTTAAATAAATAAATAAATAAATAAATAAAACATCTCATATCATTTTTTTCCCAAACTGAATCACATAGGTCTTACGTTGTGGATGTAAATTCTAAATTCATTTTTCTAATATGTTTACCTGTTTTTAGCTATTTAATCCTAAAACAAACACTTCTTGTGTTTTAGGGGAGTGAGCAGTTCTCTGGTTTAAAATATATAACATCAGGCTTCACTTTTTAACAACAGAAGAACGTGGAGATGCCTGGTCTGTCATTATTGTGTCTGTAATGATTTCTCACAAGCATATTGATTTTTTTTCTTTAGATCTCTGAGATGTAATTATCTTAACTCATTCACTGCCAGACGTTTTCTGATCAGAAAGCCCCTGACTGCCAGCGTTTTTGAGCGTTTTTAATGTTTTTTGAAGAGTCACAGAACATTGTGCTCTATGATCATGTAAACGCCAAAACTACCAAAAGAAAGAGTAGACTCACTTCTTACATCAGGAAGAATCACCGTATTTCTAGCGTTATCCGTTCGTTCACAATCCAGTGCCCAACCGCCGCTCCAGAAGCATTTCCAGTTCGGCGCATCGTTTTTTTCACAGTAGCGGCCCAAAACAAACTCGTAATCCGGTGATTTTACACTTCCTGATCACGTGATGTGTGACATACACGGATGAAGATCCGCTTTAGACGTGTGATGTTTGTTCTCACGGTGCGGGGGATCGCTCCGACGCCGCCCTGTAAAAAAAGCACAATGATGACTAAAGTCGTCATTGGCAGCCAGCGGTTGGATGTGAAAAGACGACTATAGTCATCAATGGCAGTGAATGAGTTAATTAGTATTTCCTCCTTCTTCTGAATGTGTTTAAATTGCAGTTCAATGTAGTTATGTCTGTTGCTGCTTTGGGGCCTGTTACTGTAGCAAGCACAGTCACAACAACGGCCTACCCATGAACAAGGAAGAGGACATTTGTGCTGCAGGAAGAGTTGATGATATGAACAATTGTTTCCAGCCTTGTCTGTAGAAGTGGACTTGCTGTTGAACTGCTTGCTGTTGTTGCTCCTTCACATGATCAGGTGTCTCAGAACAGAATAATGTTGCAAACCAAGGATTTCTCAGACGTGAGCTTTAGAATTTTCCCATTCTAGACGATCGTCTACAGCAGAGTGGCCAGCTCCAGTCTTTGAGCGTTACTATCTTACATGGTTTAGATGTTTGGGTTAGTTAACAATTAAATCAGGTGTCGGGGATCCACCAGGAAGAGCATAAAAAAGAGATGGCTGCTCTTGAGGACTTGAGTCGGTGAGTAATGAGCTAAAAGGTTCTCATCCAGGTTTTCTGACCACTGGGGTCTGCAGACTCCAGGATCTAAAGTCGAATCAGGTTTTTGGTGAGGGAACAAGCAAATCTGCTGAATCTGACCATTTTCTGTTTTTGATGAAAAGGTCCAAAACCATATGATGACAGCAGGCAGCTGGATCCAAAATGATTTACAAAATAAAACAAAATCAAGGTCAGAACAGAAGCAGGGAGACCAAATACACAAATAAAATACGAAACTAGACTGAGGGAGAAACACAGCAGGACTCACACACAGGATAGACAACCTCAGCTGGAAAAAACCAAACATGCAAAACCAGAATATCTTTTTAAACTATTGAACCTTTTATCCACCGAGTATTTCACAAAGTGGTGAATCTTTACCTCTAAAAGCCTCTCAGCTTTTGTTCACATTTTTACTCAGCGCTCTGAAAAACAGGGTTAGATCTCACACACTTTAATAAACATGAACTCCGTTTTTCTGCACCCAAGTAATTCTTAAGCCTTTTATGGATTCAAACCACCGCTCTGAGATTCAGCTCACAGGCAAACAGCCAGCAGGACAGGTCATTTCACCAGATCCCTGCTGTGACACACACACACACACACACACACACACACACACACACACACACACACACACTGTGCCTGAAGGTAAGGCCAGCGGTGACTAGCGTTTATCTCATTTGTATCTCATCTATACTCTGAATCATAATAGCCATGGAGAAAAAGAGGCTTTGCAGGGAAACAAATTGGGATGTAAACCAAACCATTTGGTCCAAATTGAACAGGGTGAGTAGGAGAGGGCAGCAGTTGTTTTCTAGCTAACCTTTTTTTATTTTAGATTCTTGGCTCAGCACCAAGCAACACAATATATTAGTTTGATAAATAATCCCTCTTTGTATGCTGTAGAGATTTTGAGGTTTCACTTAAAAATGTTTCAGCATAACAAATCAGTTTTGAAATTCCCTCTTGTTGGGTTGTTGCTTTTAGTAATTTATAAGCGTAAAACGATTCCTGCTCCAGACGAGCCAACAGAAACTTGTTTACTTTGATATTCCTGCAAGGTCAGACGTGTGGTCCATGAAGACACAATGGGATGCACACACCTACAAATCTTTATTAGGCTGTTAGAATCTCAACAAGTTCCTCAGTCACCTTATAAAACCAATCAGCCACTGACATCAAATATTTCATTATGAAAAGTCGACGAAAGTCCTTAAAGCAGCAATCTGGAGTTTTCTCCTTTCAGGAACTATCTATGATTTTTCAGAAATCCGTAAAAGTGATTGTCTTATCATGAAGTGTGATGTAATGTAAGCAATACGTTTTTTGTTTTTTTTTGCTAAGCCCGCCCCCTGACCCATAAAATCTGTGCAAAGGAAACTGAGTGCCAACCAGAACTAACCAATAGCGTTAGACTACCACTTACGTGCTTCAAATTTAAGGAAGTACCTCGGCTGATGCAGCGTTGATTAACTTTTCACGGACAAGTTAGTCTTTAAAATATAAATATATGAAAACACAACATGACATGAGAATAATACTTGTAAAACAACATGTTTTAGCTCTGTCTGTCAGCTACAGAAGCACATTCATAAACAAGAAACGTGCAGTCGCCACCTTAAAAAAACGAATCGAATGACTCTTGGTGTGATACGCTTGTCAGCCACTAGATGGTGCCATCAGATAAAAGAAATACTCTGGAGACCTACTTTAAGAAGGACTGAACAGAAACAGGAAGTTATACAATAGATTTGTCACATCTTCTAATTTACACCTTTTTTGTTTTTAGATGCTGTTTTCTTTTTGATTTTGTCATCAAAACTAATTCTCCATCAGTCTAATTTTACTTTGTTGGCAATTAAACTTGGTAATGAATCAAACTAGTTAAATGGAAACGTTTGTGTCTAATGAAATTCTTTAAATCTTAAATGAATGTGTGTGTGAATGGATGAATGACTGATTGTGTTGTAAAGCACCTTGGGGGGTTGTAGGGCCCTAGAAGGCCATTTACCATAAATGTCATAACAATATTTTTTCCTTCATTGTACATCTGGGAGATTTTTTGTGCACATGTCCATATTTTGAAACTTTATTACAGAACATAATAGTTCTTTGGACAAAACTTATGTCGTGCTTAGCTAAGAGGGAGCTGTAATAAATAACAATCATGTGCTGTATGAGTCAGCAGCAGTCGTGCTAGTTTTCTGTTCTTATAATTACATGATGCTGTAAATATATGCTATCTATAACCAAGATCATTTTTATTCGTCACATAATGTTCCAGCTACAACTTTAGCGTGCACCTCCACACAATGATGTTAGCTATGTTATGCTGCTAAATCTGTCTATCGCTCCACGTTACTGAGGGGCAAAGCTTTGATCCTCCTGTGCATTAGACATGGCTGTATCTGCTGTAGATGGCATGCTGTGGGCTTGGTTATCTCATTTCCCATACTGATATGTTCCTTGTCTCAAAAACAAAAGTGCTTTTACTGCAGAACACAGTGGTAATTTTTTTACAGCTACGGTCAAATTAGACACCATTTAGGGAGCAAAGCATTATCAAATTTATATAATGCAGAAAACAACTACAACAGAAAAATATACTGCCTATTTACTGTCCTGTTACAAATAAGCAGCTTTGTCATGTAGGTCACACACTCTAATATTTCATTGGCTCACATATAGCTTTGATTACGGTACACATTCGCTGTGGTGTTGGTTGAAAAAGCTCCTGCAATGTCACAAGATTTATTTGCATCCAGTGTTGCATTTAATTTTTCACCAAGATCCTGGACTGATGATGATGGGAGAGTCCAACCTTTGTGCAAAGCCTTCTCCAGCACATCCCAAAGATTCTCAATGGGGTTAAGGTCTGGACTCTGTGGTGGCCAATCCATGAGTGAAAATTATGTCTCATGCTCCCTGAACCACTCTTTCACTATTTGAGCCGAATGAATCCCGGCATTGTCATCTTGGAACATGGCCACGCCGTCAGGGAAGAACAAATCCATTGATGGAATAACCTGGTCATTCAGTTTGTTCAGCTGACCTCATTCTTATGACACACAGTTTCAATTCTGTTCATTTATATAGAGTCAAATAATAACAAGAGTCGTCTCAAGGCACTTCACAAAGTAAATATTCCAATTGAGTTCAGTTTATTATTAGCCTGGCAAGCCATCCTATTTATATGTATATATAGTCTGGCCACGAACCATTGACGGCTCTCAGTCGTGAGGCGGGATCTACGGTTGTCTTTCAAAATGTCAGCACGCAATTGGATAGCGCTAGGACCAATCAGAGTAACGAACAACGTGACGTAATCACAGCGACAGAAAAGAGGGAGGCAGCAATGGTGTCTAACATCAATGATTTCTGTCGTTTTTGTATGAAAAACATGTGAATATCAGGTGTACTGGGACGTTGCACTACTTTGTTTGATAAAAATAAGAAGCCGCTAAGTATAGCCGACAGACTTACGCACGTTGGAGTCTAAATAATCCAATGTTGATGACAAAGCCGTTTCAAACGAACGTGGTTCCTGCGTTGCCGCCATATTGCTTGGGTTCACGGCCACAGCGCTGACGTCATCGACTACTCCCGCTCTGTGATTGGCCCAAAATATAGAGCACTGTGATTGGCCCAACCAAAACTATAGCGAGCTGTGAATGGACAGCCACAGCAGCGGATCAGGCTGCGAGGGGTCCAATGAAGCGTGCCTAGACCAAACTCTGCGAAACAAGAATTTGGTCTAGTTCCCTAGGCTAGTTTATTATGCCAATTCATTAAAAGTTTCCTATATAAGGAAACCCAGCAGATTGCATCGAGTCGCTGACTAGTGTCAGTGTCTTTCGGCAATCCCCATACTAAGCAAGCACCTCCAGCAGAACCTGGCTCATTATGAGTAGCCATTCGCCACTACTCATTGGGGGACTGAGAAGACAGAGCAGACACGCACGGGCACACACACACACACACACACAAAATGCATATAATGTTGCTGATCCTAGATCTGACCAACTGCAGCAATCCCAGCTCTAAACTTCCCCCAGAGGCTTGAGCAGTAAGCACTAAGCATGGTGGTTGCATCACTTCATCTGCGTGTTTGATGCATCCCAATGAGCTGACCCTTCTTATACGGACCAACCCCTCATTTACACCAAGTACGAAATGGATGTGGTCTGGAATCTGTATGGCTTCCACAAAAAACAAAATCATTAAGTACAATCAGAGCATTTATACTGGCTGCATTTTGGTGCAAATCCAGATGAAGTTAAAGAAATTACTTGAGCCAGACAGGAAGTGAGATGTGGTTTAGCGAGGGGCATTCGGTTTATTTCAAATTTAAACTTGTGTTGCATTTTTCTGCTGGCTTTTTCTTATTATTAATGACAGGGATATCAGTTCCGAGTGTATGATAGTTCACGACAGTAATTCTAATAATAATTAGGGATGTCCAATACTATCAGTCTACCATTAATATCGGCCAATATTAGCATTGATATTTAATATCAGAAATTATCGGTATCGGTTTTTCAGTGTTTTAATGACACAACTTTTGCATACCATACATATATCATTATACATGAGAGGACACAGCATATATCAATATTGGTTTACCGTACCCAGATAACAAAATTCAGTTGAATCAACGTTTAAATATGGTTTGGCAGAAACGTTGAAATTGCATTGAATCCTGACGTTGAATGGATATGGAAAATGTCCCCTAGGCTTAGCGTTGAATCAACATTGGATTTTCAACCTTACTGACGTTAAATCAACAGTGATTCAACCATCATCTAAATGTGAATTTATGTTTAAATTTCAGTTGATTTTATGTTGAATCAACATATTGTTTCAACCATTATCTAAATGCAAATTAAAATGTTAATTTGGCTATTACTAAATGGTTTACATTCAGGTTTATTTCAT
This sequence comes from Aphyosemion australe, assembly GCA_006937985.1. Taxonomy (NCBI): domain Eukaryota; kingdom Metazoa; phylum Chordata; class Actinopteri; order Cyprinodontiformes; family Nothobranchiidae; genus Aphyosemion; species Aphyosemion australe. The sequence continues at coordinate 829,679 of SSNS01000071.1, read as the reverse complement.
TACCTTTTTAAAAAACATTTTTAAAAACTGAGATAATCATAAAAAAAACATAAAAGATAATCACTTATGCTCCTGAGCATTTCTTTGAATACACATGTAAGTGTCCTATAATTTTTTCAGATGAAATCAAATAAACAGATAAAAGTGTAAAATAGTGAATAATCAAAGTTAAATAAAATCCTACACAAATAAAGCAGTCAATTTATTTAACAGATAATTGTTTATTAGTTTATCACAATTAAGTTTAACAGGTAATAGTAGGTAGGTTAGGTAATTACCAGGCCCAAACAGAATATCCTTTGCAGTTAACGCCGTAATAGGACTACAACTAGAACTCCACCGCCATGACCCAAGAAGAGGACACTGTGGGAGAGAAGACAACACTTATGTCAGCACTCACAATGAAACTTTTTGCAGAGCAAACAGTAATTACAACCCCACTTCCAAAAAAGTTGGGACGCTTGGTGAAATCTCAATAAAAACAAAATACTATTTTTTCAAATCATGCAAGCCATTTATTTGATAGAGAATAGTGCAACATTTCAACTGTGTAAACTGGGGACTGCTTTGGGGGGTGAACATACACTCATATACTTGCAACATGCCTCAAACAGTTGGGATAGGGCCGATAAAATGCTGTAAAAGCTGAACACTAGACTAACATGGACTATTATCAAATGTGTTTTTTGCATTATTTGAGAATTATAGTTTTTATTTTTTTTAAGTTCACACAAAATCCCAACTTTCTTGGAATTGGAGTTGTACTACTAAACAAATACTAATTATACAAACAGCAATTTAGAAATACCAAATTCACCTACATTTAGTCGTTAGTTTGCCTCCTGCATGCCAAAGGGTGTAACGTAGCCAACTTTTCACAGCGTCGCTGAAGGTCTGTTGTGTCAGTTTTCAGTCATACTGCCGACCAGCAGCTGAAAGACATAAATAATGCAAAAGTTGAATGACAATTTCATCACTAGGAACATCATTTCCTTTACATTCCTTAGATTTTTTACACACAGACTGTTCATCAAACAGGTCACAAGTAGGGATGCTCCGATCACATTTTTTTGCCCCCGATCTGAGTCCAAGTCATTTGATTTTGAGTATCTGCCAACACCAAGTCCCAATCCGATCCTTCAGCAAAGCATTAAAATATGAAGAAAAAAGGAAAACACATCCAAGTTGTCCTTTAAAGAGCGAGTAACGCCTAAATCAACTTTGCTGATAACCTGTATAGGTGAATGTCTAATAGTACTGTAGACATGTGTAGTCATTATTTTGGCTTTTTAGTGAATCTTATTTAAAATCTAAAAATTCAGCCTAAAACCGTAATTAGTTCTCCATCCTCAGATTAAAACTCTGCTCTACGTTGATTTTGAATCAGCCACAGATGATGGCTAAGGTGTGAGGGGTGACGTCTGTCCCATACTACTCCAGCTGAGTCTCGGCCGCACCTCCAGCTGGCTCGGCCACTCACCTGCTGATATGAAATGATACAACTCAAAACATTTTTCTAACAGGAAATGTGGGTGAAGTAAGACTCCACCCATGGTGTGACTCACCCTTTAAGTTTCACTTTCACTTGTTCAGTACATTAATTAAAATATAATCTGTTTATAAGTAGTGTCGTTGCTCAAATTTCAAATTATTTACTCCCTCAATATGCGGAAGTGTTGAGCGATGTGTGTTCCTGTGATGAGGCAGGCACACTGCACCACGGCCGGCAGGCTAACTGTCCCTTCCTGTAACTACCATGAGCGGCTCAGGTGCTACAGAAGACTGAGAAACCCGGGTGTTTTGCTGTACATCTGCAATTTTTCTTAGTTTATTAGCGTAACTTTCCAAGTTACCACTGTGAACTGGGACTATTAGAGGCAAACTGGGACTTAATGGAGACTGGTGCTTTGCTTTGGTGATGCCTGAAGGGAAAAGTCAAAAGAGAAAGTAGTTTGTTTTGAAGACTGTGTTTCATGCAACTATGTCTTTTCCACCATGTTAAATACCCAGTTTGCACACATTACAAGTGGCTGTTGTTCAGCCTTTGCTGTCGGATTTAAAATACCACCAAACAGACAGTTTAGCTCTCCTGAGGAGATACGTTAGCTCTGCGTTAGTCTGCTAGCTAACAGCTACATGTTATGGTGTCTGAATCATAGATATCATATATATCACTAGATGCCTTACCCGCACTCTTCGTCAATTGGACGAACGTCCCTACGCGGCGGCCATCTTACCTCGGACAGCTGCCCCCTTTCGTAACAATGATGTCAATGGTGAATGTACTATTTAAATAACTCTAACTTGCTCAATTTTCAACTGAATTTCAAACGGTTTGGTTTGTTATAAACGCCAGAGATGTGGCTGTGAAATATGATGGATTTGGCCCATTAATTTAAAAATGTTAAAGTATGCCCTATCAAGCCTATGTGTTATAAGGTTTGTAATAATGCAAACCGCTTGCAAATCCGTTAATATTTAATCGAGTTAAGAGTGTTTTTGTTTAAGTTGTTCACTCACCTTCCATCTGCTACCATTGAGAACGGAACATAAGCTGTCTGAGGTAAGATGGCCGCCGTGTAGGGACGCTGTCGACTCCCAGTTAAGGCATCTAGTGTTTATATGATATCTATGGTCTGAATCCCTGCCTGCTGTAAATTGTGTGACATTACCATGTTGTTTTTGTCCAAGAAACAATGTTGTAGAGGAACTTGTTTAAATTAAAACTAAGCCATTGTTATTCCGTTTGAAAATCTCTATTACACAATGAATTTAAAAAGGCATATTTGTTGTTGTTTTGTTTTTTCATGTGATCGGGCTCGATTTCTGATGACATGATCAGATCGGAGCAATTCCAGTCAAAAACAATTTTCTACTCATACAGGTGGAATTAGTGTCTCCCACTAAAGCCAGTGGGCAATTTAGTGAGATGAGAGGAAAAATGGCTTTAAATTCATGCCAGTTTGTATGTTTATGTAATGAAATAGGGACACCACATATACAGAATGTTTTTTTTCTGCAGCAGTTTGTCAACTTACTATCTTTTGACAGACTGGCTTATTTTCCAGCAAGGATTCGGCCTCATTGGTTGGATGGGGAACATCAGTTGGGTCGTGGCTAGCATAGTCCTTCACCACCAGCTGGAGTACTTTTAGCATCTGCCATTTCACACGTCTCTTGATACTTCCTTTACAACCACCAGTACTTGGCCAAGCATCTCAATCACCTTTGGAGAATTTAAACAAATTGTCATGAGACAAAAATATGCAAAATACTTCCATAGTGAAGTGTTTAGTAGTAAATCTGACAATGCATGGCAACCTAGTATAACATACGTTTCTAATAGACCTACCTTTCAAAATCTGTCTTTTGCCACCATGCACGGTCACAGCTACAAAAACAATGTATGCTAATGTTTACTAATGTTGCTAACACAAACAGAAAGTGCCAACCGACCTGAAAATATATCTGCTAACAATCACTCTTGAGCAGTACTTTATATCAGAAATTAAAGCTCTTCCCTCACACACGCTCACACACACACGCACGCATGCACACACACAGACACACACGCACACACACACACACACACACCTACTTATTTGACATCTGGCATACAAATATAAATAAACAAATAAATAAATAAATAAATCAAGTATATTTTACATCTCATTAGTAACTTGTAGTTATTAACCTAGAGGACAGTACTGCATACCATTTTCTGCAGGTTGTGGGCCACAAAAGGGGATGTGTTGCCTGGAACTATATGGTAGTGCTGTACCTGTAAAAACAAAGAAATTAATTTATATTTTTGGAAACACCAACAACATTTTGAGTTGGTAGATTATGATGTCAGCTACCACAGGAGGTCTGACAATTAGTTTAAGTGGTCCTTCACTCATTTTTTTAATACATTTACAGTGGTTTCTAGTAATGAATGCCTTGTAAGTCATTTTCTGGGGGAAAAGCTCCAGTGCACTTGTTTCAGCATGGGGAATTCAGCCAGAGGAGAAAGTAGCTTCAGACGACAGGATTTAGAGTCTTATTTCTTGATATTTGGACATCTCTCCTCTGATTGGCTAACAGCAACGTGACTCTACCACTGACTCTGTTTGCTCTGCAACATTGATGTTTTATCTCCACACATAACACAAGCCTGGAGGAGTTCTGGTGTGTGGTGGAGTAGCTAATGCTAACGGTTAGCTTTTACTAGCCAAGGCATTCCCTGCTGTTTCCTGGACACTAAATCAACAACAGCCTTCTTTGTCACAAACCAAGATGGATGAGTCCATGAATGTTAAGTGACAGTTTGACTTAGATCTGTCAGGCTTTTCTAATCCTAGAGTTTCACCGTCTATTTTTTATCTGAATCTAACACAGGAGATAGGTGTAGGAGACTATTTTCATGTTCAGCCTACATGAAAGATTTAGAAGGACCGATCATTTACAAATATAATAACGGTTTCTTAGTGAAATACCTCTTTAAATTATTCAAATTTGACCATTAGTAGTTTTATGTCTTAATAAGTTTCATTGTGGAGTTCGGCACACATGATTGTACAAAAAGTGTTGGAAGTATGGCATCATACTTTCTCTCTGTGGAACCTGGATCAAGTGGTGCATCGGATGCTGACATCCTTTCTGAAACACATAAGAAAAGTACAAGTCATTGAAATTATTATTATATTTCTATTGTTATTTGGTTTTCCCATAGGCACATTTTATATATAAAAGAAGGTTAAAAAAGATAATAAAATAAATAAATAAGTCTGTTGGTACAGGGTGGTTAATATAGAGTTTGTTGTAGTATAGAATGAAAATGCAAAGGAACAGAAAAAGATAATAAAATAGGTGTACATCTAGTCACACACACTTCCCAGCGTCCCCCTATGGACAAAACTCATCCATACGTCTGTTTTCTTCCCTGTCCTATGCGTAGATGGCATTGTAACATGTAGGCTACATAAAACAACCAGCAGCTGTGCCATTTTCATTTAAGATGTCATCAAATGTATTTATTTATTTTTAGTTTTTTCCTTTACCACCTTGTCTCTGTCTTGCTACACACACAAGCATGAGGAGTACTTTCACTGCATCTTGGCACCAAGCACACGTTGATCCTGGTAGCTAATATGCTATTAACCAATGTGGTTGGTATTAATGTTAATAAAACATGACATGTGAGGTAACTTTGTAAAATTAATTCAAACAAAGCAGTGGCACTTACTCCACATAATGTGAACCAGTCCGCGTTCAAGTTATATCAAAATATTCACAGAAAAATTAACATGTTTTAGCTAGCGCTAGATGCTAACTAGGTCTAAGTCGGCTAGCTTCTGATATAGATGCAGATTTAGTCCTAAAAAGAAGTCACACAGATAGATCTACAATTTTACAGCTACCATTTAACAATCTAGTGCACAATCAACCGCAGATAATTTATTTTTTTACCATAATTCAGTTAAAACTTACCACAACAAAGAGGAAGGCCAGCCAGGTCAGGCTAGAACAAAGGAGTCAAAATGGCGCCGGGTAACTGTGGGTCTGGAACGTACCATTCTACAGCCCACACGGGTGACTGAAATGTTTTTCTCTTACTTTTTTCTTACATGATTATGTACATCATTCTTCATGCCTATGATGCAAATAACATATTTTACACATGAAATGCTTACAATGGATAAAAATATCACAATTAGTTGTCCACAGCTCTATTTGTTTTAAATATAGGAAACCCCCCTCCCATCTAATGGTCTCACCCTGAGCGGTTTCCCGCTCTCCTTCTATGCACCTGCATGTATGTAACCAATACTCAACATTGATTTAATGTTTGTTGTTCAACCATTTAAATCAAACCATAATACAATGTTGAATCAATTCCTTTTTCCAACTATTTTTCAACCTTAACTATAAATCAACCAATTTGACCAAAATTCAACATTGAAATAACATTTTTTGCTATCTGGGTACTTTCTCTTCCGGCTGACTTCTATGTTCCCAAACAGGCGCACTGGAGCGTTTTTTCCCCAGAGAACGACTTAAATTAAAATTTCTACTAGAGACCACTGCAGATGTATTAAAAATATGAGTAAAGTCGACCTTTAAAATAGCGGTAACACTTTACAATAAGGTACGCAAAATAGTGCTTAGTTACTAGGGAACTACGTAGGGGTTAATGCGTAATGAAGCAGGGACTAATAGGTAGTTAACCAGTAGTTACTGCTACAAACGCTCATTATTTTTTTGTGCTTCGTTACTAGGGAACGACTTAGGGGGTAATGAGTAATGAAGCAGGGACTAATGGGTAGTTAACCAGTAGTTACTAGTATAACCGCTCATCAGTCTTATTCAGGGACTAATGGGTAGTTAACCAGTAGTTACTGGTGAAAACGCTCATCAGTCTTATTCAGGGACTAATGGGTAGTTAACCAGTAGTTACTGGTAAAAACACTCATCAGTCTTATTCAGGGACTAATGGGTAGTTAACCAGTAGTTACTGGTAAAAACGCTCATCAGTCTTATTCATGGACTAATGGGTAGTTATTTATGAAAGCAATAAGGAATGAATCCCAGATTAATGTAGTGCTTGTACTCTGTTTTGTAAACTTCATGAAGAATGCAGATAATTTGCAACGTCAGTGATTTAACATCCCTGTATCATCTTGATTTCACTTGTCTGTCGCTTCATCGTCCCTCGTCGGCATCCGTCCGTCTCCAGAGATGATGGAAAATGAAGTCTCCTTCCAAGTACCTGAGGAACTAATCAGTAACTACTAGGTACTTAACCATTACCTACTACTTATGTGTACCCTAAAGTAAAGTAATGCCTCTTCCCAGTTACCTACTGGGGAACTAATCAGTAACTACTAGGTACTTAACCATTACTTACTGCTTATGTGTACCCTAAAGTAAAGTAATGCCTCTTCCCAGTTACCTACTGGGGAACTAATCAGTAACTACTAGGTACTTNCACACACACACACACACACACCTACTTATTTGACATCTGGCATACAAATATAAATAAACAAATAAATAAATAAATAAATCAAGTATATTTTACATCTCATTAGTAACTTGTAGTTATTAACCTAGAGGACAGTACTGCATACCATTTTCTGCAGGTTGTGGGCCACAAAAGGGGATGTGTTGCCTGGAACTATATGGTAGTGCTGTACCTGTAAAAACAAAGAAATTAATTTATATTTTTGGAAACACCAACAACATTTTGAGTTGGTAGATTATGATGTCAGCTACCACAGGAGGTCTGACAATTAGTTTAAGTGGTCCTTCACTCATTTTTTTAATACATTTACAGTGGTTTCTAGTAATGAATGCCTTGTAAGTCATTTTCTGGGGGAAAAGCTCCAGTGCACTTGTTTCAGCATGGGGAATTCAGCCAGAGGAGAAAGTAGCTTCAGACGACAGGATTTAGAGTCTTATTTCTTGATATTTGGACATCTCTCCTCTGATTGGCTAACAGCAACGTGACTCTACCACTGACTCTGTTTGCTCTGCAACATTGATGTTTTATCTCCACACATAACACAAGCCTGGAGGAGTTCTGGTGTGTGGTGGAGTAGCTAATGCTAACGGTTAGCTTTTACTAGCCAAGGCATTCCCTGCTGTTTCCTGGACACTAAATCAACAACAGCCTTCTTTGTCACAAACCAAGATGGATGAGTCCATGAATGTTAAGTGACAGTTTGACTTAGATCTGTCAGGCTTTTCTAATCCTAGAGTTTCACCGTCTATTTTTTATCTGAATCTAACACAGGAGATAGGTGTAGGAGACTATTTTCATGTTCAGCCTACATGAAAGATTTAGAAGGACCGATCATTTACAAATATAATAACGGTTTCTTAGTGAAATACCTCTTTAAATTATTCAAATTTGACCATTAGTAGTTTTATGTCTTAATAAGTTTCATTGTGGAGTTCGGCACACATGATTGTACAAAAAGTGTTGGAAGTATGGCATCATACTTTCTCTCTGTGGAACCTGGATCAAGTGGTGCATCGGATGCTGACATCCTTTCTGAAACACATAAGAAAAGTACAAGTCATTGAAATTATTATTATATTTCTATTGTTATTTGGTTTTCCCATAGGCACATTTTATATATAAAAGAAGGTTAAAAAAGATAATAAAATAAATAAATAAGTCTGTTGGTACAGGGTGGTTAATATAGAGTTTGTTGTAGTATAGAATGAAAATGCAAAGGAACAGAAAAAGATAATAAAATAGGTGTACATCTAGTCACACACACTTCCCAGCGTCCCCCTATGGACAAAACTCATCCATACGTCTGTTTTCTTCCCTGTCCTATGCGTAGATGGCATTGTAACATGTAGGCTACATAAAACAACCAGCAGCTGTGCCATTTTCATTTAAGATGTCATCAAATGTATTTATTTATTTTTAGTTTTTTCCTTTACCACCTTGTCTCTGTCTTGCTACACACACAAGCATGAGGAGTACTTTCACTGCATCTTGGCACCAAGCACACGTTGATCCTGGTAGCTAATATGCTATTAACCAATGTGGTTGGTATTAATGTTAATAAAACATGACATGTGAGGTAACTTTGTAAAATTAATTCAAACAAAGCAGTGGCACTTACTCCACATAATGTGAACCAGTCCGCGTTCAAGTTATATCAAAATATTCACAGAAAAATTAACATGTTTTAGCTAGCGCTAGATGCTAACTAGGTCTAAGTCGGCTAGCTTCTGATATAGATGCAGATTTAGTCCTAAAAAGAAGTCACACAGATAGATCTACAATTTTACAGCTATCATTTAACAATCTAGTGCACAATCAACCGCAGATATTTTATTTTTTTACCATAATTCAGTTAAAACTTACCACAACAAAGAGGAAGGCCAGCCAGGTCAGGCTAGAACAAAGGAGTCAAAATGGCGCCGGGTAACTGTGGGTCTGGAACGTACCATTCTACAGCCCACACGGGTGACTGAAGTGTTTTTCTCTTACTTTTTTCTTACATGATTATGTACATCATTCTTCATGCCTATGATGCAAATAACATATTTTACACATGAAATGCTTACAATGGATAAAAATATCACAATTAGTTGTCCACAGCTCTATTTGTTTTAAATATAGGAAACCCCCCTCCCATCTAATGGTCTCACCCTGAGCGGTTTCCCGCTCTCCTTCTATGCACCTGCATGTATGTAACCAATACTCAACATTGATTTAATGTTTGTTGTTCAACCATTTAAATCAAACCATAATACAATGTTGAATCAATTCCTTTTTCCAACTATTTTTCAACCTTAACTATAAATCAACCAATTTGACCAAAATTCAACATTGAAATAACATTTTTTGCTATCTGGGGTAAATCCTCTACTACAGGCCCGGGCCTTTACTTACTCAAGCGCATCCTGGTTCAGGCCTTTATTGGAAGGAGGCCAGAATTAGAGGCCTATATTTCAATTTGAGCAAAATAAACTACCAGTAGAATGAATAAAAACAAGATTCTGTGTCTATCTGAGCGGTGACTGAAGTCTCACGTGCAAATCAAAAGTGATGATTGCTGGGTTTCGCTCACGTGACCCTGCCCTGGCGCTGAACTCAAACAGTGGACAGGAACTGTTTTGCTCTACTATAAAACACAGAGTGACGGATGAAAGTGAGTGTTCTAAACGAGCTGGCACAGACACGATATCTTCCTTTAGGTTATGACTCATTTAATTTTAAAAGTTGGAATTTTAATACATGCTGGAGGATTTACCCAACGCTGAAGCGATCGACACAACAAACTATCTCGTGTGGCAAATCTCATATTACACTGCAAACCAAAAGCCTTTTATGAGTCTGAAAGCCTACAACTATTTTATTTCAGGTTGGTTAACAGTTTAGTGATCCGGAGAAGCTTTAAATGACCGTTGTCTTGTTTATGCTCGTGAGATGTGCTATTTTAGTTATGTAATTAACTCGTTAGCTAATGCTAACGTGAGTACGTGCTAGGATCTACTTATAACTAACGTTTTAAGCCTTTTTAAATCCACATTTCTGGTACATTTGTTTGATTTTATTAAGGTATTAATGCCACGTTACAACACTGAGCTAACTGCTAAAAACATTAGCACTCTAAAAGCTATTTGCAGTCCGCAAATAGCTTTTAGAGTGCTAATGTTTTTAGCAGTTAGCTCAGTGTTGTAACGTGGCAGGTAAACAGTTTGCAATTTGCGGTGAGGACATGTGAAAACAGTATCAAACTATTTACCTGCCACGTTACAACACTGAGCTAACTGCTAAAAACATTAGCACTCTAAAAGCTATTTGCGGTGAGGACACATGAAAACAGTATCAAACTTTTTACCTGCTGTTTTTGTAGCTGCGTTTCTACATAACTGTTCAATAAAACGCCATAAAAACCTTTAGTAAGCCCTTACCTGTGATGAAGTGATCACTGCTAACTAGCATTTTCCGTTCTGTTTCTGCTCATCCTGCAGCCGGAGATTATGATCCACTAGTCCGCTGTTACCGTAAAATCTGGTATATATGCGCCTCGAAAAATCGAGTGAGGGCTCACTTTACCGTCGATCTTCGAAAAAAAACAAAAAAACAACACACACCCCACGCTGTTTCTAATAGTAGCCCCGGCCACTATTAGAGACCGGGCTTTATTTACCCCCGCTGACAGCGAGACCGGCTAATATAGGAGACCCGGCCGGTAATGGAATACAGGCCAATATTAGAGGATTTACGGTATATCAGTATGGGAAATTAAGAGTCAGAAAATATCGGATAACGGTAAAAAGCCAATATTGAGCATCCCTACTTTTAACATATCATGTCTTCTAACGTGAACTTTCAAGAAATCCAGTTGGGGTTAAAAAAACATGCTGCTAACTGAAAGATAATTGCCTATGCAGTAATTATCCAAAAGGAGGCCCATACATCTTTAACAGCTCTGTTAAATCCAGTGGGCAACATTTTTATTAGCCAGGCAGTGCGTTATCTCATATGTGTTGGGTTTTAGGACTTAAAGTGGCTTTTATTAAAAAAAAAACATAAGATTTTACCAGAAAGTCAAGATGTCAAGGCAGCAAAAGTAAAACATACAAATATCTTCGAGCTGTAGCAATGTGTCATTGACAAATGAACTGACTCAAAAACAAAGTTACAAAAAGACATTTTATGTAGGTGAGTCAGAATTCCCAGCAATACAAAACTCAAGCATATGGAAAGGGAGCAGAAAACAGAGCTAGGGTAAAGTAGGTAACAGGATGACCTCACCGCTGGAGAGTACTTACATCAGGACATACAAAGTGAATGGTGAATAAGTGAGTGGTTGTGATGAATAAGTGAAAAACAGACTGATAAAATGGTAAATGGCCTGTATTTATATACCACCTTCTAAAGTTCTACAACCCCCCAAGGAGCTTTACAACACAATTAGTCATTCACCCACACACACTGATGGTGATGAGCTACCTTGTAGCCACAGCTGCCCGAGAGAAGGGAGGCTGCTGAGCACAGACACCACCGGTCCCTCCGACCACCACCAGCAGCATGGAGGGTGAGGTGTCTTACCCAAGGACACAACAACTGTGACAGACTGAGCGGGGTGCAAACCTGCAACCCTCTCATTACGGGGCAGGGACTTAACTCCACTGCCACTGTCGATTAGCTGAGCAAGAAGCCAAGAAGAGGGAAAACAGCAATTCAGCAGAGAACACAACTTAAGTTGATGGCTTAGAGAATTAACTGAAAATGTCAAAACCTGAACTCAGAATTCTACAGAACAATAACCAGATGACCACATAAACACAAAAACACAGTGACTGCATTTACATGCCAATAACCCGTTCAAAGCCCAGTTATTTGCAATAACCCAGTTCCGCAAGACCATGTAAACACCGGCAAAAAAACCCGGTTATGAGCATAACCAAGTTTATAAAAACCGGGTTATTACCCCTGGGTTAACCCATTCAAAAGGTCCGCTCTGCGCATGTTCTATTCACAAGGAATCTTGGTCATTTTGAGTAGATGAACTTCTTGTATGCGCCAGTAACTTGGAAGTGAACACGTAGAGTTCAACCTGAGTTCAACATGGCAAAAAGCAGCACACCACATTTTTGGAGCGATGAAGAAACCAGGTCAGTAACAGCACCAAACAAAGGTGATCACTATTAGCTCAGAACTATCCATTATCTGCGTGCTACTGCTGCTGTTGTCGTCTTTGAAAACAGGAAGAAAACAGGAAATTAACGTAGACCGTACGTCCTGGTCCTGACGCTATGTAATCGGGATATTATAAATTCCATGTATACAGGGGTAACTCTCTCTATTTGTGCATGTAAACGGGTTATTCTGAATGTTTCAAAAACCCGAACACTGACCTTAACCCGTTCATAACCCGAATACTGGCTGCATGTAAACGTAGTCAATGACACTGCTGCTGTTTCCAAGTTAAAGCAACATTCCGCAACTTTTACACCTTAAAATTATGCTTTTTTGTAAAGTTTTTGTGTCATAGTATTATCTATTATGTTCATTTTCATACCTGTGATAGTGTTGGGGGGTTCCACGTCTGTTTACTGCGCTATACAGTTTTTGTGCATCGGGTAGCGACGGAAGTACTGACTGGGTGTCGTTTTACGGCAGAATATGGCAAGTCAAAGGGATAAAAAAGCTATGTCCGCCAAAATGCGCGTCTTGAACGCGCGTTTTGACGCCAAAGGGGGCAAAAACTTGCGTGTTCTAAAAGCGAGCATTATGTCCGCCAAAACGCATGTCTTGAACGAGCGTTTTTTGGCGGACATAATGCGAGTTTAGAACGCACATTTTGGAAACGTTTGTTTTCGTTGTTTTGCCTGACATTAGGAATGTAAACATGCCTCTTATGCCCGAGAGAGAGATTTGATGTTACGACAGTGACGTTACGCAGCAAGCCTCTAGAGGGCGACAGAGACCATATAACTGCAATCTTGCGGAATGCTGCTTTAAGGAAGAACATTTAAACCAAAACTGTATGAGAAAATACTTTTTATTAGCTACATTTTCTTCTGGTTCTGTTGCTTTTGTCATGATACATGAGGCAATTTCCAGCAGAGGTCACACAAATAACTCACTGATTTTCATTACATATTATTTCAACTTGAATTCAAAGCACAGAAAACAGAGTTATGCACCTTTTCTGTTCTCTTCTCACAAACATACATCACACTATGACTGGCCATCAAGTGGTGAAGTGCTGGCAGGACCCCAGGAGAAAGCAGAACAGCCAAACACTCAGTGTATTTCATGTCTGTCTGTAGGCAGTGACATTAACAACCCAAAGTGATTTAATTTCCTAATTCTTCCACTTCCTTTATTTATGACCCATCGAGGCATTTTAGCAGGCATTGATGGATCTCTCTCAGTCTTTTTCATCCCTCTACCCCGAGGACTGACGCCACAAAAAACTGCAACAGAAGAAAAAAGGAAGGTGGGGAAAGTGGGAAACAAAATAGTGTTGCCTCTGTGTGACAGGGTCACGCTTTGTTGCTAAGCCACCCAAGACAATAATTTTCTTTCTTTTGAGAAGCTTTCTATTTTTTCCTGTTTCAAGCCTGCTCTATTTCTTGCTGTGTTCATTCTCTAAAACCATTTTCCCATCATGAAGTGGCCTGTCTTATCTCAGAGATATCTTCTCCACAAGTGATCTGTCTCTCCACAAGACTGTTTCTCAGCCCATATATTATATTACACACTCACACACACACACACACACACACACACTTGCACACACACCCTATCTGGGTATCTCTAACTTACACTTAGTGCTCCTGAAGTACACACGTTTATGTGTAAGTTTACAGATGTTGGCTCATCTTTCCTTCTTTTGTTGACTATTGTGATTTTCATCATAAATTTGTATTAAATGGTATTTTTGTTCATGCTTGATTTTTAAATGTTTGTTAGCACTTTTCTCCTGTTTTTGCTGAGGAATTAGACTCATGTATGTCACTGCTTTTGCATCATGTTAAAGCTTCTGATGCAAACTTCATATGAACACATCAGCAATGTTAAAAGAACCATATGTTGTGGCTACAATAATCGTACCAAAGTACAACATAGTGGAATTTATTTTCTGCATTTGACCTGTTCTTTAGGAGCAGTGGGCTGCCATTTGTATGGCGCCCATGGGGAAACATTTGGATTTTAGTTTATTGCCTGAGGAAACTTCAACAAGTGGCCTGCTGGGTCTGAGACTGAACTGCTCACTTTCTGATCAGTGTCTCTTCCCCATTAAACAGATGTGGAGTAATAGAGCAGTTTCATTAATTATATAGCTAATATCATTTAAAGAAGGTGTCTTGATAAGTGAGGAAATAGAAAATGTCATGTCCTCCCTGGCCCTTCCATATCCCATCTCCCTTGTCTCTGGTCCTTTCAGTTATCATTCAGGTTTTTATTTTATTTCTCTTTAGTTTTCCCCTTAGCTTTGTTTAGCCTTTGTGCTGTCAGGTCCCTGTTTGTTAGTTTCCTTTTGTATCACTGACCTTTGACCCCTGTGTTCTCTTAGATTTATCATTTAGCCACTCCTCTGCCCCAGTCCTTCATTCTTTTTCCCTTTTCATATATTTCTTATTTAGGCTCATTTATTCTTAGTCATTTCCTGTTCATGGGTTAGTTTATTCCCCCTGCCTCCTAGCTCAGTTAGTTATATGTTTGTGTTCTGTTTCCCTTGGTCCAGCCCCATGTTTTACTTTTCTCCTTAGTCATCCTTATTTAGCTTTTCCCTGTTTAGTGTATTCTTTCCGTATTTAGGTTAGTGTCTTCTTGTTATGTTTCTGTATCTTATTATTTTTCTGGTTCTTGTGTTTTGTATTGCCTCCCATCATTAGTTAACTAGTCACACCTGTTCATCATTATCATCATACTCACCACACCTGTTGCTTGTCTCCACTCACCTCCTCAGTCTATTTAAACCCAGCCCTGTCCAAGTTCACGGTCACTTCCTTGTATCTGTATCCCTGTGTTGCTCCTCATGGTTTCATCCTGGTGCTTTGTATCTCCTGTTCCTGCTCCTCACCACAACTTTAAAATAAACTTTTGTATTTTTTTGAAACCTCACCTGCCTGTCTACTGGATTTACCTTCATTTTGGATCCTACAACAACCTCCCCCACATGACAGAAAATAAATAATGAAAACAAGTTTTATGAGTATAAATTTACCTTTATCTAAAGCAGGTTTGTGGCACTGGGAATCAGCGCACCAGGCCCCTGCCATCGTCTGCTACTGTGCTTGCATTACACCCAACACTGACGCCTCCCCCTGCAGATTGTGGACCCAGATGGAGGTTTCTTCTTGGGTTGAGCACAGTTGAACCTTTATCAAGGTCTTTGAATCTCGAGTCTGACTGCTTCCTTGATGCCAGCTTGTTATGGGAGACCCAGACGATGACAGAACCCACAGGATCATGGGGGTACTCAAATATCTCCATCCTGAAGTGTTCCTGAATTAGTGATAAAGTTTTGTCCAAATATTTTCGCTTTTGTTAAAAAAAACAGTTAAAAGTTTTTGTCTTTCATGTAAATTCATTGGTTTCCTGTAACTGACATGTTAAATTTTAAATTAGTTAAAATCCAAGTTTACTTGTTTTTTCAACACATTTGCAGTGGTCTCTGGTATAAACGAATGCCTTGTGAGTTGATCTTTGTGGGGAAAAGCTCTGGATCTCTTGTTTCAGGAACTAGAAATTAGCCGGAGGTGAGG